>CM061233.1:12922867-13258451 GCA_030844895.1 Ambrosia x helenae
GTAAACAAAGACTAAATCTCCAAGCTAACAAACTAATACTGAAAAACAGGAACAAGCAAAAAACTAGGAATAAAATACTGAAACAAATTAAAACGTTTGAATCATCCATGCACACCATGCACACGTGCACCAACGGTCACTAGATTGAATTATTTCCAATACCCTCCTTTAATTCAATCTTTCTAACTCCTAGAGCCTCTCTTAAGTAGCTGAACTGATCTGGACCCAGAGGCTTTGTGAGCAAATATGCAACTTACTCTTGTGTCTTGCAAGACTTCAACTCAATCTGCTTAGAATCAACCATGCTCTTGGTGTAGTGAAACTTGATATCTATATGTTTACTCCGGCTGTGTAAAGCTGCATTCTTTGATAAGAAAATTGCAGACACATTATCACAGTAAAGTTCAGTAGGACTTTATTGTCTATACCCAAGCTCACTAAGCAACGGCCTCATCCAAACTGCTTGACAGACTGCCCCATTAGCTGAAATGTATTCAGCTTCAGTAGAAGAAAGAGCCACTACTTTTGTTTCTTTGAACACCATGGCACTACACTGCTTCCTATAGAAAATACATAGGCTGAAATGCTCTTTCTATCATCTGATGATGCAGCCCAATCACTATCTGAATACCTAACTAGCTTTACATTCACTCCCTTCTCATACCATATTCCATACCCAAGGGTAGCAGCAACATACCTCAAGATCCTTTTTGCTGCTCCATAGTGTTTAGCAGTTGGTGATTGCATGTATCTTGTGATAAAACCAACTGCAAATGCCAGTTTAGGTCTAGAATGGGTCAGATACAACAAGCCACCAACCAAACTTCTGAACTTGGTCCCATGAGTCTCTACAGTATCATTTCCTTGCAACTTTTCCCCTTTGTTCATTGGTGTCACAACCCCTTTACATCCCCATATGCCAAACTTCTTGAGCAACTCAGCATCATACTTCTTTTGAGAGACGAAAACACCTTTTTCAATTTGATGTATTTCCAATCCAAGAAAGTAAGACAACTTTCCAAGATCAGTCATATCAAACTCACTAACCATCTTTGACTTGAACACATATAATAAAGACTGATAGGAACTTGTGTAAATTATATCATCAACATAAATGCATATGATGATTACCTCACCTTCCATTGACCTCTTAACACACACAGTTGGTTCACTAGTCAACCTTAGATAAGAATTGCCATGTAAATAAGAATTGATACATTCATAACAGGCTCTTGGTGATTGTTTAAGGCCATAGAGAACCTTGTGAAGCCTGTACACCTTATCCTCCTTCCCTTAGCTTCATAACCAGGAGGTTGAGAGACATAAACCTCCTCTTGGAGTGGTCCATTTAGGAATGCAGACTTGACATCAAGTTGGAAAATACTCCAACCTTGTTGAGCTGCCAAAGATAGAACCACACGTATGGTCTCAAACCTGGAAACAGGATCAAATGTCTCCTCATAGTTAATGCCATATTCTCGTGTATACCCCTTTGCCACAATTCGAGCCTTGTACTTCTTGATCTCTCTCATAGCATCCAACTTAACCTTGAATACCCATTTGAGCCTAATAACTTGTTGATTATGTGGTAAGTCAATTAAGGACCAAGTCTTGTGATCTTCCAAAGCCTGTAGTTCTTGTTCCATAGCTGCTCTCTAGTGTGAACTATGTGCAGCTTCTTCATAACTTCTAGGCTCCATAGAAGAAAGAGCCAATTGGCAATCATACAATTCTTGCACCTAAACATCACTTAAAGGAACGATATCTTGATACAACTGATTTAGTGACTTTTAGTGTTTTCCCTACTGCTACTGCTGCCATTGGAACTACCTTCATTTGCTTGTGGATTTTCTTGGGTTGCAGCCTCAGTACTGCTACTACTTTCACCTTGATTGTCACGAGAAGTAAGATCACCACTGCTTGTTTCTTCATTTTTCACCTTCCCAAATGTTTACAAATTCTGCTAGAAGGTTAAACTTATCATCTTTCTTGTCACTCCACTTTGCTTGCTCATCAAACTCTACATTTCTGCTTGTGATAACTCTTCTTTTGATTGGATCATATAACCTGTATGCCTTGGAGTTTGGAGAGTATCCAATGAAAATACATTTGCATGCCTTCTGTTCCATCTTATTTCTTTGCTGCTTAGGAATCAAATTGTATGCAACACAACCAAAAACCTTTAAATGGTAAACTAAGGGAATGTGATTGTGCCATACCTGAAATGGAGTTGCCTCATCCAGGGCCTTTGTCGGGGACAAATTTCGAAGATAGACAGCAGTAGCAACTGCTTCACCTAAAAAAACATTACTTAGGTTCTTTTCATGGAGCATACTGAGGGCCATTTTAACCACAATCCTGTTTTTCCTCTCTGAAACTCCATTATGCTCAGGTGTATAAGGAGGTGTAAGATCCCTCCTTATACCTTCTTGCTCACAGAATGCCATAAACTCTTTTGAGCAGAACTCTCATCCTCTATCTGTTCTGAAAGCCTTAATCTTTCTTCATGTTTCTGTCTCAACCTTGGCTTTGAACACTTTGAACTTTGCATAGACCTCACTCTTTTCTTGCAGGAAGTACACCCAAGTCATCCTGCTCACATCATCAATAAACAACAAAAAATACCTACTACCTCCTAGAGACTTTGTGGACATTGGACCACACACATCAGCATGAATGAGGTCCAATACCTCAATTGCTCTACTTTCTTGAAACATGAAAGGAGCTCTTGCAAGTTTGCCATTAACACACCCTTCACAAACATTCCAGTTTTTGATCTTAGGCAAACCATACACCAACTGTTTGGTGCTTAAACTATGGAAACTCCTTTCATTTAAATGGCCAAATCTTAATTGCAAAGGCTACATTATTTGCATTAGTTACATCAAGAGGAAAAGTATTGTTACCTGCCACAGGAATCATACATATGTTTTCACCCGTTTTCTTCTTAGTCACTATGCAAGCACCTTCATCAAATACTAGTTTGTGTCCAGTCTTCATTAACTGTCTAACACTCAGCAAGTTATAGCCAAGATATGGAGCATACTGCACATCTTCTAGTGTCTTGAACTTTCCTCCTACAACCTTCAGTTTGATAGACCCTTTACCTTCAACTTTTATTATCTTGCCATTTCCCATTCTAACTGCCAAAGTGGAGGCTCTATCCAATTTCTTGAATAAGGATAGCTGACCAGTCATATGGTTTGAGCATCCACTATCAAGAAACCAGATGTTGGATGACCTCCATTCTGTCTTAGAAGCCATCAGAACATGATTCACATCATCATGTTTCTCATCATCATCAACTTGGACAACCATAAACAACTGTCCTTCTTCTTCTTCATGATTGTCTCCTATTGCTAGAGATGCTTGTACCTCATTCCAGCAATCCCTGCTAAAATGACCAAACTTATAACAATTATAACATTGAACATTTGCCTTGTCTCTACTAGTTCCTCTTCCTCTGCCATGTCCTCTACTCCTGGATGGGCCACATCCTCTTCCTCTCATGATGAGGCCAGTTTCATCTTCTTTGACTTGTAATACTTGTTCTTCTGCCACAAATTCTCCACCTCTGTTGACTCTAGCCTCATAGGATTGCAATGATCCCATCAATTGATCAAATGTAAGCACGATGAGATCCTTTGATTCCTCAATTGCTGCTACAATATGATCCCATTTCACTGGTAGACTCCTCAGGACCTTCTCCACAACTCTCTGCTCAATAACACTTTCTCCATAGGCTCTTTGTTGATTGACAATCTTCATAAATTTAGACAAAAAACTCCAACTTGTTCTCCTTCCTTCGTGTGTATAGTTTCAAAGTCTCTACGCAGGCCTTGTAGCTTCACCATCTGAACTTTAGAGTCACCTTCATATTCATTTTGCAGAAGTGTCCATGCTTGTTTTGATGTTGTGGCTCCTACAATACGTGAGAACAACTCATCATGAACACCAGACTGGATGAGAAATAGTGCTCTTGCTTCTTTTCTTTTGTGGTCCCTGAGCCTGTATCTATCAGCATCATTGAATCCGTTTTCAACAAAATCCCAGAGATCCTGAGACATGAGGATAGTCCTCATTCGGGTCTTCCAGAACTCATATCCATCACCTTTGAACGTAGGAAGGGCAGCATTGATCACACCAGAGTTTGGATTGTTATTAGCCATTTGAAAGTGAAAGAAGAGAAGTAGTGCGAGAAAGAAGAGAGTATGATTAAAACCTGGTATGCTCTGATACCGAATGATAGAGCAACCAAGATAGAAATCAAGAGAGAATTGCTTTGAAAGGATAATTCTTATTAATAACAAACTAAGCCTTATATAGGCATACAATCAAACGGTAAACAAAGACTAAATCTCCAAGCTAACAATCTAATACTGAAAAACAGGAACAAGCAAAAGACCAGGAATAAAATACTGAAACGAATTAAAACGTTTGAATCATCCATGCACACGTGCACCAACGGTCACTAGATTGAATTATTTCCAATAAGTTATATCGATACTCTCTAATGAATAGGTCTGTAAATGAACCAAACGACTATATATGGGGATGTTCATGTGCATTTCTTTAACTTCAACCAAACAAACAATCAAACGCGACCAATTAAACGAACATGGTGTTCTTGTTTATTTTTTGCTAAGAAATGAAAGTGCTCTTGTCCTGTATGTTCGTTCAATAATAGTATAAACGAACTTATAAAAACTAACTAACAAATATTACTGAATGAATATAACCTGAGTAAACACCAATTAGATAAACGTAAACATTAATTTGTCATAAAACTAAATGGGTAATATTCCAATATCATAAAACTAGAATAAATTGTAAAGGGCTTAAAATTTCAAATGAATATCTAAAAGAACGAACTTAAAACAAATGTAAACTAACAAGCATAAAGGAATTTAAAGACTGCCGAATGAACAAACATCCACTAAAACTAGACATTTCTTCATGTTCGTTCCTTAAAAGGTTTATTTTTTGTATGTTCGTTCGTTTAATATTAAATAAACCAACTTCTCGGTAATTAGTCCACAAACGATTCGTGGAATGTTTAATTCGTTTACAAGCCTAGTAAGAGACTACGCTGCAATTGTTTTGTATATGTTCTCAAGTGGGATGGTGTCACACCCTCAAATTTCCACGTGCGAGGTTTTACCGCGAGGCGCGTGACACACCAGGATCCAAGTCAACGGTAACAATAAACGACATCTATATGATAAGAAAACAACGTAAACTACCATTGAGTTTCAAAACCGTTCTAACACAGCGGAAGCAAAATGTATTATTACAGCTTAAAAGTAAAACTCAAAGTCTGAAATGTTTAACAAAACATGCATATGATCCCTAGACGCCGTGAGACTCCGTGCGCCTATGCTCAATGCTGCTACCTTAGCAACCTGAGAAAACATGCCAAAAAGACGTCAACATATAATGCTGGTGAGTTCACATGTTTTAAGTTCACAAAACGTTTTCATGCGTAAAGAGTTTCATCAAAGTACCAAATCTGCAAAACCTAAGTAAATAACAAACGTTTCCTTACTACTACGACTGTGTTGCCGAAACCATTACTGACAAACATTGCTCAAGTTGCTGCCCATGTGCCAGGTGTCAAAGTAGAGACAATATGCACCCGCCCGGCTCCCAGCCGTCGGGTGGGGTTCGTCACGCCCGATAGATCTATCCACATTTCCCCCGTTGTGCCCCGCACATTCATGGTTTCAATAGAGACTTAGCGTTGCGTTTCGTCGTATAGTAATTAAGTGCCAAGCGCCAAGTGTCAAATGCCAAACATCAATGTTTAAAAGTGTCAAGTGCCAATGTGAAATATGCCAAGCGCCAAACGTGTCACGTTTCTTAAAAGAGTTACATTCCAAAATGTGTCATGTTTCCAAAAGTGTTGTGTTTCCAAAAGTGGTATGTTTCAAAAGCGTTGCGTTTCAAAGCGTTGCGTTTCAATAGTGTTGTGTTTCAAAAGCGTTGCGTTTCAAAACATAAACGTTGTATTTGTTAAAACGTGTGGCATGCTTCTCCCCCGAGAGAAAAGTGTATAAAAGAGGGGCCGTGAAACTCACCTTAGAGTGCGTCTTCTGATAACTAGAATTCAACACGTGAATGATAATCCCAACTAATGACAACCTATCAATGAGTTTACATAAGTGTGATGACTATTAACCCGAAGGCTAACTAGTCCCCGATTGTCCAAATCTTGACTTCTTGTGTTAAAAAGTGTGTTTAAACGTTAACCGGACATCCCAGACCGACCCGACATCCCGTTGGTGACCCATTACATCAATTAGTTATGCACATAAGTTTAACACATAAGTTTCAAGCATAAAACACTTAGTTTGCATCAAAAATCCCATTCCGGACATTAGATGGTCGAATGTGGTTTTTCCCCATTTCCACGTTCGCCCGTTTGAGCCACGTTCGCCCGTTTTTTCCCACGTTTTGTTCCACGTTCGCCCGTTTGAGCCACGTTCGCCCGTTTTTCCCACGTTCGCCCGTTTTTCCCACGTTCGCCCGTTTTTCCCATGTTTTGTTCCACATTCGCCCATTCGAACCAATTTTATTCCACGTTCGCCCGTTTTCATCAGCATTTAATAAAACGCACCAAAACACATCTAAACGGTCCGAAAACATCACGAAACATTACCAATCACAGCAGTCAACTATCATTAACATATTACTACATAACCCTACCAATTTTATCCCGAAATCCGTCCGTTTTACAAGTTACCCGAAATAGCAAATTATGGAGATGTCACATCAAACGCATGCAATCTTTACCCAATTAGGAAACTTTTTGAAATCAATCAATAATCAACTTAATATACTAAGATTATCATGAACAATAAACCCCCAATCATATCCTTATCACTATCATCATGAACAAGCCCTAGATCTAACCCAAAATCCCCAAAATGAACAAAACATCATCAATAATCATTTGTAACCTATCTCAATCCTAAATCATCATCAATAACAGTCCTAGATCATTGTTATAACATCTATACAGCAATCAATCATCAAACAATACATAACACCACATAAAACACCATTAACACATGTTAATTTGTATGAAAACTCATTGTTTATGAATAGATTTTGTTTAGAAAGACATTAGGAAGGTTTTTATCCATGAAAACATGTTTGAATCAGATCTGGACTCTTGGGGTTTAATAAAAACGAATTGAAATGCTTTAAAAATGATTTAGAATGAAGAACACACCTTAGATCTTTGTGTAGAAGATGTTTGTAGGTTAGATTATAGAAAACAAGGGCAAGAACTCCTTCCCCAATGTTTAAAGTTGCTAGAGAGTGTTTAGAGGCGTTTAGGGTTTGTGAAATGGTGAAAAATGACAAAGTGTGGTATTTATACTATGTCCACATTCGCCCCTTTCACCTGGGCGAATGTACCCTCCTTCGACCCTTTCACAGGGTCGAATGTACCCTGACTTGGTCGAATGAAATTCTTTAAATTCCATATCCTAGGTTCGCCCCTTTTACAAGGGTTGAACCAGGAGTATTGTCCAGGTTCGCCCATTCGATTGGTCGAACCAGGACTCACGTTTTTCTAGTTTTCCAATTTGTCGTGTTTAACGCATTTTAACGCACCCTAACATACGAGCATGCAACCTTAGTCTATGTTTAACATATTTAAGCACGGATGATTATCTACACATCATTAAAACACATCTAAGCGTATAATCCACCATACGACAATTAGTCTACACATACACTTAATTAGTTTATGTAATTCACCAACAACGGGACTCGTATCGTGTGTGTGTGTGTGTGACTAACCCAATGATCTCCCGAATCATTGAACCCTAGACAATACGGACTGTGTTCCGACTCTACTGACCCCGTCAAGTATGTTTAATAAACGTTTTTCGCTAAGGTAGACTTATGTGTTTATAAAATGTTGACCCAAACATGCCTTGCAGGTTTTGACAATGCCGATTCGCCATGTTGCTCGTTTGGAAGGATTAGACCGGCTTTGACATGTATACCTGCATCAAGGTTATGTAAAAACCGAAGTAAATATCTGTTTTGGGATGAATACCATCCATCGAATCGTGCGAATGAGATGATTGCTAACGAACTTATAAGGAAACTAGGGTTTAAGCCTATCAATCAAACCGATGGCCCGTCCCCATCTCCAACCTCTGCTCCTGCTCCCGGTGACGATTAATCAATGAGTTGCTATATTTTTGGTTTGTAACAAATTGTTCGTACTTTAATTTGACCATGTAATGTGAGTTTGCAATTTTGAAATATATATACACACGCACTTGTTCTAGCTTATGGGTACATTGTGTAGGTTATACTATATATGTGAGTTTCAAAAATCTGGATGATTTTTATGAATCATGCAATCAGTATTTTGTTACGCATGTATTTGTAAGTAACGAGTTATCGCTACCCCGCGCGTTGTGGCGGGATGTTGATTATGATAGTCTTTTGTATCACTATATGAGTTGCAAAAGAAATTTTAGTTTATTCAAAATAAATGAATCCGATAATATGGTTGTTTTTGCCCATGCTCCTCATTAAAACGTACATTCTCTCTTTAATATACATTTCATTCTTTTTTAGATTTGTCTCTTCCGAAAAGCTCCCGAAATATAACCTAGTGTATGTATATAACAAAAATCAAATATACCTATCTCCCAAGCCGTATGGAATACCGATTCCAGTGCGTGTTTTCCGATATTCTATTGCATGCATATATAGATAAACATACAATATATACATGTTTTTAGATATTTAATTGCATAACTGCATACATACACAGACACTCAATATATAAATAAACTTGTGAACGACCCTTTTCGTCGTTGGTTTGTAACTGTCACCTCTTCGTCGCTTGTTTGTAACCCTCACCTCTTCGTCTCCGGAGATTCGTAACTGCCGCGGACTCATTGTCTCTAGCCGATTCATAACCATCACCTCTTCGTCTCCGGTGATTCATAACCGCCACGTCTTCGTCTCCATGATTCGTATTGGTTTTGTTCGTAACATGCATGTTCAAACTTCGGAGGGTCAAACTGCAAGGAAAGATAACACACCTACATGTTCAAATTTTTCTTCACTTTAATCAATTAAACATCAAATCTTGAGGGTCAAACTGCAAGGAAATATAACAAAACTAAAACGCCCCCTTCATAGAGCACAATCCAAACCAACAACCAAAGCGGTTATAGAACGCCACTAAATCTGACTTAGAAGGTGCCTGACACAATTCTCATCATTCGGCGATGGCGCCAGGGGTAATTAGGGTCCTCCAACGGATCGAAGGCGGGTGACGGATAAAACATGGGCGTCAAATTGACAAAATGGAACCGAAAGAATGACCCTCACTATAATCTTGAATCTTTGTTTACACCCTTAATTCATAATCACAATTGACGGAATATGAAACATCTGGAGATTTGGTTACTTTGAAGCGGTTATTGAGTAAAGGGAATAATCAAATTCTAATTCAATAGTAAACATTTTAAATGATTAGAAAGTAAAAGGATGAAAGACGTTAACAGAAGAAGGGTTAAAACTTAAAAACACCGTTAAACTTCAAACAAAGACGTTAAAGCACAGTTAAGTTAGTTTTTGTATGTATATATAATGTACAACCTGAGTTGAGAATTTTATTGCAAATATGCTGATATTGGAGTTAAACTAGAATTCAATGTATTGTTGTTATAGGAGCATAGTTTTCTGGAGGCAAACATAAGTTAGTTTTCAGCATTTGAATGATCTTTTGGTAGAGGCAAACATAACTAATGATGTTTGAAGAAAAAAAAAACAGTTTTCCATTTTTTTTATTTTTTTATTTTTGTGCCTTGAAAGTTTGTTTATTCCTTAACCAAAAATTTCAATGTGTTTTGGATGAAATAAAAGGTTGTTATACATTAATATCCAGCCACAAATCAACCTTTTATATGATGGGCTAAAATTCTATTTTCTTATGGGTCAAAATGTTGTACTATTTTGGGTTGAATTAGCACACTATCTGCTGTTAACATTCTATTAGATATATAAGCTAGATTAATATATATTATCATAAGTTATACATAATTATGTAGTAATGTTAATATTATCGTAGTTATTAGCTAGTTAGATACAAACCGGTTCATACCGATTCACAATCAAGACGCAACACTTCGCAAACAAAGATGCAACGGTTAATATAGTTGTGACGGTTATTGGTTTTAGTTTTATGTATATATAGGAACCATATGTTACATTCTTACGGTTACCAAGATTGTATTATCCAAAACAATCCTTAATAAAAGTATTCTTCATTTGTATTATATTCGATCCAATATTGTTCTTTGATTCAATCATATTCTGTGATTTGTGTTGTTTGATATTCCACTGCCAACAAATCTGGTATTAGAGCCTGGTTAAAGAAGAAGGATCAAGAACACGATTGAATCAGATTGGAAAGAAAAACATAACGCTTTCAAACATCATCATCATCATAATCATACTCAGTTAATCCCACCTATAGCAAAGCTAAGGTAGGGTCTGAGGAGGGTAAGATGTAGACAGCCTTACCTCTACCCCTAAGAATAGAGAGGCTGCTTCCAGTGAGACCCTCGGCTCGATGTGGTTTAGTATCAAGCCATGGACATAAGGCACAAAACACTTAGCAATCAGGACAAACCCGATCGGTGCATGTACCCCTTTGTCTTTTGGCTATCCACGCCACCACATGATGCATGATTAACCGTCCGTCGTTTTTTAACGTTATTTTCACGAAATTAGTAAAATAACGTTAAAACTAGTGCAACTTTACTTTTGCCCCCCAAGGGCCACACATATATACATTATATGCGCACACCGTAAGTGAGGCGTTCAAGACGATAAAAAAACAGAGTATCACGAAATCGTTGTGTTTTATGAATTTAAAGACAAACTGAGATCGAATTGAAGAAATAATTCAATCAATAGAAGAACGATGAAGTATTCAAAAAAACAAACAAAGATCCAAGAAAAGAAGGATTCCGGCAAGAACAGAGAACACCGGCGAGACACCGAAAAGACCAAAAAAACGGAGTTCAGACTCGAACAAACGAATCAAACGGTTACATCCCAGCCCTTTAACGGTTAGATCTAATCAAATACAAGGAAAAACTTAATCCAAATCGAAATCATAGAATTGTTTTTACCCCCTGTCTTTTATCGTTCGGAACAAAGGTATAAGTTTCTTTTTTCCCGCCACTTTTTTTTAAACAAGTAAAGGTTCTTTGGGAATCAAATTTAATCTGAACAATTGAAATCATATTAACCGGGTTTATAAACAACTTTAGATTCTTAAAACAATTTATGTTTTCGGAAAAGAAGAACCGAAATAAAATTTAAAACAAAAGAAAACCGTATTCGATCAAAGATTTGATAAGGAATCAAATCAAAGGTTTTGTGGAACAAAGTTAATTGGTGTTGTTCCATCCGATTCAATAAAATAAAAGAAAGATGGAATTACATGATGACTAAGCTAACAGACCTTATAGATGTCACATAAGAAAAAACTCCTATGAATGGTACAGGTCCCATGGATGGTACAGGAAAAAACAACTTCCATGGATGACACAGAGATAGCATCATATGACTAGAAATTGACGAGAAGCAAGCAACAAATATCTTGATCAAGAGACAAGATACAAGTTCTCCCAATCTAGCTTAAGGGAGGGTATTAGATCTATAAGCTAGATTAATATATATTATCATAAGTTATACATAATTATGTAGTAATGTTGATATTATCGTAGGTTATTAGCTAGTTAGATACAAACAGGTTCATACTGATTCACAATCAAGACGCAACACTTCGCAAACAAAGACGTGACGGTTAATATAGTTGTGATGGTTACTGGTTTTAGTTTTATGTATATATAGGAACCATATGTTATATTCTTATGGTTACCAAGATTGTGTTATTCAAAACAATCCTTAATAAAAGTATTCTTCGTTTGTATTATATTCAATCCAATATTGATCTTTGATTCAATCATATTCTGTGATTTGTGTTGTTTGATATTCCGCTGCCAACACATTCTATAGTTTAAACTTTTTACTACTATGGGTCAAAATCATGTATTGTTTTGGGTTAAAATTGGTGAATATAATATTCTAAGGTGAATCTTTGGTGTGCGTAATTGTGGTTTGCTTTGTATGTTTTTTATAAACTCACTTAGCATAGCTAATGGTATTTTTAGGTAAATTACCAATCACCATGATCATCACGAGAAAGTTAGATATGGGATGTGCCTCACTATGTTAACCCACTTTTGTTGTAGAATGTTAGATTCACATTTTGTACACTGCATAGATTACCATATACATTTTTTTATTACATATAAGTAGTGATTTATGCATAGGTGTGGTTCTGGCCCGGACTGTGCTTATTATATCTTCTTAGGCTGCTAGGTGGCTTCGGTGGTATGGCAAATGGTGAGTCTTTGGTGTAAAGTCCTACAGCTTTACGCCTTTTTGGTTAAGGATTTGCCTGAGCTTCATTTGTACAACAGGATGCGGCGATGTGAGAAAGGGGTGTTCCATGAGAGAGAGCCGACTCAACAATTTTAAAGTCCATAAGCAAAAAAGAAAAAAAAATGGGCCCTTTTCACATGTAATTATTATAAACCATCAATTTTTTCAGTTCGACAATCTTTTGTAGTTGTTGAGAGTTAATAACCAAATCTTTTGTGATTCATTTAAACCATCTAGTTTTTCTTTTTCTTTTCTTAACAACCAAATTTGTTATTTCTATTTGGCATATTAAATTTAATCACTGAGCAAGTTTAAGTTAATACCTAATGGCTAAAAAAGTATCACCAAAAATTAGCACATAATGACTAATCAGGTACCACACAAATTAACATCTAATTACTTAACAAGTTTCACCCAAAATATAAATGATTGTATTATTGTTGGAAGTGGAAACCGAATTTCTTGAATTGAAGAAATGCAATTCTCATTTTCACTTGTGATCAAAATGGAACCTTGAATTTCTATCAAGTGATTAGTTATTTTTTCATATATGTTGATAGTTTAGCCTTGGATTTCATATTGTATTTGATCATCAAAAAGTGAGTGGCTTAAAATATATGAATGTAAGATTATGTAAGCAAATAAAAGCACATATTAAATCTATATAAAAGCGATGGCATATCCACACTATAGCTAAGGTGGACGTGTGCCCCCTTAAAATTTAAAAAGTTAGTGTAATTTGTAGTAAAAAAATGCCAACCGCCCCCTTTAAAAATTCGGTTAAACCCCCCGATCACCCCCATTAAATACAAAATCCTAGGTTTGCCACTGTATAAAAGTATTTTTTTTGTTAGGATTGGAGGCCCCATATTTTGGGAGGCCCTAGGCGAAGGCCTAGTTTAAACAAGCCATGAAGCCGGCTCTGCATGAGATCATCATCATTGAGTGTTGGTGGATATGAAAGGCGTGGATTGAAAAGAATTTCGAGGACAAAGAGGTTAATTGTACAAAAATAATGGTGGATATTGAAGCCTTTAGTTTCTTTTGGTTTTAAATATAGGTCAAAGTTCATGTCGATAGAATGATCTGGATTGTGTGAATTCGATTTCTTGTAAAAATATTTTTCTTTGGCTGCCGTTTTGTGCAGCTGCTGTCTGTTTTATAGTGGTTTAATGAAGTTTACTTTTGGAAAAAAAAAAAAAAGGAAAGAATATGAGAGAAGGAAAGAATGAAAACGGAATGTGAAGATTCATCAGAAAAAAGCCGTTAACCTGATGAACGACGTTAGTGTATTTGGTGACTTTCCGTTAAGTTGGTTTTTGTATTTATGTATAATTGGTAATACTTTAATTTCATAAGACTAGACTAAATTGTAATGGGCTTAAAAATTCAAATGGATATCTAAAAGAACGAACTTAAAACAAATGTCAACTAAAAAGCATATAGGGATTTAAAGACTGCCCGAATGAACAAACATCCACTAAAATGAGACATGTGTTCATGTCACTTGTTAAAAGTTTTTTATTTTTTAATATTTTTTATTTTTTATGTTCGTTCGTTTATTAAATAAACCAACTTCTCGGTAAATAGTCCACGAACGATTCGTGGAATGTTTAATTCGTTTACAAGCCTAGTAAGAGACTACGCTGCCATTGTTTTGTATATATTCTCAAGTGGGATGGTTGCAGGTTTTGACAATGCGGATTCGCCATGTTGCTCGTTTGGAAGGATTAGTCCGGCTTTGACATGTATACCTGCATCAAGGTTATGTAAAAACCAAAGTAAATATTTGTTTTGGGATGAATACCATCCATCGGATTGTGCGAATGAGTTGATTGCTAACGAACTTATAAGGAAACTAGGGTTTAAGCCTATCAATCAAACCGATGGCCCATCCCCATCTCCAACCTCTGCTCCTGCTCCCGGTGACGATTAATCAATGAGTTGGTGTATTTTTGGTTTGTAACAAATTGTTCGTAGTCTTTAATTTGACCATGTAATGTGAGTTTGAAATTTTGAAATATACATACACGCGCACTTGTTCTAGCTTATGGGTACATTGTGTGTTGTACTATATATGTGAGTTTCAAAAATCTGGATGATTTTTATGAATCGCACTACTAGAAAAGTGACTCTTTTGCTACAAAATTTTCTTATGAAAAAAAGATGCGTCATAAATTTTGACAAAATTGCTACTAACTTGTGACGAAAAAAACACCCTTATTTTTTGGACAAATTTGCTACAGAATAACAACCAATACTTTGAAAATTGCATAGCAAATGTGTAGTAGTTGGTTTCCTACGAGGATTTTTTCTAACATCAAGGTTTTGTTAAAAATGCGTCACAAATCAACTTGAAATCAAATTTGTGACGCATTTTTTTAACAAAACCTTGATGTTAGAAAAACCCTCGTCAGAAACCAATTACTACAGATTTGCTACGCAATTTTCAACGTATTTCTTACGGAAATATAGTGTAGGAAAATTGTGACGCAATTCCTACGCATTTATTAAGCAATTTTCAAAGTATTGGTTGCTATTGTGTAGCAAATTTGTCCAAAAAATAAGGGTGTTTTTTTTGTAACAAATTAGTAGCAATTTTGTCAAAATTTGTGACGCATTTTTTTCCGTAAGAAAATTTTGTAGCAAAAGAGCCACTTTTCTAGTAGTGTCGTGTTATCAGAATTTTGTTACGCATGTATTTCTAAGTCATGTACAACCTGAGTTGAGAATTTTATGTAAATATGCTGATATTGGAGTTAAACTAGAATTCAATGTATTGTAGAGGCAAACATAACTAAAATCTCTGGTGGAGGCAAACATAAGTTATTTTTCAGCATTTGAATGATCTTTTGGTAGAGGCAAACATAACTAAAATCTATGATGTTTGAAGAAAACAATAGTATGTGTTTCTTTTTTTCTTCTTTTTTTTTGGTGCCTTGAAAGTTTGTTTATTCCTTATCCAAAAATTTCAATGTGTTTTGGATGAAATAAAAGGTTGTTATACATTAATATCCAGCCACAAATCAACCTTGGGCTAAAATTCTATATTCTTATGGGTCAAAATTCTGTACTATTTTGGGTTGAATTAGCGCACTATCTGCTGGTAACGTTCTATAGTTTAAACTTTTAACTGCTATGGGTCAAAATCCTGTATTGTTTTGGGTTAAAATTGGTGAATATAATGTTCTAAGGATCTTTGGTGTGCGTAATTGTGCTTTGCTTTGTATGTTTTTTATAAACTCACTTAGCATAGCTAATGGTATTTTCAGGTAAATCACCAATCACCATCACGAGAAAGTTAGATATGGGATGTACCTCACTATGTTAACCCACTTTTGTTGTAGAATATTAGATTCACATTTTGTATATTGCATAGACTACCATATATATTTTTTTATTACATATAAGTAGTGATTTATGCATAGGTGTGGTTCTGACCCGGACTATGCTGATAATATCTTCTTGGGCTGCTGGGTGGCTTCGGTGGTATGGCAGATGGCAGATGGTGAGTCTTTGGTGTAAATGTTGGACATATGGTATGTCCGATGTAATTCAAAGTCGAGGTCAACGTAACCCGACCCGGTACGATCCGAAGAGTTACACGTTGGTACACGAATCAGATAAGTTCATGCGTTGATGAATTATTATTTATGAAATAATAATTGTTTTAGTCTTGAGGGACTTAATATTAATAAGATTAATATTAAGGAGTATTAAGATATTTAGCAAGGGGGTTTATTGCAAGTTGTTGTCTTATAAAAGGAGGGTTAAGGAGTAAACCCTAATCACACCTTTTATCAAAACAAAACACCTCTTGCCTCCTCCCCAAGGATTTGCGGCCGCCACCCCAAGAAAGAGGGCCGCCGCCGCCTTCTTTTGTTCGGCCATCAACCACCACAAGCCACCACCTTCCTTCTTGCAAGTGTTGCTTCCCGGTTGGTTCGTGCACGGTGTGAACTTCCTACTAGCGAGGATTCGTTGTAACCCGCGTGTTACAATTCCGGTGTAGTCGTCAAAGGTTGATCACTAAACCCCCTATGGTTGTTTTATTATTTATTTGTTTATACGCGTTTAACTGAGATCCTGATTGTGAATATTTTATTAATCGGATTAATAAAATTAAATATATATTTATTCATATAAATCGGCTAATATTATATTATGTATATAATTGATTTTTCTAATAAATATAAACCGCTTCTGCTGTGTACACGATACCATGATTCCCAACAGTGGTATCAGAGCCACGGTTACGCGCGTATAGATGGTAAAGTTATAATTTTGATCTATGTTTTATTTGTCAAAAATTATTTTTTTTGACAAAAGATCAAAAGCTTTTTGTTGTTCATGGATTGTGATGTGAATCGAGCCCTAGGTATTTTGACCCTTGTCATGGTTGTGTTTGTGATGTTTTATTTTTTTTTATTGATTTGTATTTTTATTACGGATATTGGATCCGGTGTAATAGATAGGATTAGAATAGGTTTGTTTTATTTGTATTTCAAATTTATTTGTATTTCAAATTTATTTGTAATCCTACAAGTACAAGATCAAGACGAAGATAAAAAGGCGAACAGGTTCCATAAAGATAGAGATCTCGGGTCAAGTGGGAGTTATATCAAAATAGTTTTGAAACCCTTTTGACTAGTTCGTTTCGTTTCTGGCTAAAACGAAACGGGCGACCTATTAGGGACTCGATTCGTTTAATTTTATTATTATGTTTTGTGGTTGTGGTTTATTTATTGTAAATAATTTAGATAACCCAAAATAAATAAAATTTTCACAATCATGGCAACGGTTTTATTAAAACAAGTTTTATAAAAACCGAAAAGCATATTTAATAAAAGGAGTTTTATTAATATTAAAACAAGTCCATTCGCGATAATACGACCAACGTAGTTTAAATAGGGTGTTTAAAACTATACCGTGTCGAGTGTTGAAAGGAGTTTCAATTATCACGAACAATATAAAATTGGATTTTATAAACTATTGTGTGACTCACATCATGCTAACGAGTCATTTAATATATTTATGGCAAATATTAAAATTAAATCCCAATTTTAAATTGATTTTCATGCCACCCTTAACGAGTTAACACTCCATTCTATATCGAACCCAAATGTTAGTGCTGACCCTGCATCTGGGCGTTGATCATGAGTGAAGGTAATCATCGCGGTTCCTGTGTAACATAGGCCGGTGTTACAGTTAACAGTAAAGGACCAAACATCGCTTGTTAGACAAGTGGGCATAGTTGGGGTTAAACATACATCGCTTTTAGCGATAACCCCAAAAGGAGAGTTGTGTAGTGGACACAATTAACAATCGTTGTTTACCTACCTAATCGTACCAGTGGACAGTGTTAAGCCAGTTCATTGTGTATTGATGAATCGGGATCTCGTCCTAATTAATTTTGCTTTTTGGGTCATAAAATAATTAGGATACTTAAAACATGAAATACTAATACATTAATTTTAGATGTCAACTGAAAACAATTCCACCTCCCATTTCTCTCTCAAGTCCATCTTAGAGAAGGACAAACTGAACCACTCCAACTTCATGGACTGGCACCGCAACTTGAAAATTGTTCTCAAAGCGGAGAACAAATTGTATGTTCTTGAAGAACCAGTCCCTGATGAACCCATAAATCCCAAGAGTGAGCTTTATAAAGCCTGGGCTAAGCATTTTGATGACTCTTTGAAAGTCTCATGTCTGATGCTGGCTTCCATGATCCCTGAACTTCAAAGGACCATGGAGGACATGGATGCATACGACATGAATCAGCATCTGATGGAAATGTTCCAACAAAATGCTCGCCATGAGAGGTTTTATGTGATGCGATCACTTATAACCACTCGTATGCAAAAGGGTTCACCAGTTGGCACTCATGTGCTAAAAATGAAGGCATATGTTGATCACTTGGCTTGTCTGGAATCCCCCTTGAGCGATGAGTTAGCTGGGGATATCATCCTGAACTCATTGCCCAAGTCATATGACCAGTTCATTATGAACTATAATATGAATGGGATGGAGAAGACACTTGCAGAACTGCATCAGATGCTCAAAACTGCTGAGGTAAACATACCTGGCAAAACTGCACCAGTGCTAATGATCAGGGAGGGTCAGATTAAGAAACCTAAAACCAAGAAGATGGGTTATCAAGGCAAAGGGAAGGGAAAGGGCAAAGCTGTTGCCAACAAGAAACCTTTGAAAGATGCCAAATGTTTTCATTGTGATGAAACTGGGCACTGGAAAAGGAAATGTGCTAAGTATTTAGCTGAACTGAAGCAAGCCAAGGCTTCTGGAGGAGAGTCCTCAGGTATATATGTTATTGAAATCTTTGTTTTTTCTGGCAAAACATGGGTGTTTGACACAGGATGTGGTTTCCACATTTGTAATGCTTTGCAGGGACTAAGAAAGATTAGAAAGCTGAAACAAGGTGACTTGGAGGTCCATGTTGGCAATGGACAAAGAGTTGCAATGAAGGTAATAGGAGAATATGTTCTTTTACTACCTTCTGGTTTAGAACTTGTTTTGAACAATGTTTATTACATTCCTAGTGTGACTAGAAATATTGTTTCATTTCATGCTTTGCGTAGACAAGGTTGTGATTATCATTTTAATGGTGAATTTATTTTTGCTTGTTTTAACGATGTATTTTACTTTGATGCAAAACCTAACAATGGGATCTATGAGATAGAAATCCAAAACGATAACATATTATGCAATATCTCCCATAAACGTAATAAGTTGGACTTTAATGATACGTATATGTGGCATGTTGGAGAAAGAGCCAATGATCTGTTAGGACTTGTACATACAGATGTATGCGGTCCATTCAGAACAATGTCAAGACATGGAGAAAGATACTTTGTTACATTTACTGATGATTTCAGTAGATATGATTATGTTTATCTTATGAAGCATAAACATGAAACTCTTGAAAAGTTCAAGGAGTACCAGAACGAAGCAGAAAATCAGCTAAATAGAACTATCAAAGTGCTTCAATCAGATCGAGGCGGTGAATATCTTAGTCACGAATTCATCGACCATCTAAAGGATTGTGGAATAGTTTCACAACTCACTCCACCTGGAACACCACAACATAATGGTGTGTGTGAGCGGAGAAATCAAACTCTATTAGATATGATTCGATCGATGATGTGTCGAACAAACCTTCCAAAATCCTTTTGGAGTTATGCTTTGGAAACTGCCGCAAGACTTGTGAATATAGCTCCAACGAAAAAGGTTACTAAAATGCCTTATGAGATATGGCATGGAAAGAAACCTCATGTATCCTACCTTAAAGACTTGGACATATGGTATGTCCGGTGTAATTAAAAGTCGAGGTCAACGTAACCCGACCCGGTACGATCCGAAGAGTTACACGTTGGTACACGAATCAGATAAGTTCACGCGTTGATGAATTATTATTTATGAAATAATAATTGTTTTAGTCTTGAGGGACTTAATATTAATAAGATTAATATTAAGGAGTATTAAGATATTTAGCAAGGGGGTTTATTGCAAGTTGTTGTCTTATAAAAGGAGGGTTAAGGAGTAAACCCTAATCACACCTTTTATCAAAACAAAACACCTCTTGCCTCCTCCCCAAGGATTTGCGGCCGCCACCCCAAGAAAGAGGGCCGCCGCCGCCTTCTTCTTTTGTTCGGCCATCAACCACCACAAGCCACCACCTTCCTTCTTGCAAGTGTTGCTTCCCGGTTGGTTCGTGCACGGTGTGAACTTCCTACTAGCGAGGATTCGTTGTAACCCGCGTGTTACAATTCCGGTGTAGTCGTCAAAGGTTGATCACTAAACCCCCTATGGTTGTTTTATTATTTATTTGTTTATACGCGTTTAACTGAGATCCTGATTGGGAATATTTTATTAATCGGTTTAATAAAATTAAATATATATTTATTCATATAAATTGGATAATATTATATTATGTATATAATCGATTTTTCTAATAAATATAAACTGCTTCTGCTGTGTATACGATACCATGATTCCCTACAGTAAAGTCCTATAGCTTTACGCCTTTTTGGTTAAGGATTTGCCTGAGCTTCATTTGTACAACAGAATGAGGCGATGGGAGAAAGGGGTGTTCCATAAGAGAGAGCCGACTCAACAATTTTAAAGGCCATAAGCAAAAAGAAAAAAAATAGGCCCTTTTCACATGTCATTATTATAAACCGTCAATTTTTTGAGTTTGACAATCTTTTGTAGTTGTTGGGAGTTAATGTGACGACCGGGAAAAATTTTTCTTTTTATCGCTTCGTTCTCTTTAACTTCGGGAAATTTTCGGGACGAAAATTCTTTCAACAGGGGGATGATGTGACACCCGGCATGTTTGGGTCAACATTTTATAAACACATAAGTCTACCTTAGCGAAAAACGTTTATTAAACATACTTGACGGGGTCCGTAGAGTCGGAACACAGTTCGTATTGTCCAGGGTTCCATAATTCGGGAGATCATTGGGTTAGTCACACACACACACACACACATGATACGAGTCCCGTTGTTGGTGAATTACATAAACTAATTAAGTGTATGTGTAGACTAATTGTCACATGGTGGATTATATGCTTAGATGTGTTTAAATGATGTATAGATAATCATCCGTGCTTAAATATGTTAAACATAGACTAAGGTTGCATGCTCGTATGGTAGGGTGCGTTAAAATGCGTTAAACACGATAAATTGGAAAACTAGAAAAACTTGAGTCCTGGTTCGACCAATCGAATGGGCGAACCTGGACAATACTCCTGGTTCGACCCTTGTAAAAGGGGCGAACCTGGGATATGGAATTGAAAGAATTTCATTCGACCAAGTCAGGGTACGTTCGACCCTGTGAAAGGGTCGAAGGAGGGTACATTCGCCCAGGTAAAAGGGGCGAATGTGGACATAGTATAAATACCACACTTTGTCATTTTTCACCATTTCACAAACCCTAAACGCCTCAAAACACTCTCTAGCAACTTTAAACATTGGGGAAGGAGTTTTTGCCCTTGTTTTCTATAATCTAACCTACAAACATCTTCTACACAAAGATCTAAGGTGTGTTCTTCATTCTAAATCAATTTTAAAGCATTTCAATTCGTTTTCATTGAACCCCAAGAGTCCAGATCTGATTCAAACATGTTTTCATGAATAAAAACCTTCCTAATATCTTTCTAAACAAAACCTATTCATAAACAATGAGTTTTCATGCAAAATAACATGTGTTAATGGTGTTTTATGTGATGTTATGCATTGTTTGATGATTGATTGCTGTATAGATGTTATGACAATGATCTAGGAGTGTTATTGATGATGACTTATGATTGAGATAGGTTACAATTGATTATTGATGATGTTATGTTCATTTTGGGGATTTTGGGTTAAATCTAGGGCTTGTTCATGATGATAGTGATAAGGATATGATTGGGGGGTTTATTGTTCATGATAATCTGAGTATATTAAGTTGATTATTGATTGATTTCATAAAGTTTCCTAATTGGGTAAAGATTGCATGCGTTTGATGTGACATCTCCATAATTTGCTATTTCGGGTAACTTGTAAAACGGACGGATTTCGGGATAAAATTGGTAGGGTTATGTTGGAATATGTTAATGATAGTTGACTGCTGTGATTGGTAATGTTTCGTGATGTTTTCGGACCGTTTAGATGCGTTTTGGTGCGTTTTATAAAATGCTGATGAAAACGGGCGAACGTGGAATAAAATTGGTTCGAATGGGCGAACGTGGAATAAAATTTGGGCGAACGTGGAAAAACGGGCGAACGTGGGAAAAACGGCGAACGTGGGAAAAACGGGCGAACGTGGCTCAAACGGGCGAACGTGGAACAAAATGTGGGAAAAACGGGCGAACGAGGCTCAAACGGGCGAACGTGGAAATGGGAAAAACCACATTCGACCATCTGATGTCCGGAATGAGATTTTTGATGCAAACTAAGTGTTTTATGCTTGAAACTTATGTGTTAAACTTATGTGCATGACTAATTGATGTAATGGGTCACCAACGGGATGTCGGGTCGGTCTGGGATGTCCGGTTAACGTTAAACACACTTTTTAACACACGTAGTCAAGATCTGGACAATCGGGGACTAGTTAGCCTTCGGGTTAGTAGTCATCACACTTATGTAAACTCATTGATAGGTTGTCATTAGTTGGGATTATCATACACGTGTTGGAATTCTAGTTATCAGAAGACGCACTCTAAGGTGAGTTTCACGGCCCCACTCTTTTACTGGTTTTACATTTTCGGGGGAGAAAACATGCTGTGTCCTTTAAACATGTGTCAACTATGTTTTCATAAAAGGCGTTTCAACTAAGTTTTCAGGAAAGATGTGTCAACTACGTTTTGGTATTCATGAATTCATTGGGTTTGGAGTATTCATTATGTTTTCACGTATTCATTATGTTTTAGAGTATTCATTATATTACTATGCGATCTTTGGAAGTCCCGGGGGAAACCATGAATGTGCGGGGATGCACAACGGGGGAAATGTGGATAGCGCTATTTGGGCTTGACCCGCCCCACTCGTCGACTGGAGGTCGGACGGGTGCATATTGTCTCTTAGGTATTCAGTATTCAGTATGCAGTATTCAGTATTCAGTATTCATTCGGGCACGTATTCAGTATTCACAGTATTCGAGTCCAGTAATGGTTTTCCAATCGCAGTAGTAACAGGTATTCATATGATTTGCATGCATGTGGTCTGGATTGATCATGGGTATTCATTTGGGAGTTAGTATTCAGTTGGAGTCGATTTTCACTTGGAATTGGTATACATTTGGAGTCCGTATTCATTAAAAACCTGTGAACTCACCGGCATTATTTGCTGACGTATTTAGCATGTTTGTCTCAGGTCGCTAAGGTAGCAGCTGTCGATAGGCGCACGGAGTCTCACGGCGTCTAGGATTCATGTGCATCTCATTTAGTATTTTCAGACTTTCGTACTTTTGACTTCATGTTGTAATAAAGTTTTACGCTTCCGCAGCAATGGATCATTTATGAAACTTAATGGTTTGCTTATGTCATTTTTACGTATCATATAGTGTTGTTTATTGTGACCGTTGACTTGGATCCTGGTGTGTCACGCGCCTCGCGGTAAAACCCCGCATGTGGAAATTTGAGGGTGTGACAGTTAATAACCAAATCTTTTGTGATTCATTTAAACCATCTGGTTTTCTTTTCTTTTCCTTTTCTTAACAACCAAATTTGTTATTTCTATTTGACATATTAAATTTAATCACTAGCAAGTTTAAGTTAATACCTAATGGCTAAACAAGTATCACCAAAATTAGCACATAATGACTAATCAGGTACCACCCAAATTAACATCTAAGTACTTAACAAGTTTCATCCAAAGTATAAATTATTGTATTATTGTTGGAAGTGGAAACCAAATTTCTTGAATTGAAGAAATGCAATTCTCATTTTTACTTGTGACCAAAATGGAACCTTGAAAAAAGGAACCTTGAATTTCTACCAAGTCATTAGTTATTTTTTCATATATGTTGATAGTTTGGTCTTGGATTTCATATCGTATTTAATCATATTTAGGAAGTGAGTGGCTTAAAATATATGAATGTAAGATTATGTAAGCAAATAAAAGCCATATTAAATCTATATAAAAGCAATGGCGTACCCACACTATAGCTAAGGTGGGCGTATGCCCTCCTTAAAATTTAAAAAGTTAGTGTAATTTGTAGTAAAAAATCCCGACCGTCCCCTTTAAAAGTTCGGTTAAACCCCCCGATCGCCCCCATTAAATACAAATCCTATGTCTGTCACTGTATAAAAGTATTTTTTTGTTAGAATTGAAGGCCCCATATTTTGAAGGCCCTAGGCAAAGGCCTAGCTTAAACAAGCCATGGAGACGGCTCTGCATGAGATCATCATCATTGAGTGTTGAAGGATATGAAAGGCGTGGAATGAAAAAATTTTCGAGGACAAAGAGGTTAATTGTCCAAAAATAATGGTGGATATTGAAGCTTTCGGTTTCCTTTGGTTTTAAATATAGGTCCA
Source organism: Ambrosia x helenae (assembly GCA_030844895.1). NCBI lineage: Eukaryota > Viridiplantae > Streptophyta > Magnoliopsida > Asterales > Asteraceae > Ambrosia > Ambrosia x helenae. The sequence goes on from CM061233.1 coordinate 12,947,409, forward strand.
AGTTCATGTCGATAGAATGATCTAGGGCCTGTTTGGTTGCGTCTGACCGGGCTCAGTCAGACGTGGATGTCTGATTCGGTCAGAGCAAGGAAGAGTCCGACTGTTTGGCTGCAACGTCTGACCGGAAGGGGACGTCTGACCAGGCCACTGTCTGGGTCAGACTTGGGATCAAGTCTGACTGATCCATGCGTGTGTGTTGCTACTGCTCGCTGCTGTTTCATGCCCGGAAAAAACGAAACGAAGCTGCTCGCCCCTGCTCGTCCCTGCTCGCTGCTGTTTCGTGCCCGGAAAAAATGAAACGAAGCTGCTCCTCCCTGCTCGCTGCTGTTTCGTGCCCGGAAAATTCGAAACGAAGTTGCTGCTCGTGCTGCTCTGTGCTTCGTCTTCTCCAAGCTCTCCGTCTCTCTCTCTCTCTCTCTCTCTCTCTCTCTCTCTCTCTGTGTCTCTCTCTCTCTTTCTCTCTTTGTGTGTGTGTCACTGTGCGTGTCCTGGTAGAGAAGAAAAAAGAACGGAAAGTATGGTTGGTGTGTGTCTTGGTCAGATAAGATTTTTAATAATGATCAACACATATTCTTTGATTTTATGTTGGTGTGTGTGATGTGTCTTGGTTTAATAATAATAATAATAATAATAATAATAATAATAATAATAATAATAATAATAATAATAATAATAATAATAATAATAATAATAGAAATTTAACCATATATTTGATTAAAAAAAATTAACCATTCAGATGTCCAACCAAACACCACTTAATGATTCAGCACTAAATCATTCAGAACCTCTTAACCATTCAGACCTCTTACTGGGTCAGCACTTACCCATTCAGACGTTGCCAAACGGCCCCCTAGATTGTGTGAATTCGATTTCTTGTAAAATTGTTTTTCTTTGGCTGCCGTTTTGTGCAGCTGCTGTTTGTTTTATGGTAGTTTAATGAGGTTCACTTTTGAAAAAAAAAAAAAAAGGAAAAAAAATGAAAAAGTAAGATGTATAAGGCAATAGGGTGTGGAGATGGGGCATCACCCTCGTTCTTCAAATTTTGCAATGTCCGGGACATCAACACCGCCCCCTTGCCCTGTCCCTCGTCCCCCGTCCCTCTCGAGACATTAGAGACGGACCAATCAGAGCTTTTGTTTTTTTTTTTTTTTTTTTTTTGAATTTGAAGCAATAGGGTGTTTTCCTTTTATTTTGATTTTGATTTTTTTTTTTTGAATGCTTGAGACATGGAGTGTTGGTGTCTCCACACCCCACTCATGTCTCAAGATGCTTGAGACATCAACATGTTAAGGTGGCATCCTACGTGACACTAAATGTCTCCACACCCTATAGCCAAAAGCACTCTTACAATTTATTTCTACAATCATAATAAAGCTAATTTATACATTGAATAAATGACAAGTCAAACTAAATCAATCAATTTTAATACAAATACATTAAAAATTATGGCCTTCTGAATTCTTATATAAATATTCTCGGATCTCAGATTACATTAAATATCTCGAATGCTAACCACCTCAATATTCCACTATATTTCCCCACTGAAAATTCTCTGCTTCCTCCATGATCCAAATTAGTGCTTTCAACCTAACATTCACATGTTATTCCAACCCATTGTCAATATTATTAACCAATGTTTCTAAAACTATACGTACATCTGTCTTTTTAACCAATTTTATTTTAAGTTTATTTATCTAGATGGAACCTACAACTTTGTTTTATAGTAGAATGGGAAAAAAAAAGTGATACCATTTATGTCACAATCTAATAATACAACTAACATACTCCAACCATTCTTTAACTAGGTTAGATACATATAATTAGAATGAAAAAAGAAAGTGATATCATTAATATCAAAAGCTAATACAACAATATCATACTCCAACCATTCATCAACTGGTTAGATACATATAATTAGAATTGAAAATTAGAAAGCTAAACCATTAATTATCACAATTCTAATACTACAACTATCAAGATCTAACCATTAAGCAACTTGATTAGATACATTTTACAACAATTTAAGCAATTGTACTCAACAGATATCTAACTTATATCTATTACTAGCATGGATCGATCATATTACAAATACTACATTGACTTGCATATTTGTCATAAATTTCATTGCAAAACACTAGTGCACACTATGTTGTTTCATGTGACAACCTTATTCGTCCCTCATTAAGGCCTTGGTGTGTGGCGATTGTTCGCGCCAGATCCTGGATAATCGTTCACTTCTAGATTCATCCTTTCTGTCACTCGCTCCGTTATCTCCCAACTTTCCTTCACATTCTCCTGAAGAATAATGGAAATAATATCAAGGTTTAGTTTTAAGGGCTTCAAATCACATACAAACATGCTCTTTAAGGACAACGTATATATTTACCAAGTGGACATTGTTTAAATACTTCATATGTCCAAGGGATCCTTTATCCATGAGATTCAGAGTTCCTGTGAAAACAAATGCATTAGAAAAGAACCCTTTGATGTTCTCAATTTACATATTCAAAACCTCAAAAGTTTGGCATGATTTGGAATCATGAAATGAAATTTAGGTTCCTTTATGTCAATTCCTTGATAGCTTTCTAAACCATGGATGTTTTACTATCAGATTAGAGTATTTTGTGGTATATGAAACCAATAATCAGATAAGATAGAACGCGTTTTGCAAAGAATGAAATATCTTGTTATATGAAAATGAATTAAAAATTTTGCGCATTAAAGAATTCAATGGCGGATGTTGAACGAAAACCTGATAGGGTTAAACTCAATACATATAAAATTTTAGGTAAAGTTTCACTACAAAGTGAAAAAGCTGGGCGGGTCAAGGCCCATCTGGCCGTAGGAAGATCCGCCAATAAGTGAATTCCTTTATTGAACCATCGCAACGTTTAATATGGTGGTTGGTAGTGTGCATGTGTAAGAGTACATTGTTTTTTACCAACAACACATTGCTACACACATAGATTTGTAGGAACCAACAAATGGATTGCTTACTTGACATTGGAACTGCATTTGAGGTGAAGGGCAGGAGAAGAAGAAGCATCAGAAGAGTGGCACAAGATGGAAGCAAGCTTCTGGTTAATGCCATGGCTGCTGATAATAGACACAATGTGACACACTTTTGTAGGTGTAAAGTGTAATTCAATTATGTTGATGATAAGTGCTTCACCCCTTTGCTTTATATACTACTCTACACCTTCCTTATTTGACAACAAAATTGGGGAAAAATTTGGAAGAAAAGAAAAATAATTTTATACACGTCTCTTGATAAAATCTATATTTAAATGCATCTAACGCTTTTTATTTCTGTTTTTTTTTCCTCAATTATATTTTTACCACTCTAGCTTGTAATCGTTAAACCATATTTTTTTTTCTAAATTTTTGTTATTACTTATTTTAGATATATATTTAATTCATACAAAATCTAAAACCCACGTTGTACGTTGTTTCTTGGTAATGTTGGGTGTGGCAATTACATCTAAAAAGTCAACGAAGTGGCGTCTTTGTTTCCCACTACAAAAACTTTTGTCAAAAGTGGACCAAAATGTAATGAATTTTCGTTGTTATAAAACTTTATTTTTACGGCCAACGAATCAATTCCGAGCACTCTCGGGTACCCTTTAGGCGAATCAGGTACTCGAGAGTACCCGGGCCACCAATTGCCACAAATTCCTGGGAAAACCCGACCACTCACCCGCCCGAAGGCATGACGGTGAAATAATCGGTAAAACCGGTCGGGATCAGGACTCGAACCCAAGCCAATGGCCGGGTCATCCCTCATTTCCCCTCCACCAATGTCCTCCAAATGTAGCTAGTGGGAATTGAACCCAAGCCTCCCATAGGAAACTTTAGGCCCTCAACCAACTGGGCTACAAGTGTTGGACGTTGTTATAAAACTTATAGCAGTGAAATAATTCGTACTTATTAATATGTTATTGTATACCTTTTTTTGGTAAAAATTCCATTAAAAAAATTATTATCAGCAGTGGCGAAGCTTGGTTTTCGAATTGGTGGGGGCCAGGCTTAATTTTTTTTCGATCGGTAGTAGCCGGAATATCAAATCGGTGAGGGCCGGACTCAATTTACATATGAAAATCGTAAAATTCCACCACTACGCCAAAAATAGGTGGGGCTCGGGTCTTCTATCTAGAATCTCATATTGGCTAAGGTGAGGAGTGGTGACAGTATTAGGTTTGGTTTTGAAACACCCCGATCAGGAGGGGCTAGACGAAATAACAGATTGATAACAAACTTGCACAACGGAAGCAATGATGACTAATATTTATTATTTGTACAACTTTTTGGTTTCAAAATAATACAAATGCAATATAATAAATAACTAAAGTCTATTGCAGGGACGAATCACGTCGGTCGTCGAAGCAGTTGAGGAGGTGTAATCCACTAGCCGTTCCAATTTCTATCCTGTTTATCTCTAATCCGTATCTAGCTATCATATATCTCGTGTTGCCATCCATATGCAGTATCTGAACACATGCTTAAAAGAGTTTGGGTCAGCAAATATGATAGTGAGTCCGTGTAATTAGTTAAGTGAATCCAAAACAGTTTAACAATTCAAAAACAATTTTACGAGTTTAACACATACTTCAAGTCTTGTTTGTCTAATTAAGTAATTTGACGTGAATAACTTTCCGTCTCATATCCGAATATTATCAAGAAGAAGGCAGTTGACATTTTTAGAAGGAAATTTGATGAACAGATGCCAAATAGACCAAGGATGTCGGGGGAGGGGTTCAAGAGACTTACTGAGTCGGATGCAAATAGTCTTATTATCCCATTCACTAAGGAGGAGGTGTGAGAGGCAATTTAGGATTATGGTGGCGAAAAATCACCCGGCCCGGATGGTTTTTCGTTTGAATTTATAAAACATTACTAGTCGCATTTGGAACAGGATATTCTTGATATTATGGATGAATTTTTCATTCATGGATCGATTCACCCAACATGTAATGACTCCTTTGTGGCGTTAATTCCTAAAGTTAATGACCTGTTGGCTTTCTCGGACTTTAGACCAATCTCACTTATAGGAGTAATTGGAAAGATAATCTCTAAGGTTCTAGTGGCAAGGCTGAAAAAGGTTATTGATAGTGTCATATCCCCGGTACAATCGGCGTTTATCAAGGGGAGAAACATTTTTGATGGCCCATTAATAGCACACGAAGTTATCTCGTGGGTGAAAAGAACTAAGAGAAAGCTTCTACTATTTAAGGCGGATTTTGAGAAGGCCTATGATTGTGTATCATGGAAGTTTTTGCTCACTACGATGCATTACATGGGTTTTCCTACAAAATGGAAGAGTTGGGTGATGGGTATGCTAGTCACAGGAAGGACTACGGTTTTGGTTAATGGTGCGCCTACGGAGGAGGTTCAACTTAAGAGGGGTCTTTGGCAAGGAGATCCCCTATCCCCATTTCTCTTCACTATGGTTATGGAAGCTTTGCACGTCATGATGACAAGGGCTGTTGAAGCTGGATCTTTCAGTGGAGTACAACTTACAAATGGTGGGCCTGTGGTGTCACATCTACTCTATGCGGATGATGCTTTATTCCTCGGGCAGTGGTCGAGAGATAATGTACAGGACTTAAACAAGATTCTTAGATGCTTCTCCCTAGCATCTGGTTTGAATGCTAACTTGCAAAAAAGTAATCTTTTTGGCGTAATTGTGGCTGATGAGGAGACTGTGGAATTGGCGGCCCTAATGAGATGCAACAAAGCAGCCTTGCCATTTACTTATTTGGGATTGCCAGTTGGATGTAATATGAAAAGGATTTGTTGCTGGAGACCGGTGATCGAAAAATTTCAAGCTAAACTCTCTCTTTGGAAAACAAAGTTTCTTTCTTTTGCACGTAGGGCGGTTCTCGTTAAGCGGTTCTTGGTGCGGTTCCCAACTACTACTTATCTCTGTTCAAGGCTCCGGCTGGAGTTATTAACACACTTGAAGGCTTGCGAAGAAGATTTCTATGGGGAGGTTCATCCACAAGTAAGAAGATAAAATGGGTGGCGTGGGAGAATATTATCAAACCAACGAAGAAAGGTGGCTTGGGTGTTGGTAGCATAGAAGATATGAATTTAGCGTCACTTGTTAAATGGTGGTGGAGGTTCAAAGCGACGAATGATCAGCTGTGGTGTAGAGTAATAAAAGCGCATCATAGTGGGGGTGGCTGCTCTGGGTTTATTCCGTGTAAAAAATATGGCAGGGGCACTTGGTACAACATAATTGATATCCAGAAAGACTTCAGCAATCGGGGTATTGACTTGCAGACCAAATTTAAGTGTTCTGTTAGGTCAGGAGTTACTCTCCGTTTCTGGGAAGACCATTGGTGTGATGCGGGGCTTCTAAAGAATGAATTCCCTATTCTGTTTCCGCTGTGTAAGACGATTGAGTCGATGGTCAGTGAGTGTTACAGAAGAGTGAATGGTTTGGTGTGGTGGGATGTTCCGTGGTCTAGGCTTCCAGAGTCATCAGTGGAATGGACGGAGGCGTGCCGACTTTGGTCGATGTTAATTAAACAGAAGATTAGCTCGGGGAATGATGTTTGGAAATGGTCCTCGAATGGTTCAAGTCTGGATTTTTCGGTTAAACATGTCCGTGAATTGCTGATTGGTCATACCTGGCAGCTGAGTTCGTCAACTGATTTCGTCTGGAGTAAGATCGTTACGGCCAAAGTGAATTGTTTTGTTTGGAGGGTTGTTAAAAAAGGTATCCCGACGGCAATCGCCCTATCAATCAGAGGTATCCAGGTGGGTAATGGTCTGTGCCATCACAGCATATTGTAACCAGAGTCGCTTGAACATTTATTCGTCAAATATGTGTGAGCTAGAGCTTTGTGGTGGAAGGTAAGCGAGTGGCTGAAGATTGACGACTTCAAAAGGGAGGACCCGATTGAGGATATTCTGAAGTGTTGTTGGATGTTAAACGGCGATACAAAAAAGAAGAAAGTAGTGCATGCGGTGATTTTGCTGGTGTTCTGGAAAATATGGCTGAAAAGAAATGACTCGATATTTGCAAATGTATCTACTGCAACACTGATGTTGCTGGAAGAAATTAAATTGGAATCGTTCTGGTGGATGAGTAATCGGGCTAAAATCCAAGGGCTAGGAAAGGCGGCATGGTGGGACTTTTCCTTATTCGATAATGGCTGAGGGACTGCTACGGCTGGTATACTAGTTATTGTGGGTTGGTTAATCAGTTATGTAATGATATTGTATTCTGTTTCTTTGTTTTATTTTGGGTCAACCCAGGTAGTTACTTGCTAGACTGTGTCTGGGTGATCGTGTAATGTTCTCTTTTGATGAAATGAAGTTTCGTTTGATTGTTAAAAAAAAAATAGACACAACTAATGAGCTTGCCACCGTATAGATTGTATCCAATCTACCATTCTTCTTCATACATTTTTAAGGTCTTTTTTAGGCCTCTTTATATTAACCTTCCTAGAGTTTTATATGACCACATAAAAACTTAGCACAAATTCTTGATATCAGTTTTTAGAGAACGTTTTTATAAGAAAAAAAAAAACAAGATAATACATGTTTATGTTTTGTTTAACTAACTATAAAAATTGAGAAATTGGATTTTAATAATCCAAATTTTGCCTCATTAGCCGGCAATAATCTATACTTAAGAATTCCTCATAAACATTCCCAACTTTCAACGTATTGACCGACAATGAACTTTTGTTAACTGAGAATTAACTCAGTTAGTGGATGATGACGTGTCATGCCAATGCTGACATGGATGCTGACGTGGACGTTGGCATGACATGCCATGTCAGCATCAACTAACTTGGTTAGAGCACTCACATCTCATCCATCAAATGTATGTGAGTGTGTCCACCAAATTATATTGGGTGAGTGTAAGTGGTTGTGAGTGGAGGAGAGAGAAAATATTTGGTGGAAGTACTGTTTCACCCTAAATATGAAAAGCTATTGTTCACCCTTATATATATTTTAATATATTTTTGTGAGTGAGGAGAGAGAAAATGTAATGATAAAAGTATGAAAAAGTATTATTATTTTAATTAGGAGAAAGAAGATTTAGGGGTGAAGTAGTGATTTTTAGTATAATTTGATGGATATGATTTGGTGGAGGGGATGTGAATGCTCTTAGTTTTCAGTTAGAGTTAATTGCAGTTTTCGTCCTTGTGGTTTGCACAAACTAACATGTTCAACACGAGTATAATAAATACCTTGAGTCCCTGACTTTTGTCGGCTAACACTTTACATCCCTTATTTTAACATCGGTTAGTTTTTTTGTTAGTTTGTGAATGAAATCACTATTGTACCACTCCATCTTCTTCTCCACCCAACCCACCCACCTACCCACCACCTGTAACACCACCACCACCACCGACACTCTCCTTCTCCTCACCATCTCCTATGTTTATTCTCCAAAAAAAAAAAAAAATCTATAAAATTTTTGAAAACTATGTTTATGTTTAACTAACTATAAATTTTTTGAAACCTAACAATCTTTCTATGTTTATTGTCGAAAAAATAACAATTTTTATCTCATTACTAGTTTAGAGGTTAACGATTTAGTTATGTCTTTCTATTTTAACTCTTTGTATTTTATGTTTCAATTTTAAACATATATTAACTAGAGTAAAATACACGAATGGCTCGTATTGTTAAAATGGTAACCAATAATGTGCAAGTTGAGTTAATATAGTAGATACTATAGCCATGGTTTTCGAACTAACGTTGAAACTTTAACAATTAACATACCACATGGACAAATCGGTGTAATTTAGTCTATTAGTTATTATTGATAAACATATATTTTTTTTTTTATAAAAAGGCCAAAATACATGCTAAACTAGTAATCGAGCACTATTTATTAAAATAATAAAAGTTTAATGTATGTAGTTATTATTTTATATACATTTTTTTAAACAAGGAGAGGTTCGTTGAACCAATTCACTACAAGGTGGGGATCACCCGTCGTAATCTTACAAACATTTGACACGTAGAGCTGCTGCCTTTTGCGACTTTCCTATACACTTGTATTATTGAGCTTTGCTACGGCGCACACACGTTAGTTAAATTTCATTATATGGTTGAGCATTGGCTAAGATTATACACGCTTTGATAACACATAAAACTATTTTATAACACTTGGTTAAAAGTTAAAAAGCTTATGTACTACATGAGTTAAATATATGTAATTATATATACTAGGATAACTAAACGTAATCGTTTAACATAAAAGTCGTCAATATATGTCTATAAAAATCAACTTTGATGTACTATTTACATATTATTAGCAGGAACCCGCGCGTTGCGGCGGGGCTGCACTGGGTTTGGCTGTTGTTTTTAGTCAATCAGGTTATTGGTCTTGTACATTATACAAACATACTGATAATGTGTAATATATGATCGGAGGGTGTACAACTTGTTAGAAATCTTACAGTAAACTGGAGCGTATGATGATTCTGCAAACAAAACAAACAGAAAAAACGAAACAGATTAGCAGAACCGGGCTTGTGTTTGACACAATTCCCTTAAACAGATTCGTCGTCTGTTCCCAGGGTACACCGGTTCAACAGTGACGGTGCACTGCGGACTATCTCACTTGCCTGAAAAGAAACCGAAACTGGACTAGTACTGGAAATTGTTGCTGCAATAAAACAGATGTGAGAGTATATGTTTTGTTGTGTATTGTGTTCTGCACACAAGTCTGTCTTATATACTTGAACAACCAAAACAGTTGGAAGCTGTTCAGACTCTAATTAATCACGCGAATTAATCACCATTATTATGATGTTAATTGCTGATGATAATCAAGAGTTGCAACTGTTGGAAGATGAAGGCAAAGAGTTCTTTCTAGAACAATCAGCTACATTGTGCAAAAATTAAAGCAGACATCAAAAACCAGTCTCGCACGGACCCGGGTTTTTTCGAGCTGCATTCGTGTCCGCAGGTCGTGCGGGCGTCGCGTTGGTTCAAGGATTTTTCCGAGCCAGAACCCATTTTTGCACCCCCCCTGCGCACGGGTAGGAGCCAGAGGATAATGTAACTTTAACAATTTAATTCCTCCATTCAAACTTTACCTTATAAAGTCTTCCAACTTTCATCTTCCCACCAATGTGGGACATAACCAACTCACACACTTAACTCACATTCACTTCTATAATTTTCCAACAATCCCCCACATGAATGGGAGTTATTCCCAGAAACAATCTCGTTCCGATTAAATTTCAACAGTTGAGTTTTGCATACGATAGGTAGGTGTGACCCTTTGAACCTTCGCTTATGAAACGCACTTAGCCTACTGGCTCTGAGTAGAACGCGATGTCTTTGAACTCGTCTGCCGTTTGTGTAGACGACAATACGCTTCACACAAAACTCTCCCTGACAACGTCAAGTCCTCATAGTTGTGTCCGTTATGGTCATGGACACGTGCCTGGTTCTGCGAGAGCTATTAAGTATTGTGCCCCAACAATACCCTTCAAAGCGACCCCACTTCTCTCTCACATAGGTGATCTACTGGGACTGGTTACCTCAGTCAAATCATTAAAAGCCATAAGCTTAACCTCAACATTGTCACTTTTAGGAATGGACTAGGAAGCTTATTAATTTTATAGTAGGCTCCCTTTTTCAAAGTGTGGGTTTCCAACAACTCTCCCCCCACAGTGACCTTCGCCAGTTCATACAATTAGGTTGTCCTATTGAACTCGGATCTTGGGATCTCCAGTCAGTTGAGTTAGGTTTCCTTCGCATAAACCTAGCCTTTCATGGGCTTTAGTCCCATTCCCATTGACGGCTTCTGAACTAACTCTCTGCTTAAGCCTTTCGTTAGCGGATCCGCGATGTTATCCTTTGACTTCACATAGTCAACAGTGATAACTCCTGTAGAGATTAGTTGTCGTACCGTCTTAGGTCTACGTCTTATATGCCTATTCTTACCGTTATACATTGTGCTACGAGCTCTACCAATTGCCGATTGGCTATCACAATGTATGCATATGGCTGATGCCGGCTTCGGCCACCTTGGTATATCCTCAACAAATTGACGTAGCCATTCTGCCTCTTCACTTGCCTTATCTAAGGCAATGAATTCCGATTCCATCGTGGATCTAGCAATAACAGTTTGCTTAGATGATTTCCACGATATTGCTGCACCACCAAGTGTGAATGCATACCCACTTGTCGCTCTGGAATCATTCGTGTCAGATATCCAATTTGCATCACAGTAACCTTCAATAACTGCTGGATATCTACTATAATGCAGCCCGTACTCTCGTGTGTATCTCAAATACCGAAGTACCCGTGTCATGCAACCCCGATGAGTTAAACTTGGGTTGCTCGTGTATCTACTTAGCTTTCTTACAGCATATGCTAAGTCTGGTCTGGTACAACTCATCAGATACATCAAGCTGCCAATAATTCTTGAGTACTCTAGTTGGTTAACAGGCTCACCTCGATTTTTAGCTAGATGTTGACTGGTGTCAATGGGAGTTCTAGCCACATTAGAGTCATTTGCATTGAACTTCTCAAGAATTTTATCCACATAGTGAGACTGACTTATCACAAGTCCATTCTGGGTTCGTGTGATTTGTACTCCCAAAATCACATCCGCTAATCCCATATATTTCATGTCAAACCTTGCTTTCAGGACGTCCTTTGTAGATTTTATCATTTTCTCATTACTACCAGCAATGAGCATGTCATCCACATAGAAACACATGATAACATATCCGTCTGGTGTGTCTTTCACATACACACATTTGTCACATTCGTTGATTTTGAACCCAGAATCAATCATGACATGATCAAACTTTTGATGCCATTGTTTTGGAGCTTGCTTCAAACCATATAAAGATTTTACAAGCTTGCATACTTTCTTTTCTTGTCCCTTGGCTATGAAGCCCTCGGGCTGTTCCATGTAAATCTCCTCCTCTAGATTTCCATTCAAGAAAGCCGTTTTCACATCCATTTGGTGAATTTCCAAATTTCTAATGGCTGCAATGGCAAGTACCATCCTGATGGATGTTATTCGCGTGACAGGCGAATATGTGTCAAAATAATCCAAGCCTTCTCGCTGTTTATATCCTTTGATCACCAAACTTGCCTTATACTTATCAATGGTGCCATCTGGTTTCATCTTCTTCTTGAAGATCCATCGATATCCTAGTGGTTTGCATCCCGCAGGAAGATCCACTAACTCCCAGGTGTGATTTTGTAAAATAGAATCTATTTCACATTTTATGGCCTCCTTCCACTGAGGTCCATCCGAGGAATTTACCGCTTCTTGGTAAGTTTGTGGTTCCTCCTCGACCACATAGGTGAGGAAATCTGGACCAAAGGATTTTTCAGTCCTTTGTCTTTTACTCCTTCGGATTTCACTTTCATGTATTTGAGGTTCATAATTTGCAACCTCTTCTCTTGAAACACCTTCCCTAGTCGAATTTGATGGGCCCGGTTCATCCTCTAGAACACTGTCATTAATTGGGCTTTGTGAACCCAACTTAGGCCTATCCAAGCATGGGAATATGTGCTCGAACCAAGAAGCATCCTTAGATTCCAATATAGTGCCGTTAGACACTCCAGGATTCTTCGAGTCATGCACAAGAAAGCGAAGTGGACCACCCAAACGAGTGTATCCAATGAGCACACAATCTATAGTTTTGGGTCCTATCACAAGACGCTTTGGTGGTGTCACAACCACCTTAGCTAGGCACCCCCACACTCGCAAGTGTTTATATGATGGTTTGAATCCTGTCAATAATTCATATGGTGTTACATCTTTCTTTTTACGGGGAATTAAATTTAGAATGAAATTTGCTGATAACAGCGCTTCCCCCCACATGTCCTCGCTCACCCCCGAGCTTATCAACATGGCATTCATCATTTCTTTCAACGTTCTATTTTTACGTTCTGCTATGCCATTTGATTGTGGTGAGTAAGGAGGTGTGAGTTCATGTATGATTCCACTTTTTGCACACAGATCAGCAAAAGGTGAAACATATTCACCACCTCTATCACTCCTCACCTTTTTTATTTTCCGGTTAAGTTGATTTTCAACTTCGGCTTTGAACACAACAAATTTGTCAATAGCCTCGTCCTTACTCTTAAGTAAGTACACATAGCAAAATCTTGTGCTATCATCAATAAATGTTATGAAATACTTGTTCCCACCTCTAGTAGGAATAGATTTCAAATCACACAAATCTGTGTGGATCAAATCAAGAGGACCAGTGGTTCGTTCAACCTTTTTGAATGACGTTCGTGTTTGTTTTGCCTCGACACAAGTTTCACACTTATGATTTGAGTCAATATCAATTTTTGGTATGCTATTCAATTTAATTAAATGTCGAATGGAATTAAAATTCACATGACCTAGTCTACCATGCCAAACATTAGAAGACTCAAGCATGTAAGCAGAATTATCGTTATTCATTCCATTCATCACAGTTACATTTAACTTAAACATACCATTAAGGGCATAGCCCTTACCAACATACATACCACCTTTGGTCAACACGACCTTATCAGACTCAAACACCATTTTGAACCCAAACTTGTTCAACTGCCAACCCGACACAAGATTCTTACGAATCTCAGGAACATACAACACATTAGACAGAGTAAGTTCCTTTCCCGACGTCATCTTCAAAAGCACATTACCTTCGCCTTTGATATCTGCAGTAGTAGAATTCCCCATGAAGAGCTTTTCACCAGCAACTTCCTTGAAGGTGTTGAAAAAACTCTTGTCAAAACACACATGCCGGGTTGCCCCGGTATCAACCCACCAATCCTTGGCATCCGTTACAACCAAGTTTGCTTCAGTGACCATCATTGACAAATCTGACATCATAGCAACAAGATTATCAATCATGTTTGCTTGTTTGCCATTTTCCTTCTTGGGAAGCTTGCATTCACTTGCTTTATGCCCCGGTTTGTCACAGTTATAGCACGTTCCATTGAACTTTTTCTTCCCAATCCCACCTTTCGGTCCAAGGTGGGAGCTCTTCCCGTTGGTTTTCTTAAACCCACCACGTTTGTTGCCTTTGTTGCTTTTGTTACTCTTTGATGATTGACCATGTTCAACAACATTGGCTTTAGCGACTTCATGACCAACAGTTTTCTTTTGAGCGACTTTGTTGTCTTCTTCAATACGAAGACACACAACAAAGTCTTCAATTGTCATTTCCTTTCGCTTATGCTTCAAATAATTTTTGAAATCAATCCAACTTGGTGGCAATTTTTCAATAATAGCCGCCACTTGGAATGTCTCGCTAAGCATCATTCCTTCGGCATGAATATCATGAAGAATCACCTGCAATTCTTGAACTTGACTCATAACAGTTTTTGAGTCAATCATAGCAAAATCCAAGAATTTTGCTACCACAAATTTCTTAGTGCCCGCATCTTCAGTTTTGTATTTGCGTTCCAAAGATTCCCATAATTCTTTGGAAGTAACAGCTTTGCAATACACATTATAGAGTGAATCAACCATTCCATTCAAGATATAGTTTCTGCACAAAAATTCAGAATGATTCCAAGCCTGAACCGCGCTCACAGTTTGAGCATTCATATCGTCCTCAGCAACACGAGGAGCGGTTTCAGTCAAGAACCTCGCAAGGTTCAATGTTGTTAAATAAAACAACATCTTTTGCTGCCAGCGTTTGAAGTTTACTCCAACAAACTTCTCGGGTTTTTCTGCGTGGCTTGCCACAGCAGCAGGCAAAGGTGCCACCAAGGCAGCGGTAACAGCAACTGCAGACGTGTATACTGCAGAGAGTCCAACAGCACTTGAACTCGTGAGAGGAGCAGAAGAAACCAAGGGCTGTGACGTATTCTCCATTACTAAAAAGAACAAATACTATTAGAACAATAAAATCTGTTTAAGTTTGTTAGAAATCTTACAGTAAACTGGAGTGTATGATGATTCTGCAAACAAAACAAACAGAAAGAAACGAAACAGATTAGCAGAACCGGGCTTGTGTTTGACACAATTCCCTTAAACAGATTCGTCGTCTGTTCCCAGGGTACACCGGTTCAACAGTGACGGTGCACTGCGGACTATCTCACGTACCTGAAAAGAAACCGGAACTGGACTAGTACTGGAAATTGTTGCTGCAATAAAACAGATGTGAGAGTATATGTTTTGTTGTGTATTGTGTTCTGCACACAAGTCTGTCTTATATACTTGAACAACCAAAACAGTTGGAAGCTGTTCAGACTCTAATTAATCACGCGAATTAATCACCATTATTATGATGTTAATTGCTGATGATAATCAAGAGTTGCAACTGTTGGAAAATGAATGCAAAGAGTTCTTTCTAGAACAATCAGCTACATTGTGCAAAATTAAAGCAGACATCAAAAACCAGTCTCGCACGGACCCGGGTTTTTCGAGCTGCATTCGTGTCCACAAGTCGTGCGGGCGTCGCGTTGGTTCAAGGATTTTTCCGAGCCAGAACCCATTTTTGCACCCCCCCCCCTGCGCGCGGGTAGGAGCCAGAGGATAATGTAACTTTAACAATTTAATTTCTCCATTCAAACTTTACCTTATAAAGTCTTCCAACTTTCATCTTCCCACCAATGTGGGACACAACCAACTCACACACTTAACTCACATTCACTTCTATAATTTTCCAACACAACTTTAGTAGAAAGTACGTGTAGATGTTGTAGCAGAATAACACGTTAAGTTTGTAATAAATATCATGCGGTGTAAAATTAACCAACAGTTTGAAACAATAGATGAAACCATAGAGTTTTTTAAATACAAAAAAAAACATAAGTGAAAAATAATGATTAAAAAAAATACTCATGAACACAATATATGTAAGAGAAGTCATTTGATATTGAAAGCACGTATGAAAAATATAAAGCGATGCAGGAGAATACTAAAAACTTGAAAAAGAAGACAAGATTTCAGTTCCTGGTAAAAAAAAGCTAAATACTATAATGAAGCCATAAAAAAAAATAAAGAATGGCGTGTGGGATGAGTTTGCCATTCTGTGGTACTAATTGGTCGATTTTATGGTATATTCCCTAATATGGTCCGAACGTATATACGCCATTTCTCATGTTGGCGATTGTTTCGTCTAATGAGACACCCATAGATGTGAATGAGAAGTTTGTGTTGTGTGCGCGGATCAAAGAAACCACCACATTTGATCAAAGAAACCATGATATTGCTCTTGATTAATACAATAATCATGACGTTGCTTTTGATTAACATTACATTTATCTGATTGCAATTTTTAACCGTAAACTTTTATTACATATATAATAATTTTAAACTAAAAGTCATTATGTATTATTGTGTGACAATTATTTTGGTGGGAGACCTTTGCTATTGAAAGCACGAATAAAAAATAAAATTGATGCGGGAGAATACTGAAAACTTGAATCAGAAGACAAGATTTCAGTCTCTGAAAAAAAGTAGCTAAATACTCTAAATGAAGCCATAAAAAAATAAAGAATGGCGTGTGGGATGGGTTTGCCATCCCGTGGGTCGATTTTGTGGTATATTCCCTAATATGCTCTGAACTTATATATGTCATTTCTCCTGTTAGCGATTGTGTAATTTTTAACCGTAAACTTTTATTGCATATACAATAACTTTTAAGCTAAAAGTCATTATGTATTCTTAGTTGACAATTATTTTGGTGGAAGTCCTTTGATATTGAAAGCACGTATGAAAATATAAAGTGAAGCAAGAGAAAACTGAAAACTTGAAGCAGAAGACAAGATTTCAGTATCTGGTAAAAAAAGTAGTTAGATACTCTAAATGAAGCCATAAAAAATAAAGAATGGCGTGTGAGATGGGTTTGCCATCCCGTGGTACTAACTGATCGATTTTGTGGTATATTCCCGAATATGCTCCGAACGTATCTACACCATTTCACATGTTGGCGATTTTTTCGTCTAATGAGACACCTATAGATGTGAAGGAGAAGTTTGTGTTGTATGCGCGGATCATAGAAACCATGACGTTGCTCTTGATTAATACAATAACCATGTCGTTGCTTTTGATTAACACAACATTTGTCTGATTGTAATTTTTAACTGTAAACTTTTATTACATATATAATAACTTTTAAACTAAAAGTCATCATGTATTCTTGTTTAACAATTATTTTGGTTTTGCTAACGACCGAGCCAATCACGAATGGGACGATGCCTATCTTTTTTATTTGAGTTTGAATATGTTAGTCAAATTTTTATGTATTATTTTTAGTATAAGTTAATAAGTTATTTAATTGTTGCACTTTTAAACTAAAAGTCATCATGTATTCTTGTTTGACAATTATTTTGGTTTTCTTAATGACCTAGTCAGTCACGAATGGGACGATGTCTATTTCTTTTATTTGAGTTTGAATATGTTAGTCAAATTTTTATGTATTATTTTTAGTATAAGTTAATAAGTTTTTTACAAGCTTTTATAAAATAGTATTACATTTTAAATATAAATGCTAGATGTAATAACAATACATTATTGTTTGTCATTTATTACACTACATTATTAAATGCTAAAATATAGAGAGACAATATTGTAAATGAAAATTATTTATGCATTAACACTTGTACCAAATTCAAAAACAATGTTTTAGGTGTCTTAAAATTAAATGAAAATTAATATCTTACCCATCTAGAACTCATTATATAGTAGTATAGATATGTAAAGATCAAATACAAATAAGACTTAACCTACTAAACAAAAGAAGTGAATGAGGGATTTTTTTTCTTTTGAAAGTTTATTTTTCATCTTGTTAAGAATGGTTTCTAGATTAAAAAAGTAAAAAAAAAGGTTACTTTTTTTTATAATTACTCTAGTAATTACACAATATTTTTTTTAAGATTTTAGAACTAAAAACATTATTAGCAAGATAATTTTTTAAAAAAATAATTCACCCTTCACTTCTCACATTAAGGCCCATTTTTTAGATTAAAACTCATTTATGTAATAACCTTACCCTATTTGTTATAACATTTTACTTTGTTTTTATATATTATAGGTTACAAAAATGTTTAATACAATAGCTTAGATCAATAAATTATTAAATGTTTACTAATCCGCAGGAAAAATAGATTATTGACAGAAATTAAATAAATAAAAGAGAATTGAAATATTATGATTTAGTTTTTTTTTTTACTTAATATGAGAGAGACAACATAATAAAGATATGACAAAATTGCAGAAATCAACCTTTATGTTTGGCCAAAATTGCAAGTTTCAACCTTTATGTTCCATTTGCACCAAAATCAACCTTTACCAATTGATTTTGCTACAGGTTTCAACCTTTGTGATTAACTCAGTTAATTTTCTTGGTTAAGTCCCCTCATATGCAAGTCATGTGAGGGCAGTTTGGTCTTTTCACCTCCATTATTATTATTATTATTATTTTCGAGCATGTATGACGCTAACGCCTCCTTCGATGCAATATCACGAGATATGAACTCGTTGCTTTATTCATCAACGTTTAAGCATCCTGCAGATGGAGAGTTTGCCAAGATTAAACAGCTTATTTCCTTAGATCCTTATCCAAACTTTAATAATAATAATAATAATAATAATAATAATAATAATAATAATAATAATAATAATAATAATAATAAGACTCAACAGGAAGAAGACGAGATTCGTAGCAGTGAAAACCGTAGCTCTTTGCAACGTTATCGGTCTACTCCTAGCTCCTTCTTTTCCAATATGCATACGGATAACGGACCTGATGAGTTATCAGATCTTGTAACCGCTTCAACTGCTGCAACTGATTTAACTAACTCTTCCTCGAAATACGAGTCTGAATGGGGCTTCTACTTCTATCAGAGTTATCAAACACAATCGACACAGTAGCCTTTGTGGTCCCAGCCTGTCCCTGCTTATACACCATCTCTTGTAGATTAGGGAACCTGCTGCAAATTGGTGATACCTAACACGAAGCAAATGGAATTGAGGATATTCGATTTACCGGAGCCGTTTAAGCCGGTAATGGCGTTGAAAAAAGGGGTCGGAACTTGGGACTAGTGTTCAGGTAGCGTAGGATTTGAAGCCTTCTAAACAAACCTCTTTGATGTGCATTGTGACTGATTATTATTATTATTATTATTTTAATAATTATAAACCCTAGAATGGGAAGCAAAATCAAATGATGTGAAGTGAACTGATTTTGGATTGGAAACTATTTGATTTGATAGCGTATCAATATGATGATTAGATAATGGTTAATGGTGGTCGAGTGAAGGTTGATGTGGTTGCAGGTTTGGGTTTTGAGAGATTGAAGAAGATGAGTTTTGAGAGGTTGAAGAAAGAGGTGAAATGACTAATATACCCTCACATGACTTGCATGTGAGGGGACTTAACCAGAAAAATTAACTGAGTTAGTCACAAAGGTTGGAACTTGTAGCAAAATCAATAGGTAAAGGTTGATTTGGGTGCAAATGAAACATATAGGTTGGAACCTGCAATTTTGACCAAACATAAAGGTTGATTTCTGTAATTTTGTCTAAAAATATTTTGATATTAATAGTTTAATAATATTATTACTAATAAATTAAAAGGAAAAGTGACATGTAACATTAGTTAGAACACTTTATTAATTAGAATACTAAATTATGTTCTAGGATCTTCTTGAGATAGACAAATCTAGTATTAAGATAAAATATGTTTACGATTTATCATAGAAATTAATGTACTATAATATGAGAAAAAGAAATTTAATCATGTGAATAAAAAGGAAAATGTATATCAAAGAAAGAATGTATGCTTGGATGAATTGCAAAGGCAGAAACAACCATTGCATGCATGATTGAAACGGAAGTCTTGAAGGTGTAACTTTTTTATCAATAAAATATTAAATCGCTTTTAATAAGCGGAAATATAAAAAGAATTAGTTAAGAAAAACAAAATAAAGTAACTGGCTGACGAGAGATCTGTTCCACGTCTTAGCTTCGGCCTATACCGAAAGAGATTAGTTAAATATTAAATAAATAAAAGATAAACATGAAATTATGATTTAATAAAATTATTTCATACGAAAGAGAAATAAGATAACTATAAGTTTTTTGTTTATTATATAGTAAAATAATAATAAAGATAAAGATAAAAATATATAGATTAATAAATATTGGGTTAATTGGTTATTTATAACCTAAATTTTTTTGCGAGAATTTAAGGGTGGGAATAGCCTTACCAAATTTTATGTGTCCCCAACACAATCATTATATTATCTTTCTATCTCTCTCTCTCTATCTCTCTCTCTCTCTCTCTCTATATATATATATATATATATATATATATATAGGATTTGGATCATTTGAGAACCACCATTTAGGGAGAGAACCAAAGAACCAATGTGAACAGGTGGCATTTTTGTAAATATGAAGGTGTCTACAAAAACCCCCTCCATAAAAAAATAAAAAAAAATAAAAAAAAATTATATAACCTAAATAAATAAAAAAATAAAAAAAAAAGTAAAAAAAACCAAAATAATTATTTTTCATTATTAATTCGAAAAAAAATTAAAAAAAATTAAAAAAAAATTAAAAAAAATGGCTTGTGACGTCGTATGACGTCATTCTGATGCACATGTGCATTTTGCTGTTATATATACAGAAATACACCGTATGCACATATGCATTTCACTATTAAATCACACTTTTGAATGAATTGTCAGTTACCATACTTAAATGATTATTAAATGGACACTATACAGATGTATAAGGGGTCACAAATTCTGTTCAATGATCATTAAATGGACGCAAAGTGACATATAAAATACACTCGAACTCGTCAAGTGTTTAGTCATTCATATTATAACATAAATTGAAAATAAAACACGTGTATGACAACAAACATGAATAAACTTGAAACACCTCTATATAAGACCTATAAAATAAGAAACGTGTACTGCATGCACATGTGTATTTCACTAATATTGTTAGATTTTTTTAGTGGTTTAACTTTCGAGCATACATATATGCATGCATCATTTTTCAAATAACAAAGTTCTTATACCAATTTGTCTTTATCATACAACTACATGTAGTTTCTACAAAACGTATTAACTCAATAAAACAAACGATAACAAAAAAAATATCCATATTACAAACCAGCTATGTTAACCACATACATACAAATTTTTAATTATCTCACAACCTCACGTTCACCAAAATAACAAAATGTTAAACCAAACATACATTACACAAAATGTTATACAAACTTCTTTGTTTGTTTGACAATTTCCTTATCCCCAACCAAAGTTGATGTGGTGTAACGCGTGTTTGTTTCGAACGCCAATTTGCTTTTTTCATAACCTTCTTTTGAGTTGACTTCATTACCATCGTTTTAACACTCTTTGATGTTTTTTTCTTTATTGTAATTACATCTGCACACACATTTGTCATAAAACACATTATATCATGTTCATCCATAATTATGCACATGTGCATAATCAACTATATATGTTAAATATTATGCAAAACAACATACTATCATTATTCGCCGCTTCAATATGTTTCCATTTGTTTGATTTCGTTTGAACCTTTCTTTTTAATTCTTTATCTGCATATAGAATATTTTGTGTGCAAACATTCAACATTTAATATTTCACAATAAAAAATGCACATATGCACATGTGCATTCTATATAAATGAACTAAATAAACTAATAACCAGATTCAACTTCCTGATAAACCATGACATCACAAGCTTCTACTTCTGGTAGATAACACGGATCTCAATCAGTTTCTGCTATATAATAAATAAAGAACATAACATGGAACAAGGGAATACCAATTACATCAGCACTAAATAAATAATGGCAACCTGATTCAACTTTCTAATTAACAATTGTGTCATCATCTTCACTTGCATCCGACAACTTTTTTGTTCCTTTCTACCTTGATTGTAATATAAATTTTACCTTTTTTTGCTGTTTTCCCCATCTGTTAACTACAAAAAAGAACACATAAGAAAACCGATATTTCAAATCTGAATGCACATGTGCAACACCATTACTTTGGTAATTACAACAAAACATTTGCACATGTGCATTATTGTTACTTAATTACTTATAAGATTTTGTGATTTAACATTACTTTTAACCTTATAAACTACGTTTTGCACATGTGCAGTCATCATAAAACGATTGCACATGTGCATTAACCTGGTCGGCTTGTCCAATATACAATGTAAAACACAAATTATCTTCCTATATAATATATGCAAACATTTTACCAATAAACACACTTCGAATATAATTCATTAAATACAAAAATCAATTCATCAATAAAAATAACATAAAATCATGTAACCCACACCTTAATTAACTGATACCTTATGTTAAACAATAAAACAAGCGAAAACACTAAACAGTGCCGATAACATAAAATATTACATAGATTTATACGTATCACTTTAGACATTTACACTCTATACGCAGTGAATCCAACAAATTACATTACAACAGTTAAAACCAATGTTTTCATAACCGGACCGGATATCAAACCGGACATCTTACTGGTTCACTGGTTGGACCGGTTCGACCGGATTTATAAACCGTATATAATTATTACTAAATAAAAATTATATAAACTATATATAAAAAACTAAAATTAAAGGTAATTTAATTTAATATAAATATATTAATCATGTATACTATATTGGATGTTATGAACAAACCGCCAAAACTTAAGGTTGATTTGCAAGTTTTAGTAGATCCACCAACAATTTAAACACTTGCGGATGGATTAGTAAGCAGCTCAAGAGATTTTTTAAGGTAATCTACAACAACAAAAACATCATCATACGCCAATGCTCCAACAACAAACCTTGCAGCCTTGTGCGCCTCTGCAATTTTCTCAGGGGCAGGCTGGTAATTACTGTCATACTGATACGACTCTGTAGAGGTCGGCGCAGGTGTGGTTCTGTCGGTTTAGTAGCTGACGGAGAGTAGGCAGATATAAACGGGGGATGGACGGTGGCGGTTATTGATAATGTGTGGATCTAGGGTTTTTGAAAGGTAGATGATGTCTCCTGGTGTTAATATCGCCTCTTTTTTGTTGTTCAATATTTTACTCGGGTCAAAATATAACCCGAGATACCCATCTAAGTATGACCCATGGTTGTATTTTAATTATCCTATCTATTTACAACAATGCCCTCAGTTCACATTGGTTCTTTGGTTCTCTCTTTAAAGTTGGTTCTCGTATGATCCCTACCCTATATATATATATATATATATATATATATAGGAAAAAGATCATTTAGGAACCAAGGTACTAGTTAGGAACTTAGGAACCAATCTGAGCCATTCATCTTTTAATCTTGATCTAAGGGTAGGATGGTAATTGAACAATTATGTTTTATATTTTAATTTAAAAAAAAGTTATAAAATCCCCCATCTCTTTCTCTCCACCATTCTCACACCACTCTTATCTCCTATACTTTCTCTCTCTAAAAAAAACCCCAATTCCAAACCCTAACCACCGTCTCCTTCCTTCGAATGATGAAAACGATTCAGAAAAAAAATAGATCGAGAAGAGTGGTTGCGTACGGTTGCGGAGGGGGCGTATATCAGATCAGTCATCTTCTAACATCCATTCTCTATTGTCTCTTCCACCACCATTTTTGTCTGCATTTTACGTTCATATTTTAAACACACAGAGATAGAAACGAGTCACGAATTCACAAATTCGCCTCAATCCTCATCTGAATCGTCACTGTTCCATGTAATAGTTTATTTACTTAAATCTCACCTACTGTTTATTTAATTGTTTTGTTGACTTATACATAGTTATTATTATTATTATTATTAAATAATATACACTGATGTATATATGTTGAATTTGATGGTACTATAGAATGTTTTTTGTATCAGTAATTGGACTTTACACTGATGTATAATTGTTGAAATATGAATATACACTGACGTATATTTGTTGAATATTATGGTACAGTACAATGTTTTTGTAGTACTAATTGGACTATACACTGATGTATAATTGTTGGAATATGAATATACAATGACGTATAGTTGTTTAATGTTATCGTACAGTAAAATGTTTTTTGTAGCAATGATTGGACTATACACCGATGTATAATTGTTTGAATATGACGATACTAAACACTGTTCTATAGCATCAATTTTATTGGCGTCTGGTGTATATTTGTATGTATACACTGATGTATATGCTAAACAACCTTTTTCTTTGTTTCAGGTTACTCTTGATAAGACCAACCTATCAGTTCGTGTGAGTGCATGGAATATGAATATACACTGACGTATAGTTGTTTTAATGTTATCGTACAGTATAATGTTTTTGTAGCAATGATTGGAATATACACTGATGTATAATTGTTGGAATATGAATATACATTGACGTATAGTTGTTTAATGTTTATCGTACAGTATAATGTTTTTGTAGCAATGATTGGAATATACACTGATGTATAATTGTTGGAATATGAATATACACTGACGTATAGTTGTTTTAATGTTATCGTACAGTATACTGTTTTTGTAGTAATGATTGGAATATACACTGATGTATAATTGTTGGAATATGAATATACACTGACGTATAGTTGTTTAATGTTTATCGTACAGTATAATTTTTTTGTACGCACAAATGATATTAGTTGTGGTTTTTGTCAGTTACAATGTATACTAAATAACCTATTAATACTCACATACCAAAAGACAATATTACCCCTTGATTTAATTAAAAAGTTAATTAATGTTTAACATATTTACCATCATGCCATTGAAGATGGATGGATGAGATTGGTTCCTAAAGTTCCTAACTAAAAGTTGGTTCTCAATTGAACCCTACCCTATATATATAATATATATATATATATATATATATATATATATATATATATATATATATATATATAGGGAATGGATAGTTTGAGAACTCACATGAGTTGTGAGAACCATAGGAACTCATCTAGACCATTGATCTTGATAATCTAATGGTTGAGATTAAAATATGGGAGTTTTTGTCTTGACTTGATTAATAAGTATTTTTTTAATCTAACAAAGTACATTAAGGGGTATTAAAGTAAAAACATAATGTGAGAGAAATAATTAATATAATATCATATTAATTTTTTATTTAATAAGTCAAAATATTATACTTTTTAAACTATATTTTATTTTTTAATTTTTTTTACTATTTTATAACAAATAATCAGATAAATCTAATGAAGATGATTTACATTGGTGTAATTATTTACACTAGTGTAAATTTACCATCATTTACACTTGTGTAATTATTTTACACCAGTGTAAATCTACCATACACAAACTACAACATTCGTATTACACCAGTGTAATTATTTTACACCAATGTAAAAACCAAACAAACATAAATACAATCGTTTTACACCACTGTTATATGCCCCACAACATCAACAAAAATGTATTACATCAATGTAAAACAACCAAACATCTATACATTCATACTACACAACCTATACTACCCATAACTCAAAAGTTTTACACGATTGTTTGTTTACCTTATACAAAAAAAAAAAAAAAAAAAAAAGTCACCATCTTCAACAAATATCATGTTTTTCCCATCATCATCTTCTTTCACAAAATAAAACCATGGAAAAAATTAACAATAATAATAATAACAACAACAACAACAACAAAAACAATAATAATAATAATAATAATAATAATAATAATAATAATAATAATAATAATAATAATAATAACTAGTGAGAGTTATTAGTTTTAGAAATATATAACCGTCTGCCCTTTCGTTTTAAAAAAAATAACAACAACATACCGTCACCATCGTCATCTTCAAAAAAACAGATCTGATTTGTTCATCCCCACCGTCCCACCACCGTCCACCGCCCCATGCCCCCCACCTAAGACCACCCGCTCCGCCTCCAGGTCTGTTCAGACGCCAACGAACCACCAAGAACCATCAAGAACCATCAATAAATAATAATAATAATAATAATAATAATATTAATAATAATAACAACAACAGAAAATAATAATAATAATAATAATAATAATAATAATAATAACATACCGGTTCCTGTTCATCGTCTTCCCCCTTCGTGTTCATCGTCCCCACCAAGACCACAGCCCTTCCACCTCCTGCAAACCACCGATTCCTGTTCATCGTCTTCCACCGCCTGCAAACCACCGGTTCCTGTTCATCGTCTTTCACCGCCTGCAAACCACCGGTTCCTGTCCATCATCTCCACCTTGCAGCCACCGCCGCTCACCATTATCATCTTCATGTTCATCGTCTTCCCCGTTCCTTCGTCTTCCTATTCCAACCACAGCCCCCACCACCATCATCGGGCACCATCAAAAACACCACAGCCCCCCCTCCACCATCATCGAGCACCATCGACCACCACCTACAACCCCAGATCCAACCTGCAAACCCATCGGACCACCACCTGTAACCTGCAACCCCATCGGACCACCACCTGTTTTTAGAGAAAGAGAGACAAGAGAGAAGAAGAGAGAGAGATAAGAAGAAGTTTAAAATGAGAGAGAGAGAATAGATTCCTTGTATTATTATTATCTTTATTATTATTATTTAAAAGGGTGGGTGGGGTGGGGTGGGGTGTTATTATTACTAAAATGCCCTTAAGTACTTGTGTATAAAGACTATCTTGCCTGTAACACCCCAACCGATGGCGGAAACATCGGGATGTCACGTATTGATGATTGTTCAGTAGCTCATGGTGAATAATAAATTTCACTAAATGATTTAAATAAATTACATACAATTGTTCTACAAGAATTCGTACATCAAAATGAATAATACTATGCACACATCTTCAAGCATTAACTCAAATCTTCAAGCAAGTAGAACCTGAAACATGTTAAGTTTGAAAATATTTTGGGTCAACAAAAGTTGGTGAGAATACATAGGTTTTTGAATATAATTGATAACAATAGCTTGTACAACAATCACAGTTGTATGATGATAGAGTATGATTCCGACATGTAACAATGCGTCTTTGTACAACCAAACCTTGTGTCGACTGATGACTAACTCGCAAGTTAGTTAAATGTTGTTACTGTTATCGATCATCCCTGAATTTATGCGGGGGGATGGGTTTGTCAGACCTATAGCGCTATAATCTAAACAAGCGGCTTGATCATTGTTAATGATTGTACTGTGTCTTTTTGTTACAGTCAAATGATAGAATGATGTTGTAATTGAATCACAAGTAAATATGAGTAAATGATAGTATAAAATGTTTAAACATGTTTCACCCCAAAAATAGTGAAAATAGAGTAAAGGGGCTATGTAAACTCACCTAGCAAAATGTTATATCTCTTGAAAAATAGAATAGTGTGTTGCCCAAATATGCCAAGTATTACTCTATAAATAAGGTAATAAATATGTCTAAGTCTATCTAGTCTACAATTATTGTCACACCCTCAAATTTCCACTGCGGGGTTTATACCGCGAGGCGCGTGACATACCAGGATCCCATAGCCATAAGTCACAGGAACGAACTCTAAATGCCCAAACCATTTAGTTCGTTTTCAAAAACCAAGTTTAGTTAAGCTGCGGAAGCGTAAACCAAATTTAAACCTTTTAAAACCATGCGCAAAACAACGCACCCAAATTAAAACCATACGAAAGCATAATATATATAATTTATGTGTATGCCCGAGAGCCCAAATGCAGTGAAGTGTACAGTGCTTTCTAATCTTGGCACCGGAAGCTAACTACCTGCAAAAGCATGTAAATCGTGGGTCAACAAACAATGTTGGTGAGTTCACTGAGTAAAGTAGGTGAGTAAGTAAAAGCGTAGGTTTCCCAAACCATGTAACCAAATGAAAACGTCGGTCTCCCAGACCACATAACAGTACGTAAGAACGTCGGCCTCCATGGCCACAAGTAAATAGCTAATTCAAATGTCAGGGGTAGCTAGCCCACTCATGATAACTAAAACCGGCGAATACCGAACTACTAATGAACAAGTTCCCATAACAGGGATAAGGATGCCTTGCATCATTGTCCATCGACAATGACTATGTTTGAAGCTAATAGTTCACATCCGTGCCCCCAGCACGATGTGAGGTTTGTTAGACCTAATAGCGCTATCAACTAATTAACCCGCTTGCCCAACCGGCAATTGATTCGGTATTTTGAAGGACTTAAAAGATGTGTTTGGTTTAGTTCATCAAGGACATATATATGAATTAGTAAAAATAGATTCACCACGTGAACCATGCACCCCAAACCCGGGATGTGTAAAAGTAGTCCCAAACCGGACTAGAAACGTTAAGTAAGTTGTCTCAACCCGAGACGCATGCTTTTGAGAAAAGAGTAGTGAAACTCACCTTATCGCGTAAGCAAAGAATCCGAACAGCAAGTATTATATGCTACCGACACCCTAATAACAGTGTCACTACGTGAGTATAGGCGCAACATCATTACACCATATAACTCGTTTGTCCAAGGCGTTTTAATATTCAAAAGTGTGTATGCGACGCCTAGTGATTCTACATGCAATAGTAAACCCTACGGACTCGTTGGTGAATGAGTTGGTTATAATTAGTTTCTACAGCCCGTGCGTGTTGTAAACATGTGTACTTCCGTTATATGTCAATTTTAGATCACCTAAGACCTCAAGTAATCACATAAGCACATAATACACAATCTGTGTTTTCAGGACAGATTGTGCGCCATCAAAACGAATTTATTTAAAATAGTAAACCAGTGAGTTATCCTCCCAAATTTTTACTGAATTATGTTTGGGATTCACTTGGCAATACCTATTTTTGTTTTGTCTTAATTCCAAACACAAAAATTATAAAAATTCGTACAACACAGCAGTATTCAGAAAATTTCCTCAACAGGTCAGTTTAGTAGGAAAATTCTTAAAAATTGTGTATTCATCCAAACGAGATGAATCCACTTGGAAAAGCTCTATTTTTCCAGTATTGACCTACTGTAAAAATTTCATAACCTAACTCCTTGTAAATCTCAAGTTATGACCATTTAAAGTTAGCCCAATTTACAAATCCGAAAATCTGATATGACCCCTAATCAATTAAAATTCCAAAAACGACTCATCCGACGTCCAAAACACATGATTTTACCCATTATGAAAAGCTAAGACCAGGTGTGACCTAACCATGCCAAGAAGACACTAAAATTATTATGTTAGAGCCGTGTTACAGTTCCTACAAATTTGACTAACCATTCTGTCCAGATTTTAGTTTCGCCTAAATCATACTTTAGTCGCCTACCGTGTGCACAAAAACTATTAACATTCATCAATCATCAACACAAAACATTCCTAATACCTATTTCATCAGATTCTATGATTAAACATGTCAAGATCAAAGCTTTAAGAATCGAAACACCAATTACTTGCGCAACAAGTATCCTACGATGTTACTAAGCGTTTATGAGTATGTTTAATCCATTTAATCTTCAAAAAGATTCATGCTTTAATGTTTTATAAACTCATTCAGACCTGGACAAACTTATTATATGATTTTTATTAATGAAAACACAAGATAGAAGCATAAGAAATCGTAAGATATACCCTTAGCTCTCTCAATCGATCAATCGCGCGCCTTGGAGCCTCCCAATTGATGATCTTGAGCCTTAGCAGAGGTTGTTTGAGTGAAATATTCGTGTGGGGCAGTAAGGGGGCGATTAGGGTTGAGTATGGGGGTTGCATGGGAGTTAAGGATGCTTAAATATAAGTTTGAGGCGGTTTAGACCCGTCAGGTCTCATTGAGCGGCCGCTCGGTGCCTGTGAGCGGCCGCTCACAGGTCCGGGTGGCGCGCTCTTGCCTCGTTTCGTCTCCCGACGCGTTATTCTTCGGCGTTTTCGTTATTTCGGACCGTAACAAGTGTAACCCCATGCATTAAGACCCTAATCAACCTCATGCTCCACTTTTAATGATTTCTATTAACGTGTTCGGTTTAGGTTCACATAATCACGTATGGTTTTCACATAAGTTTGTCAGGTATCACCGAGACCCATAAGTTTATTATTCACCAACGTCCGAGGTTCACTAATCATGCAATCACACATTGACTCATAACTATGCACGTATGTCTTATCTAACTAACCCTAGTTAAGTATAATGCAAGGAATGTAACTAGAGTTTAGTTAAAGTGAGAACCTGAATTTTCGGGGTATCACATCATCCCCAAGTTGAAAAGAATTTCGTCCCGAAATTCAGCAAGTAAACAGTAAAGCCAGCTAAAAAAATGTATGCTTGGTTTCCGGATGTCACAATTATACTCTAGGGCTTCGAATTGGGGATAAGTGCTCGTTTGATTAATAAATAAAATGTTTGAATAAAAAGAGGAATTTGATAAATAAATAAACAAAAGTCTTTTGGTAAATTTTAAATAAAAGATGGTCACAATAATAAGTTTAAAGTATGAAAATAATTTTTATAAAATTATTTTCTTAAAAATAGAATATTAAATCTATTTATTTCAAATTGTCAAAATTTAACTTTAATATTTAAAAATACTAAAATTGAAGAATTATTTGATTAAAAATTATATTTCTGTTCCAAATAATCAGAAATAATTTATATAAAATTTTGGTGCAAAAATATTGAAAAATGAATTTATTATGATTTATTTATGATTAAAACTATCAAAAATTGCTTAAAAATATTAAATAAATGATTTTTCAGAAATAAAAATCATTTCAGAAAAGTTTATTGTTATAAAATCTCAGAAAAGTTTATTTTATAATTTTTGTGGAAATTTATAAAATTGTTTTGATATTTTTATAGAATTTTATAAATAAAATAGAATAAATTTGAATTATTTATTATATATATTAAATAAATATATTTTTGGAAATAAAAATCTGAATAATGATATTTAGGGTATGAACATCATTATGTAAAATTTTGGGAATTTTTGAAGGCTTATAAGTATTTTAAATAATTAAAGTGAATAATTATATAATTTAAACCTATAAATTGAAAAGCCAAAAAAAGAATGCATAGGGTGGGGCTCGAACCCGTGTGGTCTGGTTCACAAGGCACTAGACACAACCACTTGATCTAGATCAGTGGTTATGTTTGGTTTTAGTCAGTTTAAAATAAGTATACAAGCCTGTGTTGATGTTCTTCCCAATTCGAATCTACTCGTGCCCTAGATTATCAATTGACAGATTCGCACAACAATAACCCAATTAATCATAGGGTTATTGTTTTGTGATTGCCGAAGATTAAAACCCATATGGAAAACATTACTTACAAACACGATTTCGTAAAGATTGCTCAGTCAACAGAAAAGTCAACACGAGCACGAATGCTTCAAATGATGGTGCAATAACAGAAATTGGAGGTTGAGAGAGGTTATTCGGCGAGTTTAGAGTGAATAGGTGGGTTCAATTTATAGTGTAATCGTATTATTAGAAGGTTTTAATCTTTGACCATGACTTGGTCAAAGTCGAGTAATAATCTCCATTACAATTGTATATATAGTAAACATTAGATGATTGAACGCGGGATTGAAGTGTTAGTTGTTTAGGCGAGATCAAATAGTCAATTGTTTCCAATTATAAGATCAATCTAAAGTCAAATAAGGGTTGGGTGTTCGGCTGTTTAGCAGCAGCGAACAAAAGGGAGGAGCAGACAAGGCTTTTAAAGATGTTAAATAGTTTACGGGTTGGGATTAGAACAATAATGAGCTGTGGCTCAGCTGGTGTAGGCGTGTGTGTTGTGTTTGGCTTGGCTCCGGTTCGAATCCCAGCTGGAGCAGATATTGTTATTTTTTTTTTAAACAGAATGGGAAAGGGACTAGTGGGCTGGACTTGGGATGGGTTATTTGAAGTGGGCTTGGGTTGGGTGTTGGGCCACGTCCGATGGGCTCAGGTAGGGGGTTGGGTTGTTAAGTTTTGTTTGTAGATTTGGTTTGGGGGGGTTTAGTTATAATTATTATTATTATTATATACATTATATATATATGTATGTACGTACGTGGTGGGCTAGGAAAAAAAATACGGACTTAGGCATATTTGTATAAAGACGTATAGAATTTTGGGAAAATTTTCGCGATGTTACATTACCCCTGATTAAACAAATGCAAAAAATTACAAATCTGATGATGTGGCACTTGGTGATTGGTCCATTGGAGTTCTCAAGTTCTCGCAACTCGGGTGAGTTCTCAAATGATCTCATTCCTATATATATATATATATATATATATATATATATATATATATGGTTTAGGTTCCTGTACAAACTTCATTTTTCGTACAAAGTGTAAGAAGTCTATGTAGTCATTGTGTTTTAAATTTTTCCTATGATGTTTTCGATTCATTTTGCATTGTATTATATAGAAAAACATCAAACATAACAATTCAAAACACAATCAAATGTATTATAGACATGAAATTTAAAACACACTGATTACTTTATTCGTATGGTGTTTTAGAATGCATGTCTAGAATACATTAATTAGTGTTTTAAATTGTTAAGTTTTGTGTTTTTGTATATAATACTATGCCAAAAGAATATAAAACATCATGACTAAAATTTAAAACACAATGTCTATATAGACGTCTCACACTTTTTACGAAAAATACACTTTGTACAGGAACTCCACCCTATATATATAAGAAAAGTGGTGTCCCACACGACACTATGTAAGAGCATTCACAACCCGTTCCCCATCCCCAATCATATAATTTAAGGAAAAAAATATAGTTTCTAAATTTACCTCTCACCTTTTCAAAGTCTCTCATATCCCATTCCCCATTCATATCCCCTATAAGTTTTTTTTATTATTATTTTCTTTTTTTACAACCAACATTAAACTACTCCACCTTCAATTTGTATTATTTTATTATTATTAAATAAGATGGGGGAAATATGGAAGACCCTATATATGGGGCTCAATATAGGGTTTTTCGCAAATTTTAGAAATGGAGTATGGGGATGAAGGTTAGGATGGAGTGAGTTTTTGTAGGATTTTTTTAAATTTTAAGAATGAGGGAGGGAATGAGGGGTGGGTTGTGAATGCTCTAAGGCCTCATATCCTATGATTTCCCTCCAAAAAAAAATTTAATTATATTTTAAATAGAGATAACTATTAATCATTATTTTAAAATTTTAAATATGTTAATTAATATTTTTATATTTATCTTTTTACTTTTCACTCACGGTTTTTAAACGTTAGTAACTTTTATATGTGACATTCTTTATAAAAAAAAATTACACCAAATTAACGAGCGTTTTATTATCTTTCCAACAAGCACCATAGTGCTAAAAAAAACGGAAAAAAAAAACGAATTTTTAGTGGGGTTATTTTCATGAAGAAAAAAAACACAAAGTGTTAAGTACTTAATTAATCATGTCTAGGCAAGTCAATAATCATGGTATGATAGTATATATGCTTTTAAACCTGTCATTACATATAAAAATCCGCTAACTGCATATATATTCACATATGTAGTCATTTTTTGTAAGAATCTAATTTTTTTTAATATTTTAATTGGTGTTTCTAGGAATATTTATTACAATGGTTACTAAGCTGGTTAGATATAGCTTATGAATTTTAGACATCAAGTAAATCTCTAGCTGATAAGTGATGATTAATCACTTCACTATGCACGCCTGTTAAATCAATCATCATCATGACATATTAATTGATACTAATTTGGTTGTTGTTTTTTTCCTCAGGTTCACATCATAACTTTAGAATATATTGAGGAAGTGACAGGGAGTTCACCTCGCACCACAATATGCGGAACCATGATTTTTTAGAATAGCTTTAACATAAATTTTACTAAAAAATATTTTTTATAAAAAAAACAAAACATGTAATGTGGAATGCGTGGAAAAGGGTTAAACCGCGTGACAAAAGTTAACCAAAAGTAGGATCGACAAATAAATAAGTCAATGCAAAGGTCAACTTATGTCCACTCATGTCTTTATGACATTATAGAATTAGTTAAAAAGAATAAACCAGGAGGAGTAATGAAGTGGTATGGAAGCTTAAAATTAGAAGACATATATGGGTTCGATTCTTGAGAGCGTCAGGGTTTACTGATTATTCTATTGTCATGCTTTCAGGCGGGTGGATAGTCGGGTTTTCCCCGGAACTGATGAACTTGGTGAAACCAGGAGCTCCTTTACATGTCTGGCTATGCCGAGTAGAAGAGGTCCTGATTTGACTGAGTATGAACTCCGAATCTCATTGACCGTTCAAAAAAGAAAGGTTAAAAAGAATAAAGATACGTTCTTAATAGAGTATATAGAATATGCCATTTGTATTTTTGGATATTATCATTGTAATTATGTTTGTAGTTATATCCATATACTATATATTTTGATGATGAATGAAAGATGAGGCAATCATTCCAATCACAATATTCTTCAGTTCTATGTTTTGTGAAATTTACACTTAGACACTTAGAGGGTGTTTGGGATTGAGTTTCAAAACAACTTATTGAGTTATTCGCTTTTCCAAGAAGCCAATAAGTTGTTTGTGTAACCCAAAAGCACTTTCTGTTTTGACTTTTGACTTTTGGCTTTTAAGGGTGGAAAAGATGTTTTTTGAGAAGTTAGAAATCCTGGCTATTGGCTTTTGGCTTTTGGAAAAAAATTACAAATCTACCACACATACAATCAATATTCATAATAAGTTAAGCGAAACACTTAAAAAACAACAATCTATTGACTTTTTGATGTTTCTCATCCCAAAAGCTAATCCAAACACTTTTTTTTAAAGCTTATTTTTAAAAAGTCATAAGCAAATAAGCACTTCTTAATACCTAAGTTGTACTTTAATAAAAATCATCGTGTGTATGCCTACTCTGCTTCATATATCTTTTATCTATAAGTTTATAATTATTTGTTAGATCATTTTAAATAATATATTTATCTTTTTCACACCCACGAAGTACATGGGTGTTTCTTGGCGTTTCTTTCAAATTTCACATGTAGTTCTTATTTTCCTAAAAGGCTAGAATTACATGTTTGTTTCACGTGGTTAGGGCTATAAACGAATTAAAGTTCAGGGAATAGTTGTAAACTATTTGGCGAAAAGTTTGTTTATATTCGTTCGTTAAAGGAAAGAAAGAACACGAAGAAGAAATTTGTGAAGTTAACTAAATGAACAAACACGAACACATGTCCCGTTCATTCGATTGTGTTCGTGAACACTTGCTAATTTGTTCGTTTATGTCCTTCGTTTACGCCTATTCATGTCCATTTGTTAATAAAGGTTTTTAATTTGTCAGTTTTCCTCGTAATTCACAATAAGTTAAGCGAAACACTTAAAAAACAATATTCACAATAAGTTAAGCGAAACACTTAAAAAACAACAATCTATTGACTTTTTGACGTTTTTTCATCCCAAAAGCTAATTCACACACTTTTTTTAAAACTCATTTTCAAAAGGTCATAAGCCAATAAGCACTTCTAACCAAAAGCACTTTTATATTTTGAAACTCAATCCCAAACACCTTCTTAATACCTAAGTTGTACATAAAAATCATCGTGTGTATGCCTACTCTGCTTCATATATCTTTTATCTATAAGTTTATAACTATTTGTTAGATCATTTTAAATAATATATTTATCTTTTTCACACCCACAATTTATTTAGAAGTACATGGATGCTTCTTGGCGTTTCTTTCAAATTTCACGTGGTTAGGGCTATAAACGAATCAAAGTTCAGGGAATAGTTGTAAACTATATAGTGGAAAGTTTGTTTATGTTCGTTCGTTAAAGGAAAGAAAGAACACGAAGAAGAAATTTGTTCAGTTAACTAAATGAACAAACACGAACACATGTCCTGTTCATTTGATTGTGTTCGTGAACACTTGCTAATTTGTTCGTTTATGTCCTTCGTTTACGCCTATTCATGTCCATTTGTTAATAAAGGTTTTTAATTTGTCAGTTTCCCTCATACCCCCCCCCCCCTTCGTGTACGCCTATTAATGATTTATTATTTTAATAAATAAATAAATAAAAACAATTTTCCTCCTAACTATTACAATCCCTAAACATTAATTATTTAACTAATCTGATCATTCATCCATTCCTAATCTTGTGCCTATCACCGCTTAAGTGATTCGCACTTGTAGGTATCCAGGTCACTTAAATAATTGTTTCATGCCATATGTTTTTTTAACGGTCAACGAAATTCACCAAAAACTTCATTCGAAGTCCCTACTCAGTCAAATCAGGACCACTTCCACCCGGCATATCCAGACATAGACATATAAGGGAGCTCCTGGACTCCTGGTTTCACCAAGTTCACCAGTTCCGGGAAAACCCTATCCACCCGTCCGAAAGCACGACAATGAAATAATCAGTAAAACTCGGCGCTCTCAAGAATCGAACCCATGATCTTTCAACCATGGGTCTTCTATCATTGAGCCTCCATACCACTCCACCATAAGGTGGTTGTTTCATGCCATATCTAGGTTGTTAATTCCACATTCAATTGCCATTTCTAGCTTCATGTCTAACTAAATTTGGACTATTATATCTAAGTAATTAGTATAAATGGACTTTTATTTGTTGCATATTAAATCTTCGTTTGTGTTTGTACATGTTTAGAACCTGTTTTCAGTAACTGTTCACAAACAACTGCAATTCCTTAACAAACGAACATAAACATAGAATTTTGTTTGTTAGTGTGTTAACGGTTTGTTAGTTTGAAAAAACCTTTACAAATAAACACAAACAAAGCCTTGTTCGTGTTTGTTCCATTCGTTTACGACCCTACTTGTGGTTTACTATTTGATCACTTTGATGCTCCTAACGTGGATGGACACTGAGATTTCTGGTTAAGTTCATATGGATGACTGGAAAACTTGGCAAGGCGCACAAACTGGATCCACATGTAGCATTAGTCGGTACTTAAGGATGGCCGGTACTCCACAGCTGACATGTGTTGACCTAGTCCTTCAATGGAGATAACTGTTACGAAATCTTGAGCATGAAGAGCCTGTGGACAATTAAACACAACTTTCTGATGAGGGGATAGAACAAACGTTTCTCATACACTCTGGACTATTCTACTAAATAAGGCACTCGCCAAAGCAACTTAGGCTTTGAGGGGTGTCCTTGTTAGAGAAACCGTCAAGATCGAAATCAGAAAGGGACCTATGCAAGCAATCCAACGCGTGTGCACATGATCAAAATCTAACCTCACAATACTACAATCCCAAAGAATATGGTTCTGCAAACGTCAATATTGTGCCCTTGAGGCCACGAAAGCTTATGTAGGTACATCCTCTGCTGAATATAAACCTAAACACCCAAAACAGGTTAGGAAGCATGTCAGTCTTCATTGAAGATCCCTAAAACAGGGACCCCCACAAACCATAATATATTTGATCGATCTCTGTATTGATTTTTTTTTCAAAAACCTAAACAATGTCCCCAGCAAACATAGGCCGGCACATTTTGAGGGCGAACAACAAGTTATGTATGTACACATTTCCTTTGGTTTCTATTAGACTAGATAAACTGTAGTTTATGAGTTGTTTATATAAAGCTTGTATTAGTAAACATTAGTTTGGTATATATTTTTATTAAGTTGAGTCGGCTCCTTTTAAAATTTGCCAAAGGTAATGTATAATTTCCAATTTGGTTCTTGGTAAATAATAG
This sequence comes from Ambrosia x helenae, assembly GCA_030844895.1. Taxonomy (NCBI): domain Eukaryota; kingdom Viridiplantae; phylum Streptophyta; class Magnoliopsida; order Asterales; family Asteraceae; genus Ambrosia; species Ambrosia x helenae. The sequence continues at coordinate 12,985,009 of CM061233.1, forward strand.
GTTGTAACACATTTCTTTTGTTATTTTATTTTGTTGTTTCATGTTTCATATTGGTCGTTGGCTGGACTGGAGCTGAGCTGCTGAGCTTGTTCATGATTCGAGTTGTTGCTTATCGTGGTTGATAGATCAAGTCTTGGTTAGGCTCAGGAGAAGGCTACAAGTTGGGCTCAGGAGAACACTATAGGTCTAGGAGCTGATCATATTTGTTGGGCTCAATCTTTATGTGGCCTAGTTCTATTTGGCTTGGCCTAGTCGTATACAACACACTTATTTAATGTGTGTTTATTGAGAAATAATTACAGCCATTAGATCACGATCCGTGTGTTTCATGGATAGAACCTTCTATCCAGGCTATATATACTGGTGGTCTATCTCTCTCACTTAAGCTGGTTAATCAACTTGGTGATCTTATTAGGGTTAAGTCTTTTGTACTCACTTTCACTCTCGTCTAGATCGTTCAGTTTAGGGTTTATTTCTCTTGTAACAGATACGTCTTGTATCTGATTGTTAAGGGTTTGTATCTTTTGTTGGTCATTAGATTGTGTAGAGTTGGTGGTGAGTTTAGATCATTGTATTTTGGTATTGTGCTTTAGACAGGTTGTTGAGTCTTTTAGGTTTATTTTTTAACAATAAAATTTCCTTTGTTCTTGAGTTAACCCATGTTTTATAAAATGGTATCAGAGCCCTGGAGCACTTTCTTGGGTTCTTGATTGTGTATGTGTCATCTACTTCCGCTGCATGTGTCAGATCTTGGATTAATCGAAGGATCAAAGGCGTTTTCTGGTGTCAAACGAAACCCTAGATTCAAGGGTTGGTTCTCTGGTTCAACTGAGGTTGTGTTGGAGCTTTTTCGCTGGATCTTGACCAATAACCCTAAGTGAAGGTTGTTGGTATTGGATCTAAACATTAAGGAGTGTTTATTCTTCTGTTCTTGATCTGGAACCCTAAGTGAAGGTTACAGGTTCTGAACCTGGTTTGGATAGCTGTGCAACCGGTTAGATTGTTCCAACTCTTTATATTTTCTATTTGTTGTTTTTTCTTTTTTAGGAGCATTGGCTGGGTTAAGGGGACAGGCATTGGCTCAACTACTTGTTAATTACTGTGATATGTTGTTTTGTGTGCTTGCTTCTGTGGATCTTGTACTTGCTTGATTCTTTGTGTTTTGACTATGAGTGTTGTGTGTGTGTTTAGATTGTGGTAAAGGACTCCCGCGTTAAGACTTATCCTGGCACCCTTTGAGTGACGAACCAGGAATCTGGATCACTGACATGGTTTCTTCCTTTGCTTGCTTGTGTGTGTTTTGTCTATTGTTTCTTGATTAGGTTGTGTTAGATAAGTTTGTGTTGTTATGGCTGATGATCAAGGTCATGTTGTTGATCCCTTGCCTAGGCCTCAAGGTCCTCAAGGAGGGATTAACAATGATGGTCCTAATGTGACTCTTATAAGTAAATTGGATGCTAGTGATCCACTTTACTTACACCCTAGTGATTATGCAAACTTTATTAATGTGAAACTAAAAGGTACAGAAAAATACACTGTTTGGTCTAATGCATTAGAATTAGCTCTTCAAGTTAAAAACAAGTGAGGATTCATGGACAATTCTTGTGTTAGGTCTAATGAAGATGAGGTATTAGGTAGACAATAGGGCATGTGTAATTCAATTGTTTTAACTTGGATGTTAAACTCCATAAGTGATGAACTGTATATAGGGCATGTATTTTCTAAACTTGCTTGTGATGTGTGGGGCGAGTTAAAAGAAACTTATGCAAAAATAGATGGGTCTGTGGTGTTTGATCTATATCAGAAGATAAATTCATTTAGTCAAAATGGGTCTTCTGTGGCTGAATACTATCATAGGTTAAGTATCATGTGGAAGCAAATGGATTCAAATATTAAATCTGCCTTCTTGTTCTTGTAATGCTTCAAAAGAGTTCAATGATTTTAGTAATCTAATAAAATTAATGCAGCTTTTAATGGGTTTAGACAGTGTGTATCAAGGTGTTAGAACAAGTTTGTTGATAAAAGATACCCTTCCTTCTGTGAAGGAGGCTTTTTCTGTCATTTCTATGGAAGAATCTCATAGAAATGCTTGCAATCAAAGCAAGAGAAGTCAATCTCTTACATTGTTTGCTAAGTCTTCTTCACCACCTGAGTTTAAAAACAATAATAAGGTGTTTAATCAAAACTTGAAATGTTCTCAGTGTAATAAGATTGGTCATACCATTGATAATGAAATCATTGGCTACCCTTCTTGGATGAGACCAATAGGGAGTCAAGGAAAGAAGGTTGTTGCTAATAATAGTGTTTCTGATAATTCTGATAGTGTTGTTAAGTCTTTTACCCCTGATCAAATTAACAGACTCTTGAGTTTAATAGGAGATAAAACTAACAGTCAAACAAGCTGCAATGTTGCAGGTAACTTGTTGAATCCTTTTGTTCTAGTGTTATGTTTAGACCTGCATTCTATTTTGTGAGTGAGTTTAATGAAAAAAGGTTTTGTGGGTTGGATAACTGATTCTGGGGCAAACCAACACATGGTTAAAAATGATGAGAATCTAACTGATTGCTTTAATGTTACTTATTTAAACATAAGGGTCAAACATCCTAATAGTACTGATGCTTTGGTAACTAAAATAGGTAACATTAAGCTAGCTGAGAAAGTTGTGTTGAAAGATGTCTTTGTTGTCCCATAATACAATGTCAATTTAATATCTGTGCATAAACTAGCTAGGGATAACAAGTTGTTTGTTGGTTTTGATGAACATAATTTTTATATCCAGGATTTAATCACCAAGAAAAACCTGGTGACTGGTAGTCAACTGGATGGCTTGTACTACTATGGTAACTCTGTGATTTCTGGCAATGTGTGTTACAATAGTTCTGTTATGTTCAATTTGTGGTATGATAGGTTAAGACACCCTTCTGATAATGCCTTAAAAATGTTTAAACAAAAGTTTAACTTAGGAAATTTTGAGACTAACACTCCTTGTAAAATCTGTCAAAAGGCTAAGCAGCACAGGGATCCATTTCCCCTGAGTGAGCATAAGTCTAAGGACATAGGTGACTTAGTTAACATGGATGTTTGGGGACCATATAGAGTGTCTAGTAGAGAAGGGTTTAAGTTTTTCTCACAATAGTGGATGATTTTTCCAGGGCTGTGTAGGTATGTATGATGAAGAATAAACAAGAGGGTTTTCAAAATTTGCAAGACTTTGTTGTCCCATAATACAATGTCAATTTAATATCTGTGCATAAACTAGCTAGGGATAACAAGTTGTTTGTTGGTTTTGATGAACATAATTTTTATATCCAGGATTTAATCACCAAGAAAAACCTGGTGACTGGTAGTCAACTGGATGGCTTGTACTACTATGGTAACTCTGTGATTTCTGGCAATGTGTGTTACAATAGTTCTGTTATGTTCAATTTGTGGTATGATAGGTTAAGACACCCTTCTGATAATGCCTTAAAAATGTTTAAACAAAAGTTTAACTTAGGAAATTTTGAGACTAACACTCCTTGTAAAATCTGTCAAAAGGCTAAGCAGCACAGGGATCCATTTCCCCTGAGTGAGCATAAGTCTAAGGACATAGGTGACTTAGTTAACATGGATGTTTGGGGACCATATAGAGTGTCTAGTAGAGAAGGGTTTAAGTTTTTCTCACAATAGTGGATGATTTTTCCAGGGCTGTGTAGGTATGTATGATGAAGAATAAACAAGAGGGTTTTCAAAATTTGCAAGACTTTGTTGTCCCATAATACAATGTCAATTTAATATCTGTGCATAAACTAGCTAGGGATAACAAGTTGTTTGTTGGTTTTGATGAACATAATTTTTATATCCAGGATTTAATCACCAAGAAAAACCTGGTGACTGGTAGTCAACTGGATGGCTTTTACTACTATGGTAACTCTGTGATTTCTGGCAATGTGTGTTACAATAGTTCTGTTATGTTCAATTTGTGGTATGATAGGTTAAGACACCCTTCTGATAATGCCTTAAAAATGTTTAAACAAAAGTTTAACTTAGGAAATTTTGAGACTAACACTCCTTGTAAAATCTGTCAAAAGGCTAAGCAGCACAGGGATCCATTTCCCCTAAGTGAGCATAAGTCTAAGGACATAGGTGACTTAGTTAACATGGATGTTTGGGGACCATATAGAGTGTCTAGTAGAGAAGGGTTTAAGTTTTTCTCACAATAGTGGATGATTTTTCCAGGGCTGTGTAGGTATGTATGATGAAGAATAAACAAGAGGGTTTTCAAAATTTGCAAGACTTTGTTGCTATAATAGAAACTCAGTTTAAAACTAAAGTTAAGATGCTTAGAAGTGACAATGGAAGTGAATTTGTTAATAATCAGATGAATAACTTCTTTAAAAATAAAGGTATTCTTCATCAAACTACTTGTACCTATACACCCCCAATAGAATGGGGTTGTTGAGAGAAAACATAGACACCTCTTAAACGTTGCTAGGGCTCTTTTGTATCAAAGCAATGTTCCCATAAGGTTTGGTCAGATTGTGTGTTAACTGCTGCTTATCTTATCAATAGGACACCCTCTTCAGTGTTAGGTGGGAAGACTCTATATGAGGTAGTTTATAAGTTTGAACCCTTTCTTGATCAGTTGAGGTTGTTTGGTTGTTTATGCTTTTGTACAAATTTAAATGAATCTGATAAATTAGCCAGTAGGGTAGAACAATGTGTTCTAATTGGTTATTCAACTGAGAAAAAAGGATACAAGGTTTTTGAACTTGAAACCAAAAATATTTTCTTCTCTAGGGATGTAAATTTTTTTGACAGTATCTTTCCTTTTAAAGAAAATCAAGTATTTGAATATGTAAATGATGTGTTTCAATCTGATGTAACACATCTAATTTTTTTTATTTTATTTTTTTGACAATTTTGAACAACCACAATCTCAACTTCCCAATGATGATAGAAAGGGAACAAGTGATGTTGATTCAGAGACACACAGGTCTCAGCAATCAGCATCCAAGGGTTTAGGGTTAGAAGGCTTGGCTGGTTTACAACAGCCTAGCCCTAAGACTTTTAGGACTGATAGGGCTGAGTGTGACTTATCTGAAAATGACAATGTCAATAATACCAATTCCGATGGAAGTTTAGATGATCAAAAACTTGGTTCAAACTACCCCTAGAAGTTCAGCAACAGAGTTTGTTCTACCTAGAAGTCTGAAAGACTATGTCCTAGATGGTAAGGTAAAATATGGCATTGAAAGAGTGGTTAACTATGCTCATTTACCTACTAGTTATGAATGCTTCTTGTCATCTTTAAACAAAGGGCATGAACCTACAACATTCAATGAAGCTGCCAGTGATCCTAACTCGGTAGCAGCAATGAATGATGAGATAGAGGCCCTTCATAGGAATGGCACTTGGGATCTTGTTGATCTTCTCAAGGGGAAAAGTGTTGTAGGATGTAAGTGGATATACAAAATAAAGTATAAGTCTACTGGTGAAATAGAGAGGTATAAGGCTAGACTTGTTGCCAAGGGGTTTAGCCAAAAATAGGGGAATGATTTTGAAGAAACATTCTCCCCTATGGTTAAACTGGTAACAGTTAGATGTGTTATATCTATAGTTGTTCATAATAATTGGGATCTCTATCAATTAGATGTGAACAATGTTTTCTTGTATGGAAATATTAATGAGGATGTGTACATGTCACTTCCTGATGGATATTATTCTAAGACTGAAAATAGAGTTTGTAAACTTAAAAAATCATTATATGGTCTTACACAAGCGCCAAGAATGTGGAATGCTAAACTGGTAACTGTGTTAGTTGGACTTGGGTTTAGCCAAAGTAAATGTGATTATTCATTGTTTTAAAAAAACTTCAGATTCCATAACTGTTTGTTTGCTTGTTTATGTGGATGATATTGTGATTACTCGTAATAGTCTTAATGAAATATCCAAGGTTAAAGAGAGTCTTAGATCCAAGTTTCTTATAAAGGACTTAGGTGATCTAAATTATTTTTTTAGGAATTCATGAGGTTATTAAAAAAAAAGAAGGCGTATGTTTATCAAAAAGAAAATACTGTTTGAAACTTCTTGCTGAGTTTGGGTTAACAGGTTCAAAACCAGTTAACACTCCTATTGAACAAAATCATGCTATCACAGCTTTGTGTAAACAAAACTGTAAGGAACTTGTTAATGTAAATGGATACTATTAGTAGGGAAATTGATTTATTTAGCCCATACTAGGCCTGACATATCATATGTTGTTCATTTTATAAGTCAATACATGCATAAACCTTTGAATGGTCATTTGAAAATTGCAATGAGGTTGTGAATATACTTATAAAAGTCTCCTGGTAGAGGTGTTTTGTTTTCAAAAGGGTCACAACTTGAGTTATTTGCCTATTCTGACTATGATTGGGCAAAGTGCCTAGACACTAGGAAATCTGTTACAGGTTGCATTTCCCTTGGAAACTCTTTAGTTTCATGGAAAAGCAAAAAGCAATCAATGATTTCTAGGTCCTCAGCTGAAGCTGAGTTCAGAGCAATGTGTGCAACAACTTGTGAATTAACGTGGTTGATCAACATGTTGGGTGAATTAGGTGTCAAGATAAGGATTCCAGTATCTTTACACTGTGATAATACTATTGCCTTATCAATTGCAGCTAACCCTGTTTTCCATGAGAAAACAAAACATTTAGAATTGGATTTGTATTTTTTTAAGAGATCAAATAACCAAAGGGGTTGTCAAAACTGTTAGTATTGCTTCGATTGACCACAGGGCTGATATTATGACCAAGGGGTTGTTTCCTACTCAGCATGATGCTTTGTGCAAGAAGCTATTTTTGTTTGACCCATTTCAAGAATCAAATTGAGAGGGGGTGTTAAAATTTGCCAAAGGTAATGTATAATTTCCAATTTGGTTCTTGGTAAATAATGGGTTGTAACACATTTCTTTTGTTATGTTTTTTTTGTTGTTTCATGTTTCATATTGGTCATTGGCTGGACTGGAGCTGAGTTGCTGAGCTTGTTCGTGATTCGAGTTGTTGCTGATCATGGTTGATAGATCAAGTCTTGGTTGGGCTCAGGAGAAGACTACAAGTTGGGCTCAGGAGAAAAACTATAAGCCTAGGAGCTGATCATATTTGTTGGGCTCAATCTTTGGCCCAGTTCTATTTGGCTTGTCCCAGTCGTATACAACACACTTATTTAATGTGTGTTTGTTGAGAATTAATTACAGTCATTAGATCACGATCCGTGTGATAATCCATAATCTAATGGCTGATATTCTTGACTTTGTGTTTCCTGGATAGAACCTTCTATCCAGGCTATATATACCCTCTATCTCTCTCACTTAAGCTGGTTAATCAACTTGGTGATCTTATTAGGGTTAAGTCTTTTGTACTCACTTTCACTCTCGTCTAGATCGTTCAGTTTAGGGTTTATTTCTCTTGTAACAGATACGTCTTGTATCTGATTGTCCAGGTTTGTATCTTCAGTTGGTCAGTAGATTATGTAGAGTTGGTGGTGAGTTTAGATCATTGTATTTTGGTATTGTTCTTTAGACAGATTGTTGAGTCTTTTAGGTTTATTTTTTTATGAATAAAATTTCCTTTATTCTTGAGTTAATCTAAGTTTTATAACAGCTCCATACATCTGCATGCACACTCTCTACAACCTAAGATGTCACATTGTGGACATGGGTTTTTTTTATTTTACATAAGAAATGTGTCTTTGGTTTGTATTAGAACAAATGTGAAATTATCTTACTGAAATCCTTGTTTAATTATTTCGGTTGTATTTTGTGTTTTTTCTAAAACAATTTAACCTTAAGTAAAAGCTTAAATCTAATAGCGTTGCAGCGGGTACATCAGTTTTATCGCCTCGCAGTTGTTTGCATTGTGTGTGGCATTTTTGAATCATTCATTATGGTTATGCCCACGGATGCACTTTCTAAAACTTGATTCTAAATAATACATGGATGGGCGCATATGAATATATCATCATAGTGAACACATATTAACAAATTTATTTATTGTTTTGTTCACATAATCTACAAATTTATATTTTATTCATTAACAAACATGAATTATTTTTGTGGGCGTAAGGACAAGTTAATTTTTTTTTTTTTTTACTAAAAGTAAATACTTGATAATTAAAGTTCCAAAGAAAATAGTCATTTCACTTTCATTTGAGAGCATTCTTCCCAAAAACGAGTCTCATAGTATCCATATTCCTCATTTCAATTACTATGTCAAAGCAGAAAACTACATACAAACATACTAATAATGAGATGGAATGCCACTAATGTGGAAATATAACATTTATTGAATATAAAAAATATAAATGCTAGTTATAATGATAATTTGATTTATCCTCACGTTTGTCGGTTGAAACACTCTTTCACATTCCGCATCCTTCTCCATAGGTGGAGCTGAAAAACTGTCAACAAACTGAACACAAAAAAATATATATCAATTTTGCATAAACAGTATTGATGGATTCTTCAATAATGTAAAACAAATAAATAATTATGAAACAATAGGTTAATCTATAACATATAAGTTAGCAAATTCCACTTGCTAAACATGAAGAACTATAAAAATGAAAGATGAGTATTTGATTATCGTTCCATCCCAAAACAAATGATTCATCTCTAGTTTTATAAAAAAAAAATACGAAAAACGTTTATATAAAAACATGAATATTAAAGGTGATTCTACTAAGACATATGCACACAATTATTTAAATAGAAGGCAAGAATCTTAAATCGTTGTATAATCATCCATCACTCCAGGCATTTATAAAACCGGAACTCGATAACATGAATGAAACTGTGAATAAAAGAGAAATTACCTGTTGGAGTTGAAGAGATAGGAATAGATGCTGGATGGATGGATGGATGGATGAATGAACGTTCAGACATGTAAATATTAAAAACTTGCTTCTTCTTCTTCTTTTTATAACGTAATAATAGAAGGGAGGTGAAAGGATGGAGGGTATTATGGGGATGACATTTTAGTTTTTAACTAAAAACACAACACAAAATTACTATCATAACCTTCAAAGTGTCTTAATTGTCACAATTATCCCCATAATACCCTTAAATTTATTGCTTAAATGTCTTGTACATGTTGCTTCTTAAGTTGTATGGATATGAAAATTACAATATGGTACATCACTCCTCCTTAATAAGATAATATAGATTTATAAAGACAGCAATGCATCGCATTGTCAACTTTTGAAATTTAGAGTAGTTTTCATTCAATGTTGTAGATGCAAAACTCATAAACTATGGGTACTTTCATAACCAACCAACCAGGGGCTAAAAAATAAAAAGCAATGGACGGGTACAGGCGTACTGCGTACAGCCTTATAAAAAGCCCATGAAAAATATCTTGAGGACTTTAACTAGGCCCATAATTATCCACTTTTTATATATGTGTAACATGATTTTGCCAAATAATTTGTACCATGCAATTATTCTATGTTGAATTTCTTTTTTAATATTCATCTTGTTATATTATAAGAAAATAGAATAATATATGTTGCTATTATTCTTTCTAACTAGATTATACACTTGGAGCGTCTCTGAGTTCAGAAATCTAATATGACATATCAATTTTATATGTGAAATAGACTGATGAGCTTTACAGTTACATGCAAAAAAGCTTCGGGTAGCACATACTCTAAAACAATTAACAATGTATCTCAAATGTTAACGCCCAACCTTAAACAATGTATAACGCTAATATTAACATCTAACCTAAAACAATATAACTCTAATATTAATACCAAACCTAAAACAATGTACAAATCCAATGCTAACACCTGTTGAAAATATAATTCATATTTACTGGTTTGGATATAATTAGTGACGTGACTATGCATGATTAATGAATTACCTGAACACTTTGTGTTTTTTTTCTTGTATGAACAAAACCCACAAAAATAGTCGTTTTTTTCTCCGTTTTTTATATAGCACTATGGTAATCGTTGGAAAGATAATAAAATGCTCGTTAATTTGGTGTAATTTTTTTCTTTAAAAAATCTCGTATATAAAAGATATTAACGTTTAAAAATTATGGGAGGAAACAGTGAGAGAGAAAAATTCAGTTTTGCTTTTAAATTTGTTTTCCTAAAATCACTTAATGCCATATGGCATGCTTTTTTTAGCTTTAATTTTATATCATTAATGGAATGTCATTGCCACATGACACACATAAGGTGGATGATGCTCTCTTTGAGTATCATGTGAGATTTTATTGCTTTCAATTATTATAATAGATAGATTACTTCTCTGTTTTTCTTTTTATTTTTTATCGCTATTTAGACATAAAAAGTAAAATGATATAATTCTAGCTTAGCTCAGTTCGTAACAATTTAGATTGACTTGGTTTGTCTTGCTCATTAGCTCGACTCAATTTAACTTAGATTATTTTACTTATTATATATTTTATTTTTATATACACATAATATATTGTGTTTACTCCACGCTCAATAGATGTACTCGTCTTTGGTTGGGCCGGTGGGAAACACGCTTGCTTTAACCTCACGTATGTGTCCCTTTTAGTTGGTTTTGTGGCTAGGCAAGCTATGAGAAGGGCAGAATCGAAGAAAGTGTAAAAACATGCTAAAGGTTGTGAAGATAATCAACATGCCTTTGTCCCCTTGGTTTTTGATACATACGACTCATTGGCACTGGAAACTATCCGTTTTCTTACTATGGTCCAACAGGTTATCCACAACAATATTTCGGCCCCAAAGGGACAAGGGTTTGTTTTAGTAGAATAGGGTTTGCGATCCAGAAAAGGGTAGTGGCGCAACTTGTTACCCGCCTACCCGCTATCTTATGTAATTTGCTAGTTTAAAATGAATTACTTAGTTACATATTATAAAAAAAAATGGTTATTATTTGTAGGTATTTAGAAATGTATGAATATATATATATATATATATATATATATATATAGGGTAGGGTTCAAATAGGAACCAACCCTTAAGTAGGAACTATAGGAACCAATCTGAGCCATCCATCTTCAATGGTATGATTGTAAATAAGTAAAACTTTAATTAATTGTTATTTTAATAAAGGGGTATTAATGTCTTTTGTTCAATATCATTTATTAGGTAATTAATAAGAAACTCATGTATATTTGGAAACAGCAAATTAGTGTTTATGGTATACCCAAACGTATTTATTGTATATACTATTAAAATTATATCTCGGTATATATACAACAGTGTACATTGGTGTATATTCGTTTTTTCATTCATCATCACCAACACAAGATATACATTGGTGTATATTCGTATTTTCATTCATCATCATTCAACATCATCAACACAGATATACATTGGTGTATATTGGTTTTTTCATTCATCATGATCAACACAGATATACATTGGTGTATATTCGTTTTTTCATTCATCATCAACACGGATATACATTGATGTACACAGATATACATTGGTGTATATTCGTTTTTGAAGTGTACATTGGCATGATTCAATCGAACGTGATTTTTTTTATTTGGGATTAGAGATGATAATAGGTTGAGAGATTTAAGTAAAGTAAAAAAAAAAACTTGCATATTAATTGCAGGAAGATAATTAACTGCCATATATAAAACTTTTAATTAAATTAAAATATAATGTTTAATTGTCTAATTACATAACTACCCCCTAGATCAAGATCAAAGATGAATGGCTCAGATTGGTTCCTAAGTTCCTAACTAAGCTCTTGGTTCCTATTTGATCTTTTTCCTATATATATATATATATATATATATATATATATATATATATATAGGGTAGGGATCATACGAGAACCAACTTTAGGGAGAGAACCAGAGAACCATTGTCAACACAAACAAAAAAAACCTAAAAACCCCACCTTCACCCCCTAAAAACCTAAACCCACCCACCTCACTCCCTAAAAACCTAAACCCCCCATCCCCCCACACCGCCCCAACCCCCCCCCCCCCCAATTGTGAAATGCACATGTGCAGCTAACCCCACACCCCCTAAAAACCAAAACGCTCCATCCCATCCCCCCCCCCCCCCAAAAAAAAAAGATACCCCCCTCTTCCACCATACCAAAAAACTAAACCATAAAGCTAAACCCATTAAAAAACTTAACTATAATAGTGAAATGCACATGTGCATGTAGTACAATTATCTTATTTTATAGTTTTATATAGGGGTTTTTTTAAGTTTATTCACCAACAACCCAAAAAACCTAACCCCATTCCTATCATACCTAAAAACTAAACCCTAAAGCTAAACCCATGAAAAAAAACCTAACTATAATAGTGAAATGCAATTCGCGTTTATTTAAAGATCATTGAATAAATTTTTTTCCACCTTATATATCATATCACGTCCATTTAAATGATCATTTCATTATGGCAATTGATAATTTATTCAAAAGTGTGCTCTAATAGTTAAATGCACATGTGCATACGGTATATGACGTAATTATGACGTAAAAAAAGGCCATTTTTTTGTTTTTTTATTTTTTTGTATTTTTTTTATTTTTTTTCAGAAAGATTAACACTAAAAAAACATTTTGGTGTTTTTACTTTTTTTATTTTTTTATTTTTTTAGGTTATATAATTTTTTATTATTATTTTTTATTTTTTGGTGGAGGGGTTTTTGTGTTCACACTTGGTTCTTTAGTTCTCTCCCTAAATAGTGGTTCTCAAATGATCCAAATCCTATATATATATATATATATATATATATATATATATAGGGTAGGGTTCATGTAGGAAAATAGTTTTGTGTAGGAAGTGTTTTCAACCATTAGATTTATAGATGGATGGTGGAGATTAAAAGATGTGATGGTGTTTAAAATCTAATTAATATATTATAGAATATAAGGGTATGATCGTCAATATGTGTTTTAAATGAGGGTGTCAAAGTCATTTTATATCAATATTTTTAGAAACTGTTTGAATGTTTTCTACATTTATGGTATCTCCCCAATTTCTCTCTCCCCTAATTATTATTTTCATTAATATCATTCAAACTCAAACATTTATTTTCACAAAACAAAATCAATTGTGCAGCCATCTTGAACATTCATCGTCATCTTACGTGTAAGAAACACGTTTCAGTGTTTTTATTTGTTATAAAATCGTAACATCATAAGTGTTTTATATAAGGCTTTTGTTAGTTGATTGTTCTATATGGATAAACATAAGAAGTGTTTTATAAAATGTTTATGTATATTATGTATAGTTGTTGTTGTGGATTAAAACATTTCAACGGTGTTTTGTTTGTTATAAAACACTCTTTATTAATGCATACTAGTTTCTCTATCATTATAAAACACTCATGACGTTATTATAAAACACTCCAGATGTTAACCTTCTGCCATGACTAGATTAATCGAACAAGTGATAGAGATGGGTTATATGTTTGAAGAATCAAACAAGTTTTTGGGTATTGATCAACTTATTTGATATGAATATCTTATGATTCTTATGAAAAATAATGAATAATTAGTTAATTTAGGATGATTAATTAATCTTCATAAATATCCAGATGTTAGTTGCTAATTTAGTGGGTTTGTAATAAATAAAAGATGGATAAAAAGTCTATAATGCCCTTCATCTAAAGATTTAATCAGATTTGATCAAATGGTTGAAAATACTTCCTACACTTCCTACACAAAACAATTTTTCTATCGGATCCTCTACCTATATATATATATATATATATATATATATATATATATATATATAGGGGAAGGATTAAAGAAAAACTCACCTAAATTGAAGAAACCCACTAAACTCTCTTAGAACCATTGATCAAACTAGATCAATGGTCCACATTTATTCATGATTATTGATTTAAATTTATTATCTTTAATAGACTAGATGACAAAAAAAAGGGCACAATGATCAAATGCCATTTTTCTGAAAAAGCACATATGACAAGTGGACCCCACACATGTCACATCATCTCTCTCATACTTTTGTGACAATGGTCTTAAATCTGTCAGCAGGTTATGTTACATATGTAACATATGCAGTGTTGCGTACGTTAAAAACACATAGATTGTATATAAATCAATTAAAAACTTTATAGATCAAAAAACATTCAAATGTACACAAGAATTGTTTCTTACAAAGTGCTAAAACAAACAAAACGGTCATTACAAATCGACAAAATGCTAAAAAAAACTATCATAAATAAAAAAAATTGTCTACACTTCATTCTTGATAATCATCTTCATCTTTAATGCAAAAAATATGCTCACCTGCAAAAATAAAACAAAATTCATCAATTTACATGAAAAAATCAAAACTTTGTATCTAGTAAAAAAACAGAAACTAATGTATACCAACTTAGTGGTGCTGTTACATACGAAACATACGCAAACATAGATTTCATCCCATGATCAATGACATTCCATTCAAGAGTTTTTTTCCCAATTCTTCCTCTATAATATGCAATATTACATTCCTGATAAGTGACTTTTTTTATTGATTAACATATGCAACTGCTGTTGAAAGTAAAACATATGTACCTCATGAAAAGTCAAAAAATCAAACATTTGTATCTGGTAAAAAAACCGGTAACTAATTTATACCAACTTAGTTCTGTTGTTACATACGAAACATACGCAATATAGGAAACAGATGCAAACATACATTCCACACATTATAATACTCATACAAACATGCACATACTGGTAAAAAAAGAAATCAGACATATTGTTGCATATGTTAAGAGACACTAAAATTCACCAAATTTGATTAAAAAAAATATATTAATAATAATAACATATAAAAAAGGTTAATTAATATCCTATATACGCAACTTAGTTCTGTTGTTACATACGAAACAGACGCAAACATAGATTTGATCCCATGATTAATGACTTTTGTTTTAATTAATATATGGTAAAAAAATCAGAAGCTATTTTATACCAATTTAGTTCTGCTGTTACATACGAAACAGATACAACATAGATTTCATCCCATGTGTAGCTCATCAAAGTCAAAAAATCAAACCTTTATATCTGGTAAAAAAAAATCAGAATCTAATTTATACCAACTTAGTTCTGATGTTACATACGAAACAGACGCAAAAAAATTTGATTTTCATCCCATGATTAGTGACTTTTGTTTAATATATATATATTAAGAAAGGTTAATTAATATGTAAACCTACGAGTTAACTTATGCTACCTGCGTGTAAAAAAACATACTAACCGATTCACATTAGTAACAAAAACATACTATCCATTAGTATTACTAATAAAAAAAAACGATTCACATTAGTAATAATAATAACAAAAAAACATACTATCCATTATCTCGGCTAAACGCTTCTTATTTAATTATTAAACTTGCAGCCAAACACTTTATGTGATTCAATACCTATTACCAAACACTTGAAATTCTAGTTATTATCCTCATTGCCAAACACCCTCCATTTAGCTTTGATTATAAAAGTCCTCCATCTCTTCTTGTTTCCTGCACAAAACCACGAGAATTAAAAACAAAAATATGCGAGGAAGATAGAGCACAGCCAACCATGAATAAAAACAAAACGTTTGCATCCTGTTATTATTATTATTGGGTTATTATTATTATTATTATTATTATTATTATCCTCAAACAAAATATGTGGGTGAGATGAGGGCACAGCCAACCACAAGGATTAAAAACAAGATATGTGTATGAGATGAGAGCACAACCAAGAACATCAACCGAAATCACCAGTCCGGTGACCGGTTCCGATCGTCGCCAACAACAACAACAACACAACACACGACTATTTCACGAACCGGATAGAGAGAAAGAACAGCAGAGGAAGAAAGAGAGAGAACACAGAGCAGAGAGACACAGAGGAGGAAACCGAAGACGGTGACGGCGGCGATTGGAGTTAGGGTTCCGATTAGGGTTCCGAGCAACCAGGTATAAAATATCCTTGATTCTTGATAACGTTTGCATCCTGAAACTGATTGTGTTCTCTTGGTTTGGTGGATCTGAATGGAAAGTGTGTTGGATGGATTATTATTATTATTATTATTATTATTATTATTATTATTATTATTATTATTATTATTATTATTATTGGGTTGAAGAAACTGAGATTAATATTGGTGGTGGTGGTGGTGGTGGTGGTGCCTATATTAATCTGGATGGAGAAGCTGAAAGAGAGATGGAGAGAGAATGTGTGTGGGTTGTTTATATAGTAGGGATAGACAAAAGATTCAAACTAGTAAAAAAAGGGGAAATGTAAATTTACTAGTTTACCCTTTTTTATTAAAATAATAGAGGGTGTTGTGGATGAAATCTAGACCACAAGATGGGTTTGTGGGGGTTTCTTCATTTTGGGAGGTTTTTTGTAGATACTTAGCCTATATATATATATATATATATATATATATATATATTTATATATGGGTCAAGTTATCATACACAATGTACCAAAAATAAGAAGGGTGAAAAAGATACAAAAACTTAATATATCACGAAATAGGATACAATGAGCCATAAAATATATCACAATGCTGAAAAATATAACACAGTGCTGAAGAAAAAAGACACAATGAATCGCAAAAATGATACAATGAGGAAAATAAGAAAAAGACACAATGATATAACATAAATTCTAAAAACTACAAGCTAAAAACCAAAAAAAAAACAAAAACCTAAAAACTAAGATCGTAGAGTTCGATGAGATGGTTCCAATACCGTTTAAATGAGTTCAATCGGGGTCTGTTTAATACCCTTCCTACAGCTTCCTATTTTTCTTTCACTGTGTACTTTATCCTAACCCGCCTATTTATTGGTTTTTGTCGTAATATGAAATTTATTATATATTTGGTAGAATTATTTTTTTGGCTTGTAGTATATTAAGTTGAACTTATTTTAGAAACTTTCTTTTGAACCACTTAATGATATTTTATATTGTTGTATTTTTAAAGCTATGTATTAAATTTCCTTTTAAAATTCGAGCCTAGCCAAGTTTGAGCTTAAATTTTCAACTAGGTTTCAAATATGAGCCAAGCCAACCGAGTTTATAATCGAGCCAAGCCTAAGCTTACCCTAGCTCGACTCGACTTAGTTCCTGAATAACCCTATTCCCCACAGCATCATCCTTTCTAGTGGTGCACAAAATACCCGAACCCGAAGAAAATACCCGAACCTGGGCATTTTAAAACCCGGGTATTTCATACCCGAACCCATACCCAACCCTACCCGTAGGGTATGGTCAGGGTATACCTAGCTCACCTAAAACCCGAACCCGGGTTTTTTTAAACCCGGTTCGTACCTGGTTATCTAGAATACCCGGTTCATTTGTGAAGTTTAACAATTATTTAAAATAATTATTTTTATAAATAATCTAAATTTTAAACGTAGTTGTCATCATGTTGAATAACACTAGTATTAGCTTAATTAACTTATTTTATATCATTAATGAGAAAGTATAAGCAGATATATAAGAATTATTTATGTATATTGTATGCATGTTTGTGTTTTCCTAAGTACTAGTTCTAGACTTTTAGATATTAAATAAAAAAGACAAAATTACATAAATCAACCTTTATGTATTACCAAAACTACAACCTATACCTTTCAGTATGAAACTCACGCAAACCAACCTTTATGTATATTTTTTGTTGCAGTTACAACCTTTAACACAAACCCAGTTAATTTGTGTGGTTAAGTCAAGGGCAAATTAGTAATTTTACCCCCACTTTTCATCTTCTTCCCCCTGTCTTTCTCTTTCTCTGTAATTGAATTTGGGTGAATTATATATATAGATATATATATGTATGACTAACAGATGAATCACAAACAAACGGAAGAATTAACCCCACCACCAGTCACCACCACCATCCCCACCGTGTCTCCTCCCTCTGTGCACCACCGTCACAACCTCTGCCACCCAACTCCACCACGGTATCCGTTAGCATCCATCACCAGTTCCCCATCACCCAACCCAAATCATCAAAGCAACTTACCTGAGTTCATTAGACGGTGTCTGTCCCTGACCGTACGAAGCTAAACAATCATATAAATGGTCCCCTGGTTCCATCATTAACGAAGCTAAACAATCATCGTTGACGACGAAAATGGTCCCCTGTTTTATCACAGAAAATAGAGACGGAGCAGTCGAAGCTAAACAATCATATAACGAATCATTGGAGCTAAGGATGACGATGGTGGTGAGCTTAATGGTCCTCTCGTTTCATCACAGAAAACAGAGGAGACCAAAATGGTCCCCTGGTTCAAAAAAAAAAAAATTCCCGCCCAAAAAATTTGAACATAGGAGGATGATGGTCCGAGGACGTGAGCTGAGGAAGACGATGGTGGTGGTGAGCTGAGGATGATGATTATACGGCGGTGGAGCTCAGCTGGGTGGCAGATGTTATGACAGTGGTGGTAATGGTGGTGAACAGAGGGAGGAAGCATGGTGGGGATAGTGGTGGTGGTTCACACATTGGTTGTGATGGTGGTGTTATATAGTGGTCAAGGTGGTGGTGGTGAAAACATAGGGAAGAAGATGAAAAGAGTGGGTAAAATGACTTATTTGCCCTTGGCTTAACGACACAAACTAACTTGGTTTGTGCCAAAGGTTGTAACTGCAACAAAAAGTGTACATAAAGGTTGGTTTGCGTGAGTTTCATACTGAAAGGTATAGGTTGTAGTTTTGGTAATACATAAAGGTTGATTTATGTAATTTTGTCAATAAAAAAAGATGTAAGTAGTGCTATTTAATGTAACTTGTAATGTTTTCTAGGAATCTAATATTAAAGTATGTATTTTTATGTTATTTACTAATATTTAAGAAGTTTGTATGCAAAAATAGCTTAGGAAAAAAAAACAAATGAATTGAGCAAAAAAAAACTACAAAAAAGAAAAGAAGAAAAAATCGCACGGGTAGTGTTTTTTGTACCCGAAAACAGGGTATTTAATACCCGAAACCGGGTATTGAAAACCCGAAACCGAACTGATCGAACCCGGGTATATAGGGTATGGTTTTTCAAAAAAATACCCTATCCGACCCGGATATTTGTAATACCCGGTTGTACCCTACCCAATCATACCCAAACCTGGGTACGTACCCGAACCCGTGTATTCAAAAAACCCGGTTTTGTGCACCTCTAACTGTAATGTAATCCTCTCTTCTCTCTTTCATCCACAGCCGGCCTTTGATATGTGAAATGAATCCCAAGCTCTGGAGACCCATTTTTAATGGGCTTAATTAATAGGTTATGTCATACACCTTTGCACTCTTTATTTGGGCTTGGAGTCTGGAAACAGATTATAGAAGCTTAGAAAAAAAAATTTTGAACGACCAACAAATTGGAATCACTCACGGAACACTGGAGTATCATCGTGCCATCAATGTTGCCACGCGATCATATTCCACCACCAAGTCACCAATTCAGTAGGAAACTTATAATAATTATGAGAAAACCCCCTTTGTGAGATTCGAACCTAGGACCTTATGGTCCCTAAGTCTTATCTCACCACCAAGATGCCGCTAGGCTATAATGCCTTTGACATAGAAACTTAGAAATTAGGTCGCAGAAATGAAAAGGAAGGGAAATCGAAGAGTTAGTCTTAACCAATGAAACGTCATAGATTGAAATCACAACTGAGTCCTTTTAACGAACTTCGAAATAAAGTCAAAATCAAACATGTTCTTGTTTTTTAAAATCGATAAACAAATTATGTTATTTTGAAAATCAACTCAGGAACTCCCTCGATTTGAAAATAAATTAAAAATTTTAGTGAAAAAAGTTGAAAAATCAGTGAAAATCTACGAAATGAACATCCTAGAAATCATTCCTGGATTCGCCCCTTGTATGTCGTGGTTAATGTTATGTCCAAGCTGCTGATTGTTCAAGACATAAAGGTACAATGTTTTTTTCCCTAGTTGTACTTTGTGCAATGAAAGTTGTATCAAACACTAAATATGAGAATTTAGAAGCTAGATATATCAACATGAACTCATGGACTCGGAACTAAGGGTGATGTAAAACTGAAAGTACGATTTTATCCTTAGAAGCACCGATACTTTGTGCCACCTTAATTAAAAGAACAAAAGGTGGACCTTTTTGCCCTAAAGACACCTATTATTTGGTGTACCGACTTTCCATGCAAATTAAGGAATCCAACCCTACCTGGCTTCCCCCAAAAATAAAAATCTTCTTGTCCACTAAAATATCAAACGCCACTACAAACTTGTGGCTCATAAATTTACTTCATTGCTTACGTGGCAACCACTTATTTGGTCGTAAAGTTTTTCTAATACATTTATAGATTGGTTTGAAAACGAGTGGGTGGGTTTTTTAACGGTTAACTAAATACGATCTGAACTGTCAATAGATTAACATAGATAAATGGCCATTAAGCCATCAATTTTTATAAGAATACGCCGTCCGAAGGCTCACTGCGGTAAAACCCCTCTTGATCAAATTCAAACTTGAGATCAAATGGTCTGAAGCTCCTCTTATTTTCATTTCCCCATGTCTTTCCACCAAATGATGGGGACTAACTAGCTATTTTTAACCCATAGTATACACCTCAAAAGCGGGGCACTGGTTGTTACCATACCATTGTCTTATAAGAAGCTCACTGTAAGATTAATACAAAACAAGAGCTTAAGTATATAATTTAATTCACGGTTCATCTTGATTCTCTTTACAATTAAAGTCTTAGGGTGTATTGTTTAATGACTATTAAGTATTAACTCCTAAAAGTTAACCCAATATGTGTAGCAATCGGAAATTTTTTCTTTCTTTTTGTTCCATCCTTTCGGCTTTGAGCAATTTTTGGGACGAAAATTCTTTTAACAAGGGGATGACGTGACACCCGCCAAACTCAGGTTAGTAACTTTGGTCAAACATATAAGTCTACCTTAGCAAAAGATTCATAAAACATATTTAACTGGGTTAGTTGGGTCATTACGATGATTCGGGGAGTCATTACGATGATCCGGGCGGGAGTCGGTCTATAACCACGTGTCCAAGGGTTGGTGATTCGGAGTCCCGGGAATTGGTGAATTAACGTGAACGTGTTAATTATCGAGTAATAAACGTGTTACAATCATTATATATCGTGTTGATATGTGTATACGTGAATTTATGTGATATCATAGCAAATGACTTTATGGAGGAAACTAGCTTTGCTACTTGTGTGCATCAGGATGCAACTAGCCTATGCTAGTCGCCCCCTATGAAAGTTAGCCGCCCCATGGGTGTCAAGCGACTAGCAGCAGCTATAAATACCATATTTGACTTGTTAAACATCATTTGTGCAACCCTAACTCATCTGAAACCTCTCTCACACCATCCTTAACCTCTAAATCCCTTTTTTTGCCCTAAATCTACCATTTCCAAGCCTAAAACGTCATTTTTAAGCAAGATCTAAGGTGTGTTATTCATCCTAAACTCTTGTTAAGTCATTATTTTGAACCCCAAAGGTCCAGACCTGACTTTAATAAGTTTTTATCTTTGAAAACCTTTGAAAACTCTTGAAAAACATATCCTAATCTATATCTTAACATCTACATGGGTTTTTTTTTGCTAAAAATACAAGCTTGAAATGGTTTTTGATGATCTAAACTTAGGGATTTTTGTGTATTCGTAGCTTTGATGACATGAATGAGTTATTAGGATGATTATCTCAAATTATGAAGGTTGTTTGATGTGTTTTATGAACAATATGAGTTTTGACCCGTTTGAGGGTATTAGAAGGATTTAGGATGTTATATGATGATTTGATGATTGAAACTTGTTAGGGTTTATGCTAGGATGATGTGGTAACAACATGATGATGTTTAGGATATGATTATGTGATGAAATCTGATTATTTCGCATTTAGGGTAAGGTTTTCATGCAAAGATGTTATGTTTTCATAATATTATTCCATTTTGGGAATTATTTGCAATTTGGGTGTTAGACTGATGATAAATTGTGGGTTATTGATAGCGTTGGGTTATTTGATGATTGTGGATTGATATTGGGTGTTTCTACATGTTTCAGATCGGATTTGGAGGGTTTCACGCGCGAAAATAGCTGATGAGTCTGCCGGGGGCGACTAGCTAAGCTAGTCATGTGCCTTGGGGGCAACTAGCTTAGCTAGTCGCATGGTTGAAGGCTAGTCGTGTCCCACAGGGCGACTAGCTAATTAAGGGGGCCAGTCGCCTGTTTTGATGCCTAGCCGTGTATGTTGATGCTGGAAGTGTAATTTGGAACCCCGAAACATGTTTTAACACCTTGGAACATACTGTAAGCCTCGTGGCATGTAACACCCCGACCGATGGCGGAATCATCGAGGTGTCACGTAGTGACGATTGTTCAATAGCTCATGGACTAAAAGTGTAAATTTGAATACATTGAATTAAATAGATTATTACATTGAAAGGAAAAATACATAATACAATAATTCTAATGCGTCGAGTCTAACTAAAATACAATGAACTCAAAGCTTAAATATAAATCCAAAAGCTTAAAAGAAGCATCTCAAAACAACCTGAAACATGTACAAAAATAGTATATGCCAATACAAAATGTGTTGGTGAGCATACTCTGTTTTGAATACATATAGTAGAAAAAGTATTTAGCAATTCATGTGCGGTACCATTTGCAATTATGTAATAAGCAGTATCCGGGTCAAAACCAACCCTAAGACAGTGAGACATGAAATTTTTATATGCGTTATTGACAGTAATAATGACATACATAACAATGACTAAGGTCTCTCAACAGAGTCAACAAGGGGTATATACCATAGTACTATTCATTGATATGATAGGCCCAAACGGTTAATAATTTTGACAAGCCATAGATACACACAACTAACATAAAGCAAACACACATGAGAATTGCACTTAGTGAAAGAATTTCATTTAGACATAGTGTACATGAGTAGCCCCAAAAGAGTAAAACATGAAAAGGGGGAAAGATATACTCACAGTTTGCGAAAGCGATAAAAATCCAACTTAATTAGTTGTCGTGAGCTAAGGAGTGGGAATTCCGAAGAATTCAACCTATAACGTGTAAGAATACTAATAAGGGAAAAGTCTAAAAGTCTAAGGTATCTAGGGTCTAAGGCATTAGGGTTTGCTAAGTCGATTTGGGGAATTGGAGTTTTTACGTTAAGTCGAAATATAAAACTTGTGTGGCAAAAATAATTATGACAGAGTTTATAAATGTGATTAGGTAATATACTTATTACTAATTGATTATTTAGTTAAAAAGTAGTTCCAAATAATTGGGACAAAAGAATTAAATTAATTGCTTTAAGCTATAATTGTAAATAATTACAATTAATAAGAGGTGGAAATGTATAGAAAAGAAATTCAAAGATTGGAGTTGCTTATGGAAGAGAGGGATTTGGAAGAGGTTTGGGTTTGGGTTTGGGTTTGGGTTTGGGATGAGTGCAAAAAAGAGGTTTTTCAAGCAGAGGAGTGGAAATGTAGAGACCTTCAACAAAAGTCTTGAGTTAAATGGGCTTCTAAAGGGGATGAAAATTCGGCGTTTTTCCATAGAATGGTTAATGGGAGGGAAGCGTCTAATGCTATTCCGGGTCTTTTGGTGGAGGGGAGATGGGTTACTACTCCTAATATAGTTAAGAAAAGTGTTTTTGAGTTTTTCATAAATCACTTTTCGGATGGTTACCAGTCTCGGCCTTCTTTGCATTGTCAGGGGATTGGTAGGCTTTCGTTGGATGAAGGGGCGAGTTTGATTAGACCGTTTTCTAAGGAGGAGATTAAATTGGTGGTTTGGGATTGTGGTTCAGATAGAGCTCCTGGCCCAGATGGCTTTAACTTCATGTTCATTAAGACGTTTTGGATCAATTTGGAAGACAATTTTACTAATTTGTTTGAGGAGTTTTTTGATTCAGGTAACATTGCTAGGGGATGTAGTACGTCATTTATTACTCTTATCCCGAAGAATAAAACTCCGGTGGGGCTTAAAGATTATCGGCCGATATCCTTGATTGGAGTTATTAGCAAAATTATTTCCAAGGTCTTGGCGTTAAGGATTAATGAGTGCATTGACAAGGTTATCTTGGATACCCAAACAGCTTTTCTTAAAGGTGGATTCATTTTGGATGGGCCTCTTATTATTAATGAGATTTATGGTTGGCTGAAGAAAAATGGGAAAAAAGCCTTCATGCTTAAAATTGATTTCAAGAAGGCTTATGATAACGTTAATTGGGGATTCCTTTTATCTATAATGACACAAATGGGTTTTCTGGATCGGTGGTGTACATAGGTGTAACATTCGCGATTTTCCCCTAATGATTGTATAAACGAATATCCGAAAAATCTAAAATAATAAATATCGATTTATTTTATCGGATTGTACACGATATTTATATATCATAAAATTTATTAACCTATTATTCATGAGTAATAAACGTCTCATTAAATATATGTTTTCTTTTGTGTATGGTTAAATGAATATTCTCTAGTTCTAAATCATTTCATAGTTGTCATAAATTAATTTATAATCAAAGAATTTGTTGAAATATATATGAACATAAATTTTGATATTTGATCTTAATTAATGTAATTTATGTTACTAGTCTAGTATATGGTGGAATAAAGAAAAAGACTTTAAATTAATGAGTTTAATTCTTTTAAATACATATTAGTTGGGTCATACTTGAGTTACAAAATGGTTTTTGTTATTCCTATGCCTCATGAGCTATGTAAATTTTTAAAGTTTAACTAGGAAGTTTAGAAGTCAATAATGCTATTTATTTCAATTCATGACATAATAGTAACCGATGAAACAATTGACTACCATATTAAAAGAATATTAATTAACTTGGGATATAAAAGAAAACAAGAAACTCTCTTCTTTCAAAATATCTCTACACTATAATTTGTAACACAAACCACCAACGTTTTTGACTCAAGAATTCAAGTTCAAGTACATATATTCACGTTTGATCTTCAATTCTAATCACTTTGGTATGAATCTCCTAAACCCGTTTTATTTTATGCTAACTTGGATACTTGATTCTTAGATACAAATCATTGTCACCCAACACCTACAAAAAAAAAAAAAAAAAAAAACTAATTTAGTTTCTTAATCCAAGATTGAAACTTGTTAGTTAAACATACACTCTTTGGCACTTATCATTTCTATAATCAAACTATAACATTATCCTACACGCTTGATTTCTTATTTAGTCAAGAGAAATAAACTTTTATGTGTTTTCCCTAATGTCTGTATATATATATATATATATATATATATATATATTCATTTAAGTTGATTTAAATTACCACTCAAGAGAATTGCATTTAGAAATATCTATATGTACTTTTGACCATTTGGAAAGAAATAGCACTATTAAAATACTTATTTATTTATTTATTTTTCCTTCTTTTTATTAACCGAATATTGTGCATCAATATCCATAAACATTGTTGTCAAGCATATGTATATATACTTATAAGACTTTCAACCTAACGGGTCAACTTTATCAAACTCTTACTAGATATACTATATACTATAATTGATTTTTATAGTTTTTAATTTCTTTGTTAATTTTCAACTCTAACTCGATTATCCTAACTTTCTATAAATATTTATGTATTATTATATATTTCACATATTACAAAAATTATCAAAGCCATTCACCACATTACTACAAAATATATAAACATCTAATAAGGATTTCTTACACAAACTAGTTGGGTGACAATTTACATAATGCCTACATTTACTCTAGGATGAGTGCACAAACCTTATTAGGGTCCTTTATATTTTAGGACTCGAGAAGGTTCGATCTGTTCAGTTTCACTCCCTCCAAGAAATACATTATACTACTACTAACTATGTGAGTATATCTTTCCCCTTTTTACTGTTTACTATTTTGGGGTGACTCATGTACCTACTATCAAGTTTCTATTTCCTTTTACTAAAACAGCAATTCTCATGTGTGTTTGCTTGTGTTAATTTGTGTGTTTATGACTTGTCAAAATCATTAACCTTTGAGGGCATGGCATTTCAATGAATAGTACTATGGTATATACCCTTGTGACTCTGTTGAGAGTCCTTGTCATTGCTATGTATTTCATTACTACTAGCGCATACTATATATATTTCCTTTCATTTCTTAGGGTTGATTTTGAACGGATATTACTTATTATATAATTGCAAATGGTACAACACATGAATTGCTAAACACTTTTTATACTATATGTATTCAAAACAGGGTATGCTCACCAATACATTTTTTTGTATTGACAAAACCATTTTCGTACATGTTTCAGGTTGTTCTGAGATCACTTTTAAGCTTTTGGAACTTAGTCTTAGATTTGAGATTTATTATATTTCGGATTTAGTTTCCAATTTAGAATTTTGTATCTTGTATCTTGTAATTTCTGTTAATGTAATAAACTATTCAATTCAATGTACCAATATTTACACTTTTAGTCCATGAGCTATTGAACAATCGTCACTACGTGACACCTCGATGTTTCCGCCATCGGTTGGGGTGTTACAATGGGTGAAGGGTATTTTGAATTTTGCTAGGTCCTCGGTGTTGGTAAATGGATCTCCTATGTTTGAATTCCAATGTCAAAAAGGTATTCGACAAGGAGATCCGCTTTCGCCGTTTCTGTTTATTATTGTGATGGAAGCTTTCTCTTGGATGATTTCTAAAGCGTGCGATTTGGGGGTTATTAAGGACCTTCGGGCGATTGAGGGTGGTCCTAACATTTCTCATCTATTATATGCCGACGATGCTTTAATAGTTGGAGAATGGTCCATGGAGAATATAAGGAATACGGCTACGGTTCTTCGGGTTTTTTATATTTGTTCCGGATTAAAGATTAATATTAGGAAGTCTACTTTGTTTGGTGTTGGTGTTCAAGATGTAAAGATAGCTAATATGGCCGCTTTTTTGGATTTTAAAGTGGGAACATTTCCCTTTGATTATTTGGGGATCAAGGTAGGTGCTAATATGAATAAATGCCATCATTGGAGTGCGGTTATTGAGACAATCAAGAATCAGTTAGCCTCATGGAAGGCTAACTCGCTTTCCATGGGGGGTCGCTTGATGTTGGTAAAATCGGTGCTTGCTAGCTTGTTGGTTTATTACTTGTCGCTGTACAAAGCTCCTGTCAAAATCTTGGACCAAATAGAACGCTTGATGCGTAACTTTTTATGGGGATGTTCGAATCAAGATAGGAAGATGAGTTGGGTTGGATGGGATATCGTAACTATGTCTAAGAAGAATGGAGGTTTGGGTATCACGAGATTAAGAGATGTGAATATTGCTTTATTGGAGAAATGGGCATGGAGGTATAAAAAGCAGCTTAGTACAGTTTGGCGTACACTTTTGGAGACCATTCATGGGGGTAGGGGTAAATGGGAGTTTCTTCCGATTGATAAACGGGTCAAAGGGTGTTGGGTACCTATTGTTAATTCTCTTTTGCAATGTGAGTTTAATGGCACCAAGTTTACTTCCTTTATTCGCCCGAGGCTAGGGAATGGAACACAAATTCGATTTTGGCTCGATAATTGGATTGGTGACAATCGGCTTTGTAACATATGGCCTAACTTGTTTAAATTGAAGCTACAAAACACGTTATGGTCGCTGCTCGTTTAAAGAATTATAACAATGGTGTTCGGTTTTTTACCTGATTGGAAGAAGGGGTTATCGTCTGTTGCGGAGATTTCCGAGTTCTAAGACTTATGTTTTCTGCTGAAAGATGTTAATTTGGTAGATGCGGATGATCGATGGGAGTGGACGGAAGACATTGTGAACGGGTTTTCAGTGGGTTCTGTCAAATAATGCATTCGCAAGGGGACAGAGGTTCAGCGGCGTAAGGTTATGGAGTGGGACTCGGTGGTGCCTATTAAGGTTAACTTGTTTATATGGAGAATGGAAATGAACCGTATTCCGACTTGTTTGGCTCTTCGTTCGCGGCAGATTGATATTCCAAGTGTTACTTGCAGCCTCTGTGATGTTGATAACGAAGATGTGAACCATTTATTTGCGGGTTGTGGCTTTACGTTCGGGGTGTGGGCGGCTATTGGAAATTGGCGCAAGGTGGGGCCTATCTTGGTTATTGATGGTACACAGCTCCTCTCTATTCACAAGCAGATTACCGGTTTTAAGTGAGCTAAACGGGTAGTTAAATGCATTATTATGATCTCTTGCTGGGCTATTTGGAAAACTTGAAATTGGAAGGTTTTTGATAGGAAGGATCCGAAAGTGGTGGAGGTTGTTAGTTTGATTAAGTCTTGGTCTTTCATTTGGATCAAGCACAGGTCTAGGTTTTCGAGTCTTATGTGGAAGGATTGGATTGTTAATCCGATGTACATGTTGTAATTGTTGTTTGGCGGTCCTCGCTTTGAGGGCTCGCTTCTATCGTTAATGAAGTTTACTTTTTAAAAAAATTAGAAATAATTGATCAAATAAATATAAGTTACACAAATGAGTCAAATATTGATAATTATGACTTGGAACATAAAAATATTTCTGTTTTATAACAGAAATGATTTAAAAATAGATTTTAAGTGTTATGAATTAATAAATGATTTATTGTATTTAAATAAGCATAAATATGACTAAAATACGAAATATGGTTAAAAATGATATTTTTGTGAAAATAAATAAATTCTGATGGAAAATGATCAAATTAAATTTTCCATAATTTTTCTCCTTTTATTTGTATTTAAAGCTGATTTAATGAATTTAAATCAAGTTTAAATGATTAAAATAGAGAAATCAATAAAGATTAATCATTTTTGGTCAAATAAATTGAAATAAAGTTTCTGATATTTAAAAATAATTTCCCAAAAATTTTGGGATTAAAATTATTTAAAATGAATTTTTAATCAATTAGTTATGGTTAAAACAATTTAAATTGATAAAAATAAGAAAATAGAATATTTTCCATAAAATAAAAGTGTGAAAATTTTAGTTATGGTGTCAAGATTCTACACCTAAATTTTAACAATTTTTGAGCAAAAGTGGATTTACTATGAATTTTTAAAAATTAGGACATATTATATAAATAAATAAATGAATGAATAAAAATAAATTAAAGGAAATGCAAGAAAAAAAGTTGCCTTCTATGGGAGTCGAACCTGGTTCCTCTCATTTAACATACACACACACTAACCACTAAAACACAACATAAGAATGTTGACATGTTTACAAATTAATAATATTTAACATAATGTTCAAACTCATCTTCTTCCCAAATCTTCATATGAACCCTAACCCTAACCCAATATACAATTAATACCGATTCGACTAGATGGGCGTTCTGCAATAGAGGGCTTTTGATCCTAGAACAACACTAAGTAAAATGTCATAGAGAAATTCGACTTACAAGGTTGATTTGAGTTCGAAAAATGCAAAGACAGGTCCGAACTTGAAGTCTAAAAACGAGTGGTTCAGATCACGATTGGTTTGTTTATTATGTGGGTTTCGATTGTGTAAACTCTGGGAATGATTTGCAATTATCAATTTATAGTTTTAGTTAGAAACACATCGCTTTGAATTCGATAATAAAGGTCGACGGTTACCACTTTAAAACCCGAATTAAACTCGTTTAAATCGTGATAATATCGTGTTATGATCATTGTAACTGTTCGGAAATAATGGAGAATGATCAAATAACGCATTAAATCGAATTAAAGATGTCAGAATGGCTCGGTTGGGTTTGGCCGGACATGGTCTCCGGATTTAACTCCGGTGACCGAAAATCTGATCGAAAACAGAA
This sequence comes from Ambrosia x helenae, assembly GCA_030844895.1. NCBI lineage: Eukaryota > Viridiplantae > Streptophyta > Magnoliopsida > Asterales > Asteraceae > Ambrosia > Ambrosia x helenae. The sequence goes on from CM061233.1 coordinate 13,014,731, forward strand.
GAAAGAGGGAGGGATTTAGTTTAAAACTTTGATAATTGGCAAGAATGGCCCCCGAGGTTTTGATTTTATATATATTATGTTTAAAGCTTATAATTTCTTAATAATTCTAAACAAAAACTTCATAGTTTAGAACTTATGAACTTTTAAGCTTTTATTAACTAAAAAAAATAAACTTATAAATGCCAAAATATATTACGTTTAAATAGTGTTTCCATATACTCGTTCGGTTAAAATACAAACATTTCTAAAAAAAATTATAATGATCGAGAGAAACCCAACATTTTATTAAATTTTAAATGATAGAAGTACAAGGGTTAGAATTGACAACTTGATAATAAATGATGGTGACAGTTGTCACATGGCATGTCTAGGAAGCCTCGTAACACGTTTTATGATGTATACGTGCGTTATGTAAACTATATGCATGAGCTTGTAAACTGTTAGTCGTATAAGGCATATACCTATACATGCTTGCTTATTTACTTGTATTTGGCTAACACGGGGATGTCGGGTCACCAATGGGATGTCGAGTCTTGTCTGGTACGGTCGTGTCAAATGTTAAACACATTTACAAACTTTTAAAGTCAAGGTCTTGGACACTGAGGGTTATCTTACAAACTTATCATCAGTCAAACATTAATAGGCTATCTATGGTAGGTTTTGCAGTAGTCAGACTACCATAACAAGCCGGTATTCTATTTTACGTGAAGAACGCAATCAAAGGTGAGTGTAACAGCCCCACATTTTACTGTTTTCATATTTAGGGGAGAAACATGCGGTACGAACTTTACGAACTTTTAGTTCAACATATTACATTATATCACATGGGTACTAAGTGACATTACATCATTTAAAGTCCTTCTAACTTGTGAACCATTAATATATGGATACATAGCGGGGAAAATGTGAATAAATCTATTTGGTTGGGCAAGCCCCACTCGGGTCGACTGGGAGTCGGACGGGTGCATATTTGTCCTATCTAACTTACGGCACCAGGTGATGTCCGGTGGCGAGTATTGAGGCATTTCTAACGTTCAGCAGTGGTTCACGACACTTTAGTATCATGTAACGATGTCTAGCTAGCATCATGTATAGATGCAAGGATTGTTGGGTCTGGTTTACAAACGTTTACATATTTTTCAAACTTTATCTCTGTGATTCACCAGCACTGTACGTGTTGACTAACAATGCATGTTTTCTCAGGTCGATAAGGTAGCTGCACTGGTTTAGGATGCACTGGAGTTCACAGCATCCGTCTGTCCCATGCATCATTTAATAAACTTTCTTCCAAACGTTTAAACTATTATGTTTTGGTTTGTAAACTTTGATAACTGCTCTACTGTCCTATGGTTGTCTAACTTTTAAACTGTTTGGTTGGTTTTATTACGTTATTTTCATATCACATTGTTATAGTTTATTGTGACCGTTGACTTGGATCCTGGTATGTCACACGCCTCGCGGTAAAACCCCGCAAGTGGAATTTGAGGGTGTGACAGATTGGTATCAGAGCCAATGGTTATAGTGAACCAGGACTGCATATAGAGTCTGGTCTATAGCCGAGTCTCACACACTAGACGGTCACACACTTATGGGTTGTATAAGTGGGGGAACTTACTAACATTGCGGGGGTGTCAGCATCATCATAACATACATGTTACATCATCCATCCTATCTTTATCACTTCCTGTCTCTAGTTCTATCTATTCTTCTTCTTCGGGTTTTGAAAACGAATAGGCTAGCTTGTAGATCCTTGCACGACAGTAGCGTACATTGGAGTGACTCCGGGATTAGAACATCTCCCTTCTATGCTCCAATGGACACACTTGCCTACACACACTATCTTGCACTTGTACGCCTTATGGTACACCTATAAGTAACTATTCACTTGGAGATTCTTATAAGTTGGATATCCTAGTTTGATGATTTGTAGTTGATACAAATTGGTCAGGTCGGGATGATTCTATATCATGATTGCTAGTACTATGATACTATTGATAGTTCTGAATATATTATTCCTTGTGAATGCCATAAGATGTCAGGAGTTCGTGGCAGTCGTCGTGGTGGACGTAATGGTGGTCGTGGCGGCGGCGGGGGTCGCGGCGGGGGTCATGGTAACATCAACATGACCCAGGTTGAGCTGGACAATCTGATACATGAGCAAGTGAATATTGCTCTTGCTGCTTTTCAGGCCGCTTAGTAAGGCCTTGGTGGTAATTTGATTACTACCATTCTTATCTATATCTTCTGTGTTGTACTCGTTTTGGTTAATCGGTATGCTTGTTGGTGCAGGTAACTGATTTTCTAAATGGAACAGATTTATTTTTAGTCATAGTCCGTTGGTAGCCAATATGTTAAAACGTGAGTCCGCCAACACATATTTTATTAGTTAGGGCTGGTGTTGGCCAATAGCTGATAGTTAGGATTATTTAAATCCGATGGTCCTTTTTAATATATTAAATTCAATTAATTAATAAGTCCTCATCTACCGAGAGGGACTCTGTTGGTGTTTTTTGTACTCCGGATTTGAATAAACGATCGGATGAGGTTGTGGTGAATTTCGAAGTTGAATAGGAGAACGTAGTATGTGATTAGGACCATAACCGGGATGATGTTGTAGGTAGAGATCCTTTATTGGTTGAAGTTGATGATACAGTAGCATTGGGGAGAGTTCTTGGGGCGCCTGATTTGGATGCTTTTGCTACGAACGTTCAAGAGGTTTTAAGAGAAGAAGGATTTCAAGTCGGTGGACGATGAATGTGATGTCTTTGAACATTCACGGGTTAGGGAGTTCAGGTAAGGCGTTCATCATGAGGTTCATTTCATTATGATACAAGAAACGCAATTCTCTTCGTTGGATTCAGTGGATATAGGGAGATTTTGGGGGAGAGGGGATTTCAGTTTCGAGTGGGTTCCTTCTGCAGGGAGATAGGAGGGTTATTATCAATATGGGACTCAAAGGTTTTTGCTGTCGAGGAGGTACAAAAGTATTCGAATTGTTTGCTTGTGACAGGAGAGGTGAAAGGAAGTGAGGTGTCAATTCACTTGCTTAATGTGTATGCTCCACATTCCGTGGTGGCGAAAAGGGCTCTTTGGTCATAAATTAATAGGATTATTGGTGATGGGGGATGGGCTATGGATGGGGGAGGGTAATTTTAATTCGGTTAGAAGCGAAGGGGATAGGCGTATTTTGTTTTTTAATGCGGCCGATGTGCAGGAATTTAATTGTTTTATTGAAGAAGCAAATTTGCACGAATATTAGTTGAAAGGAAGACGGTATACCTTTGTTGCGGGTGATAAACTGAGTCGTATTTATAGAATTCTAGTGAATTGGAACTTCTTTTCAGAGTGGCCAACGGCTGAGTATATAGCCTTGAATAGGAGTAGGTCTGACCACAGTCCGTTGGTTTTAAAGACAGTTTCCAAGAGCTTCGGTCCAAAGCCTTTCTGGTTCTTTAATTCTTGGTTTGGTCATGAAGATTTCAGTGTATTAGTTAAGGAAGCTATGGTGAATGTTGTTTTTGATGGGGCACGGATACACGTATTATGTTGAAATTTAAAAGACTTAGAAGTTTGATCTCGGCTTGGGCGTTTGATTGTATGGTAAAGGAGCGTGGGGAAAGACGAATTCTAGAAGAGGAACTTGGTCAATTGGATGTGATCATCGAAGAGCGCCAACTTACGGAGGAGGAGGTTTGGAGTTTAGAGGAGATTAAAAGGAGGCTACGTGAACTTGATGTGTTTTACCAAAAGGATCTTAAGCAGAAAGCAAGAAATAATTGGGCATCTTTCGAGGATGATAACACCCGTTTTTTTCATGGTTGTATTAACAAAAGGAAGGCCGCCAATTATTTTCCCGGATTGTTGGTTAAAGGGGTGTGGGAGACTAAACCTGAAATTGTGAAAAGGGAGGTGCTTCGTTTTTTCCGGTTGAAGATTTCCGAAAAAGTGGTTGTTAGGCCGAAGCTTATTTGCTATGTATTAAAAAAGATTGATAATATGGAAGCTGAGAGATTGATTCAACAATTTACAGTCCAGGAAATATAAGAGGCGGTGTTCAGTTGTGGGGTGGATAAAGCTCCAGGTCCGGATGGTTTTGACTTCCGTTTTATTAGGTCGTTTTGAGAGTTGTTTCAAAAAGAATTTAAGGAGTTAATGAATCATTTCCACGATGTTGGAAGATTTAGTGCGGGAGTTGGATCTTCGTTTATTATGATGATTCCGAAGGTTGGTGACCCGGTTGAATTATCTGATTTTAGGCCAATAAACTTGATCGGTATCATAAGTAAGGTGGTGTCTAAAGTTTTGGTGAATCGATTGAAGACGGTAATGGGTAAAGTTGTTTTGGAAACACAATCGGCTTTCTTGACTGGGGATACATTTTGGATGGTCCTTTAATGGTTAACGAGGTGATTGCGTGGGCAAAAAAGCATGGAAAGAAAATGTTTTTATTCAAAATTGATTTTGAAAAAGCATACGATAATGTTCATTAGGACTTTTTTCTCTCGATTCTTGAGCAAATAGAATTTCCTTTGAAGTGGAGAGAGTGGATACGTGGGATTTTGATCTCCGCCAGGTCTTCGGTTTTGGTAAATGGGTTGCCTACCTTTGAGTTCGGTTGCGAAAAAGGAATTCGTCGAGGAGATCCCATTTCACCGTTTTTGTTTATTATTTTGATGGAGGCTTTTTCAGGTCTTATGAAAAAAGCTATCAATATTAGAGCATTTTATGGTGTACAACTTCCTAATGATGACCCAGTCCTTTCTCATTTATTATATGCGGATGACGTGATGTTGATGAGAGAGTGGTCAGATTTCAACTTTGTTAATATGAAGCGGATTCTTAGGATTTTTTATTTGTGTTCCGGTTTGAAGATTAATCTTCACAAGTCGGTGTTGTTTGGTATTGGGGTCGACAATAATGAACTGAAGGATAGAGTGGCTTCCTTAGGGTGTAAAGCAGGAGTTATCCCGTTTCTTTATTTGGGCATCAAGGTTGGTGCGAATATGAACAGGATTGCAAACTGGGAACCGTTGGTAAGTACGTTTAGAAGTAGACTATCGAAGTGGAAGGCGACTTCGCTTTCGATTCGTGGTCGTGTGACTTTGATAAAATCCGTTCTTAATAGTTTACCTACATATTATTTTCACTGTTTAAGGCGCCTAAGAAGATCATAAATGAGTTGGAAGGATTGATGAGAAGGTTTTGTGGGGTGGATCCGATGCTGTTAGGAAACTAAGTTGGGTTTCGTGGGAGGTCGTTACAAAACATATTACGGATTAAGGCCTGGGAATCGCTAGGCTTGAAGTAAATAATAATGCTTTGATAGTAAAATGGTTATGGAGGTTTTTAAATGAACATCAAGATTTGTGGAGAAGGGTTGTGACCTCTTTACATGGTTCAAGTCGGACTTGGGGGATCGCACCGGCTAACAGTGCCTATACTAGTGTGTGGAAGAACTATGTTTTGTTTTGGAATAGGTTCAAGGTCGATGGGGCTGCTCTTAATAATGTCATCCGTGGTAAATTAGGAAACGGGAAGCGTATACGGTTTTGGTTAGATACTTGGTTAGGCGACAAACCATTTATAGATATATTTCCCAACTTGTTTGCGGTGGAAAAACACAAAAGGGTGATGGTTAGTGATCGGATCCGATTTGAAGGCTCGGTTCGAAGGTTTGTTTGGAATTGGTGTCGGCCTTTGGCTACTGATGTGGAGGCCGATCAAAGGCAATTATTGGAGGCTTTGCTGGATGGTGTATATGTGGACGAGAGGAATGATACAAATGGCAGGAATGATGACTTCTTAGTGGCTGCGGTTAAAAAGTGGATGCTTGGTTCGTCGACAAACATAGTTTCATGTTGTATACCTTTTCACTTGTTTTTTCGTTCCTCCTTAATTTAGCTTTGTTGACTTTTTTAAGTAACCTTAGAGACTGAATTTCGAAACGTCAAACTTGAATGGACACTTGGGGGTCGAAGAACCACATACATGGACCATTGCTCTAATGTTTGTTGATGATTTGAATAAGTTTTAGCTAAAATTCGTGATAAGTCCTGTAATTGACCGTGTGCTATTTAAATGATGTTATTGACCATTGTTTCATTTTTGTACGTATAAGTCATGCGTATAATTATTTATACGTAGACCTTCACGGTTGAACCCTACATTAACCGTTGCTCTTAATTTATTTGGTGATTTGAATAAGTTTGGTTCAGTTGAGCGATAGATCTGCATTCACCCATCATATTGACTATCGATGGTGTGTGTTATGTGCATTATTTATAAACCATTGTGCCATTTTTTTTTTCTGTTCAAATTTCAACGAAGAAAATTTTCATTAATGGTGTGTTTCATGATGAAAATAAACAAAAGTTAAGGACGGTCATTATCAAGAGTTAGTTTGTATTTAAAATACTCAGTTTTCACTCATGATCAATTGTACACCGCATTGTCAATAATAAAAAGTAGAGAAAGAGTTTAAATTATTAATATTTGATAGAGATGTCAATGTTACAAATAAAACAACGAATATTGTATACAATGAGATATTTTCAAATTTGCATATTTTCTTAATTCTAAGAAAATTCATGTACCTCGGTTTTTTAAATTTACGTGTAATCTCGGTTACTTATACCTTTAAAGTTTTTACAAATTTTATATTTACGCTCACGTGTCACACGGGAACACAACCAAGTGTATGTGTGTCTATACACACACACATGGTGGGGTTAAGGTACAAAGTGTGTGTTTTCTGAGAAAGGTGAAAAGTAATTTTGTTTTTGAATCATATAGATGGATAGGTGAGATTAAATGGATGGGAAAGTTGTAATTTGTGTTACAAATTTATTAACTAATTGGATCTTGTGAGGGTATAATTGTCGAAACACCATTATTTGAAACAAAAACCATTAAACACATCCCCTTTCTCTATCTCCATACGATCATCTCTTTCTCTCTTATCAAATCCTACAACCATTAAAGCTTCAAGCATGAAAATCACGACCGTGTTACGATTTCACCAGGAAAAAGATCATGATTTCACAAAAAAAAATTCCACGATCATCAAACCTGCAAATCACGATTGTGTTACGATTCCAGACATGGTGTTCTTATATCTGGACATACCTTCGTAAATTATATGAGTGTTTTAGATTTTTGACGGGTTGGGGATGTTGTATATAATTACCCTAATGTCCTTGATATTAAAATAAAACACTGCCACATGTCACTTTCATAAGCCTTCTTATCTTTCTCACAAAAACAATCATTTATACCCGAACCTCTACATATATATATGGAAATACTAGAATGAAAACACACTCTAGTTGAGAAAACCCGTGAAAACCTTATGTAGCGAAATAATGTTTTTATAAAAAAAAAAAAACATTCTTAAGAGTTTTGAGTTAAAAAAAATGCCAAAGACCTTTAAAATTAAATAAGCTTACTTGTTACGTATGTAAAAACGTTGTTGTTTTAGTGTAACACACCTGTTAAGTAGGAAATGTATTTATTTTTTTACGTATGTAAGACGATTTTCTTATCTATGTAAAACGACGTTTTTTACATATGTAAACGTAGGGTTTCAGAGTTTTTTCAACTAGAGTGGGTTTCCATTTTAACAATAGTGAGGATCAATTGAGAAAAAAAATGAATGTAAGAAGAGAAAAGAACAAAGACATAATGGAAATACATCTCATTAATTATTCTTTTTTACTACACATGTTGAAATTTATCCTACATATATTCTACAGATATCGAAATTTATCTTACATCGTAAACAAGGTTTGAAAATAAATATTAATTAATTTAATTAGCTAATCTAATGGTATATAATGAATTAATCGACCGTGTGAATTTACCTTAGTAGCTTTAAAGTAACATTAAATACAAATATTAAATAAAGCATTCTTATTGATTTACACTTATTATTTTTCTTCTTATAACATATTTTCTTATCATTTAAACCCTTCAATATATATATATATATATATATATATATATACACTAGTTTAGAGACCCGAGTGTACACCCGGTAAATCCTAGAGTCAAATGATAAAAAAAAAATTAATAAAGATTTTAATATACAAGTTTTAGTTACATATTACAAATTCCTATGAATGTGAGTTATTTGGAAAATATCATAAAAAAGTTTAATTTTACCCAATAAATGATATATGAATGATGCAATGTTTGATTTGACATCATTAAAAAACAAATAATTAAATGAAGATGCAGTCATATTTATTTAAACGACATGCAAATCAAGATGGTTGTTCTTAGTAAATATGAAGATGCAGTCATATTTATTTAAACGACATGCGAAACAATTGATGGATCATCAGTTATTGATCTAAATGTATAACAAAAACATTCGACCACAATTGCAATATGCAAGTTATTCTATGTATTGAATGTAATAAAGTATACCTTTATTGTTCTTTCTCATAATAAAAATAAAAATAAAAATAAAAAAGAATATGAAATTTGATTGAATATTTTTATAATACATATATAACACTTCTTAAAAAGTCAAAAAAAAAAAAGAGATCATTAACTCATTAATAAACTATACCACAAATAAATGATTTCTTTTTTAAAATAATTGTCATTAATTGTTTTGTAAACTCACGATTTACGTAATTTTGTAATCACATAAATTTTGAAATGTCGGAATCCAGGTCCAAATAATGAGATTATTTAAGAACAATTGGAATACCGTATCTAAGAGTACTGGTATAAACAAATTTTTTGAACAACCAAACGAAGCTTTTATTAAACCGCAAACGGCCAACAGGTTGCTGACAAAAAATATACAGTCCACCAAAAGAAAAACATGTACTTCACCCGATAAACATTTCTTATCCCTTAACCTACACATGACCCATTGAAAATTATTTTGAATATAGTATATATTTTAGGAAACTATTAAATAATTTTAAACTCGTATTTATCTTATTAAATCGTATTTATCTTATTAAATTGGTTACCATTTATTAACGATATTAAATGAAAGATGAAATATTATTATTATCATTGAAAATTATTTTGAATATAGTATATATTTTAAGAAACTATTAAATCCCTTTAAATTATATTTATTATTAAATTAAGAATCATATTTATCTTAATAAATTATATTTATTATTAAATTAAAAATTGTATGTTTCTACTTGGTTAACTGTTATACATATGTTTCTATGTATTTTTCAAAATTAAGACTCAATTTAAATTAATAAATTCATGTTTTCAAATTTTTATTTTTCAAAATTACTACATAATTAATTATATTATCATTAATCGACTTTCTTATAATTTTTGTAATAATTATATGATATTATTTGGTTATTCCAAAATTTTTAAAATACAGAGAAAAAGTATATTAAATAAAACTATTGTTATTCTGTATATATTTTTAGGAAACACTTTTATTAAATAAATATATGTAAATATTATACTAATATAAAATGATAGGCTTGGTAATAATAATATGTCTTGCATAACACATATGGTTCGAATATTGAATTCCATCCACATATCGTGAATTTTCATTTAAAGGTATTTAAATGAATAACTTAATATGATTATTATGAACATCGTATAAGTTTTTGGAAACTGTTAATCAAATTTAATTAATATTAATTATTAACAAAAATATCGTCTATATCATATGAAATTGTTGACAAAAATTTAAATTACAAACTTCAATCATTACTAATTTATTGACTAAATTTCATTACTAATTACTAATAAGTGTATTGTAAGACATGAAAAATAAATAAAGTCAAAGAATTGACCTTCATCAAAGATTAAAAAAATTAAAAAGAGATAACGTTTATCTGGCAATGATATTTAAATGAAAGACGAAATATTATTATTATAATTGAAAATTATTTTGAATATAGTATATATATTTTAGAAAACTGTTAAATACCTTTAAATTATATTTATTATTAAATTAAATATCGTATTTATCTTATTAAATTGTTACCATTTATTAACATTTGAATGAGATTCAATTTAAATGAATAGATTCGTGTTTTCAAATTTTTATTTACCAAAATTATTGCATGATTGATTCTGTTATAATTAATTGACTTTCTTATAATTTTTGTAATAATTATATGATATAATTTGGTTATTAAGAAAATTTAAAAATACAGAAAAAAAGTATATTAAACAAAGCTATTGTTAATCTATATATATTTTTGGGTAATACTTTTATTAAATAAATATATGTAAATATTACACTAATATAAAATGATATGCTTGGTAATAATAATATGTCTTGCATAACACGTATGGTTCGAATATTGAATTACATCCACAAATCGTGAATTTTCATTTAAAGGTATTTAAATGAATAACTTAATATGATTATAATTAATTTGAACATCGTATAAATTTTTGGAAATTGTTAATCAAATTTAATTAATATTAATTATTAACAAAAATATCGTCTATATCATATGAAATTGTTGACAAAATATAAATTAAAAAATTCAATCATTTACTAATTTATTGACTAAATAAATGAATGATTTCGTTAGCATTTATTGACAATAGACTGAGAATCAATGTGAATGAATAGATTAATCTTATACACAGTCTGGAAAGGCACGTAAAAAACAATACTAAGAATGAAATAACCATTTTGTAAAATTAAATAGGCATATGAACATAAACAAAATCAAACATACCAAAACTATTGACGAATGGTCATTTAAAACCTTGAAGAATTGAGGTCCATTGTGATAAGACATAATAGCGTTTGTGATACTCTGGATCAAATCCTGTTTTTTCGTATTATCATTTCAAATAAGAAGCCGCAAACTATTCAAATTTCAAAATAAAGTTATGTATTATTTTAGAAATGTTAAAACACAGTATGATTATTACTCTGTATATTGACAAAAATGACACTAACCTAGAAATTAATAAGGAAAAGAAGCTATTGAATCCTAATAAGATGCAGAAAAATGAATCCTAATTTGCATCAGGAAAGAAAAGATTCAAAATGAGTTGGTGTAACACCCCAACTGTGACACCCGGCAAATTCTGGTTAACAATGTTGTCTAGATGAAAGTCTACCTTAGCGAGTCACGCGTATATTATACTTAACTGGGTTAGTTAAGTCGTGTTATGGTTCGGGAACTATCGGTTTAGTATAGAAGATCATTGGATGTTGGTCTAGAGGTTCATTAGATGTCAGTCCTTAACCAAGTGTACAAATGGTGACGATCCGTAGAATCGTCAGGGCATACGGAACATACAAGTCTCGAGTCCCGGGAATTGGTGAACGAGTGTGAATATGTTTGTTTGCAAGTGTTATGTGTTTACAATCATTATGTGACTTGTCGGTATGTGAATATGTGTTAACATATGTTAAAACGGGGTTTAACGCGCAAAACACACGGAACCAACCCCTATAGGCGATTAGGGGAGCCCAATCGCCTATAGGGGATGCGAGTGGGCTTCATTTAGGGGCGATTGGGGGCTAATCGTGTGCCCTAGGGGGCGATTAGACCCCAAATGCATGAATGTCATGCGATTAGCAACCCTAATCGCATGTAACTGCTGCATAATCGCATGGAACGTGCTGGACAACTAAAAACGACTATAAATACAATGCTTAACCTCCTAAACTTCATAATATCAACCCTAGTCGTCCCATAACCCGCCCCAACACACACACAACCTCTGGAACGTGATTTTGGATCAAAACACAAGGTTTCAAGCTTATCTCATCAAACTATCACAATCTAAGGTGTGATTTTCATCCATGAAATCTTTATAAACGTTTTTATTAAATCCCTAACGGTCCAGACCTGTTTTAAAACGTATGAGTCTTCTGAAAATCGTTAATAATCATTGTTAATTGGATTCTAAGTAGCATGCATGATGTATGTGGGTTTTCAATCAAAAGCTAGGGTTTTTATGATTCAAGATGGATGATTACATGTTATTAGGTTAGTTTCAGATTAATAATGATGGCATGATGATAGAATCTGAGTAATTGTTCATTAGGGTTATGATTATGCATGTTAAGATGATGTTTCATGCTATGTGTATTATGTTTGGATTACATGGTTACATGCAGGGCTGATAGAACGAGGTTAAACGAAGGATTTTGGTTTAAACATGTTTGGTATAGTTATTAGATTGATATTTGATGTTTACACACGTTCCGGATTTGATTTGAAGTGTTAAACGTGCGAAAAACCGGAACAGCTGGGTTACAGGCGATTAGCAACCCTAATCGCCTATGTTAGGGGCGATTAGGAGGCCAATCGCTTGAATGGACTCCCCAATCGCCTATCTTACATGCGATTGGGGGCTAAATGCCTCTATTACATGCAATTGTGATCCTAAATGCTAGTTAAGTCCTGAAATACATGTCTTATGACCTAATCGCCTATAAACTCATGGTTTACATGTCTTATGACCACTAATCGCCTATATTATATGCAATTAGCTTTCCTAAATGCCTGTTGACCAACCTAAATGCTAGTTGACTTTTCCTAATCGCGTGTACTGCTGCTGTAAGTGTAAATTAGCATTCCGAGGCCCGATTTGACATCTAGGAACATGCTAGGAACCTCGTAACATATCTAATAACTTGGTAACATATGTTTGGATTTAATTATGTGATACGTGAACTACGTGCTATAACTTGTTGGACGTTAACGTATGTTAAGTGTGATTGCATGATTGTATGTTTGAGAGCGTAAGCATAACACGGGGAGTCTCGGGTCACCAATGGGATGTCGAGTCTTGTACATTGGGTCAGTTAAACAGTCACGGTGTTTTCAAACGAACTTGGTTATGGTCTGGACATCTAGGGACTAACTAACCTGCGGGTTATTAGTCTAAGTACTTGTAACTGTCATATGTTAGGTCGCCACTTTACGGGACTAGCATCGCTGCTGAGTTTATTCATATTACGAAGTAACGCAACTTAAGGTGAGTTTACGGCCCCTCTTTTAACTGGTTTCACTTTTCGGGGGAGAAAACATGTGTTAAAACTTATGTTTGGTAACTACTGTCATACTATGGGTTTCTATGGTTTACTATACGATCTTTGGAAGTCCCGGGGGGAACCATGAATGTGCGGGTTAGCACAACGGGGAAATGTGAATAGCGCTATTGGGAGTGACCAACCCCGCTCGTCGACTTGGAGGGTCGGCGGGTGCATATTGTCTCAAACAGGAACAACAGGTTTACTACATCGGGCACGACATCTGGTTTGCGAGTTAGTAATGGTTTTCCAATCGTGATAGTAACAAAACATACGCCTAGCTAGCGTACTTTGGTTTTCGATTGTTATAGTATGGACAGGTTGAACTTGGTACTTGGATTACAAACCTGTAAACTCACCAGCATTTTTGTGATGACGTATTCTCTTACATGTTTTCTCAGGTCGCTAAGGTAGCACTACTGGACTAGGGCGCACACGTCTGCACGACGTCTAGTTAGGGTTGCATGGTTTTTCAAACGTTGAACACTTGGTTTATTGTGGATTATGTTTTGAATAAGCTTCCGCTGTAATTGGGGATTTTAAACATTGTTTTTGAAATTGCATTATGTTCATTTAGACTTGTTTATTGTGATCGTTGGTTTGGATCCTGGTTTGTCATGCGCCTCGCGGTAAAACTCCGCAAGTGGATTTTGAGGGTGTGACAGATTGGTATCAGAGCCAATGGTTATAGTGAACTAGGACTGCATGTAGAGTCTAGACTATAGCCGAGTCGCACACACTAGACGATCACTTAGTACTAAACATTTTGATGGATTACGTATGGGTTGTCGGGGTGTCTCTAAATCATCTGACCTTTCTATGTTACATCATCCGTTCTATCTTAGGTCGGGTTACTTGCTTTCTAGACAGTGTGGTATATTGGGGTAAATCGTGTACTCTTGAGATTTGTCCAAGGCTCGGACATCTCCCTTTCATACTCAAATTGAAACACTTGCCATAAACTACCGTAGCATTACGGTGTATAGCTAAGAGTCTATGTCCGGTGATTTGAACTTTGAACTAGGAGAATACTTGGAGGACCATGTAGAGCGGTTTATCATTTTGGGTGCACACAAAATCATAAACCAAAATGCATGAAAGCCCTAGTGAGCTCTGGGTTTGAATGGATAGTCCTGGGTTGGATCTAGCTTTGATCTTGCGAACGCTAGTGGTTACCATTAGCTGTGAAACTAAATTTTCTCGTCCTTTTTGTCGGAATCATGTCTGGAGTGCGAGGAGGACGTGGAGGTGGCCGCACTGGTGGGCGTGGTGGTGGCGGTCGTGGTGGTGGTGGTCGTGGAGGTGTGGAACCTCAAGATGACCGGGTCAGAGATTGAAAAGTATACGGTGAGGCGTAATGAGTTGGCAGTGCTGTGTCCTGATCTGCATGTGCCAGAATACAGGAGGATTGAACACTATATCTCGGGGCTAGTACCAGAGATCGCAGGGTTAGTGGCTGCGGGGAATCTTCCTACATACTCAGAGGTGGTTCGATCGGCTCATAGGATGACAAACTTGAAGGTGAATGAGGGTATCTTACCTGCTAAGGGTTCGACTGTCAAGGCCCCGGAAAATAACAAGCGCAAGTGGGATAATGAAGGGAAAGGATCTGCACCAGCACAACAGGGTAAGAGATTCGATAGCGGGGGTTCTTCTTCTGGTAACAAACAGGGTGGTTACGCGGGAAAGTTACCTAAATGCAACAAGTGTGGACGTCATCATCAAGGGAACTGCGACAGTAATCGTTGCCATCGCTGCCAGCGATTTGGGCATTTTGCTAAAGATTGTCGGGCTACACTTCCATCGAACCAGGCCCCAAGCAATACCCCGGCTCCTGCTGCTCAAGGAACTGCGGGAAAACAGGGTTGTTACAACTGCGGGGAGACTGGGCATTACAAGAAGGATTGCCCGAAACTGAAGTAAGGCGGGAACAACGGTAACGAGAACAACGGGGGCGGCGGCAGGAATGCACGTGCCTTCGTCATTGGAGCCGCGGAGGCTAGACAGGATCCTGGCACAGTTACCGGTGCTTTCCTTCTCAATAATAGCTCTGTTAGTGTTTTATTTGATTCCGGTGCCGATAAAAGTTTTATATCTATGGAAGTTAGTCGACTGCTAGATGTAGTACCCGTACCATTAGAGGCTAAGTATGTAATTGAGTTGGCTGACGGTAAAAAGATTGAAGCTACTTGTATCCTTCGGGAGTGTCAACTAGAGTTGTCGGGTTTGTCTTTTCCCATCGACCTTATGCCAGTGCCCTTGGGTAGTTTTGACGTTGTGGTAGGCATGGACTGGTTGTCTTTGTATCGCGCTGAGATCATCTGTTATGACAAGATTATTCGGATTCCCCTTCCTGATGGAGAATTCCTTTCTGTGTATGGTATCAAGGGCGGTGCTCCGCTAAATCTCATTTCCAGCATGAAAGCCCTTAAGTATCTTCGAAAGGGTTATTCGGCCGTTTTGGCACTTTTATCTGTTTCCTCTAGCGATGAGAAGAAGATCGACGATATTCCTGTTGTACGCGAATTTCCTGATGTATTTCCTGATGATTTATCTGGTCTTCCTCCCCATCTTCAGGTTGAGTTCGGTATTGATCTTGTACCAGGGGCTGCTCCTATTGCTCGGGCCCCCTACCGTCTTGCACCTCCCGAGATGCAGGAATTGTCTAGTCAGTTACAGGAACTCTTGGGCAAGGGTTTCATCAGACCAAGTTCTTCCCCTTGGGGAGCCCCGATTCTATTCGTTAAGAAGAAGGATGGAAGTTTTCGACTGTGTGTGGATTACAGAGAGTTGAACAAATTGACCGTCAAGAACCGTTATCCTCTTCCACGTATTGATGATCTATTCGACCAACTCCAGGGTTCTATTTACTACTCCAAGATTGATTTGAGGTCCGGTTATCACCAGTTGCGCGTAAGGGAAGCTGACGTTGCAAAGACTGCCTTTCGTACACGTTATGGCCATTTCGAATTCTTGGTCATGCCTTTCGGTCTCACGAACGCACCGGCGGTCTTCATGGATTTGATGAACCGCGTTTGCAAACCATACCTTGATAAGTTCGTCATTGTGTTTATTGATGACATTCTGATTTACTCCAAGAACAAGACCGAACACGAGGAACACCTGCGTTTGGTTTTGGAACTCTTGCGACGGGAACAACTTTACGCCAAGTTCTCAAAGTGTGACTTTTGGTTACGCGAAGTTCAGTTCCTAGGACATGTGGTTAATGAACTAGGAATTCATGTCGATCCAGCTAAGATCGAAGCGATCAAGGACCGGGGAGCACCAAAGACGCCAACTGAGGTGCGGCAATTTCTAGGCCTTGTGGGCTACTATCGTCGTTTCATTATGGGGTTCTCGAAGATCGCTCAACCCCTGACCACTCTCACTCAGAAGGATAGAAAATTCGACTGGGGTGAACCACAAGAGTCGGCATTTCAGGAACTAAAGTCTAAACTGTGTTCCGCTCCTATTTTGTCCTTACCTGAAGGCCCTGATGATTTTGTTGTTTACTGTGATGCTTCTATTCATGGTCTCGGTTGCGTGTTGATGCAACGCGAGAAAGTGATTGCGTATGCTTCTCGTCAACTCAAGGTGCACGAGAAGAACTACACCACCCATGACTTGGAGTTGGGTGCAGTGGTATTCGCGTTGAAAATTTGGAGACATTACTTGTACGGTACCAAATGCACCATCTACACCGATCACAAGAGTCTTCAACATATTTTCGACCAACAACATTTGAACATACGACAGCGTCGTTGGATTGAACTTCTGAATGACTATGATTGCGCCATTAAGTACCATCCTGGCAAGGCGAATGTGGTAGCAGACGCCTTGAGCAGGAAGGAATCAATTAAACCTCGTCGCGTTCGGGCGTTGCAACTCACCATACATTCCTCTCTACCTGACCAACTCCGTTCTGCCCAGTTAGAAGCTTTGAAGGAGGAAAACCTTAAAGCTGAAACCATGCACGGTGCCGACAAGCACCTCGAGCGAAGGCCTGATGGCCTGCACTACTTCGCAGAACGCATATGGGTTCCTTTATTCGGGGGACTTCGGGAGCTTGTCTTAGATGAGGCTCATAAGTCCCGGTATTCTATTCATCCTGGTTCGGATAAGATGTACCAAGATCTAAAGGTGCTTTACTGGTGGCCAAACATGAGGTCGGATATAGCCTCATACGTGAGTAAGTGCTTGACCTGTGCTAAGGTCAAGGTGGAATACCAGAAACCGTCGGGTCTCTGGCGACAACCTGAGATTCCGGAGTGGAAATGGGAACGGATTACAATGGATTTTGTCACGCAACTACCTAAGTCACCCAGCGGGAATGATAAGATATGGGTGATTGTTGATCGGTTGACAAAATCAGCCCATTTTCTCGCTATTAAAGAGACCGACACCATGGATCGTTTGGCTCGTCTTTATCTAAAGGAAGTTGTTTCTAAGCATGGGGTACCGGTTTCTATTATTTCGGATCGTGATTCCCATTTTACTTCTCACTTCTGGAAGTCCTTACACAAAGCGTTGGGTACCCAGCTAGACATGAGTACAGCTTATCACCCACAGACTGACGATCAAAGTGAACGTACGATTCAAACTTTAGAAGACATGCTGCGGGCATGTGTGATCGATTTTGGCAAAGGTTGGGAAGCTCATTTACCGTTAGTAGAATTCTCATACAACAACAGTTACCACATGAGTATCAAGGCAGCTCCGTTCGAGGCATTGTACGGGCGGAAATGCCGGTCTCCTCTTTGTTGGGCTGAGGTGGGTGAGAGTCAACTCACTGGGCCTGAACTAGTGTACGAAACTTCGGAAAAGATCGTACAGATTCGTAACCGGTTGGCAGCGGCACGGGACCGGCAAAAGAGTTATGCCGATCAGCGTCGCAAACCATTGGAATTCCAAGTTGATGACAAAGTACTTCTAAAAGTTTCACCGTGGAAGGGCGTCATACGCTTTGGGAAGCGTGGCAAACTCAATCCGCAGTATGTCGGCCCATTTACAATCCTGGAACGGGTTGGACCGGTGGCATATCGTCTTGATTTACCGACGGAGCTCGGTAACATACATAACGTCTTCCATGTGTTAAACTTAAAGAAGTGTCTGGCTGACGAGTCTCTCATCGTTCCACTGGAAGAGATCAAGGTTGATGATCGTCTTCGGATTGTGGAAGAACCTGTTGAGTTTCTGGATTACAAGATTCGTAGCCTACGTCATAGCAAGATTCGCATTGTAAAGGTTCGCTGAAACTCGAACCGGGGACCAGAGTACACTTGGGAGCGGGAGGATCAGATGAAGTCTAAGTATCCTCATCTCTTTCCCAAGGAAGCGTTCGAATCGAGATATGTCTCCACTGCTGCTGAATGAATCTCGGGGCGAGATTCCTTTTTAACGTGGGGATGATGTGACAACTCGGGTAAATCTCTCTCTTGGTTTCTATCTTTTGTCTGTTTCTTTTGTTATTCCTTACTGTGCAATTTTCGGGACGAAAATTCTTTTAACGTGGGGATGATGTGACACCCGTCAAATTCTGGTTAACAATGTTGTCTAGATGAAAGTCTACCTTAGCGAGTCACGCGTATATTATACTTAACTGGGTTAGTTAAGTCGTGTTATGGTTCGGGAACTATCGGTTTAGTATAGAAGATCATTGGATGTTGGTCTAGAGGTTCATTAGATGTCAGTCCTTAACCAAGTGTACAAATGGTGACGATCCGTAGAATCGTCAGGGCATACGGAACATACAAGTCTCGAGTCCCGGGAATTGGTGAACGAGTGTGAATATGTTTGTTTGCAAGTGTTATGTGTTTACAATCATTATGTGACTTGTCGGTATGTGAATATGTGTTAACATATGTTAAAACGGGGTTTAACGCGCAAAACACACGGAACCAACCCCTATAGGCGATTAGGGGAGCCCAATCGCCTATAGGGGATGCGAGTGGGCTTCATTTAGGGGCGATTGGGGGCTAATCGTGTGCCCTAGGGGGCGATTAGACCCCAAATGCATGAATGTCATGCGATTAGCAACCCTAATCGCATGTAACTGCTGCATAATCGCATGGAACGTGCTGGACGACTAAAAACGACTATAAATACAATGCTTAACCTCCTAAACTTCATAATATCAACCCTAGTCGTCCCATAACCCGCCCCAACACACACACAACCTCTGGAACGTGATTTTGGATCAAAACACAAGGTTTCAAGCTTATCTCATCAAACTATCACAATCTAAGGTGTGATTTTCATCCATGAAATCTTTATAAACGTTTTTATTAAATCCCTAACGGTCCAGACCTGTTTTAAAACGTATGAGTCTTCTGAAAATCGTTAATAATCATTGTTAATTGGATTCTAAGTAGCATGCATGATGTATGTGGGTTTTCAATCAAAAGCTAGGGTTTTTATGATTCAAGATGGATGATTACATGTTATTAGGTTAGTTTCAGATTAATAATGATGGCATGATGATAGAATCTGAGTAATTGTTCATTAGGGTTATGATTATGCATGTTAAGATGATGTTTCATGCTATGTGTATTATGTTTGGATTACATGGTTACATGCAGGGCTGATAGAACGAGGTTAAACGAAGGATTTTGGTTTAAACATGTTTGGTATAGTTATTAGATTGATATTTGATGTTTACACACCTTCCGGATCTGATTTGAAGTGTTAAACGCGCGAAAAACCGAAACAGCTGGGTTACAGGCGATTAGCAACCCTAATCGCCTATGTTAGGGGCGATTAGGAGGCCAATCGCTTGAATGGACTCCCCAATCGCCTATCTTACATGCGATTGGGGGCTAAATGCCTCTATTACATGCAATTGTGATCCTAAATGCTAGTTAAGTCCTGAAATACATGTCTTATGACCTAATCGCCTATAAACTCATGGTTTACATGTCTTATGACCACTAATCGCCTATATTATATGCAATTAGCTTTCCTAAATGCCTGTTGACCAACCTAAATGCTAGTTGACTTTTCCTAATCGCGTGTACTGCTGCTGTAAGTGTAAATTAGCATTCCGAGACCCGATTTGACATCTAGGAACATGCTAGGAACCTCGTAACATATCTAATAACTTGGTAACATATGTTTGGATTTAATTATGTGATACGTGAACTACGTGCTATAACTTGTTGGACGTTAACGTATGTTAAGTGTGATTGCATGATTGTATGTTTGAGAGCGTAAGCATAACACGGGGAGTCTCGGGTCACCAATGGGATGTCGAGTCTTGTACATTGGGTCAGTTAAACAGTCACGGTGTTTTCAAACGAACTTGGTTATGGTCTGGACATCTAGGGACTAACTAACCTGCGGGTTATTAGTCTAAGTACTTGTAACTGTCATATGTTAGGTCGCCACTTTACGGGACTAGCATAGCTGCTGAGTTTATTCATATTACGAAGTAACGCAACTTAAGGTGAGTTTACGGCCCCTCTTTTAACTGGTTTCACTTTTCGGGGGAGAAAACATGTGTTAAAACTTATGTTTGGTAACTACTGTCATACTATGGGTTTCTATGGTTTACTATACGATCTTTGGAAGTCCCGGGGGGAACCATGAATGTGCGGGTTAGCACAACGGGGAAATGTGAATAGCGCTATTGGGAGTGACCAACCCCGCTCGTCGACTTGGAGGGTCGGCGGGTGCATATTGTCTCAAACAGGAACAACAGGTTTACTACATCGGGCACGACATCTGGTTTGCGAGTTAGTAATGGTTTTCCAATCGTGATAGTAACAAAACATACGCCTAGCTAGCGTACTTTGGTTTTCGATTGTTATAGTATGGACAGGTTGAACTTGGTACTTGGATTACAAACCTGTAAACTCACCAGCATTTTTGTGCTAACGTATTCTCTTACATGTTTTCTCAGGTCGCTAAGGTAGCACTACTGGACTAGGGCGCACGCGTCTGCACGGCGTCTAGTTAGGGTTGCATGGTTTTTCAAACGTTGAACACTTGGTTTATTGTGGATTATGTTTTGAATAAGCTTCCGCTGTAATTGGGGATTTTAAACATTGTTTTTGAAATTGTATTATGTTCATTTAGACTTGTTTATTGTGATCGTTGGTTTGGATCCTGGTTTGTCATGCGCCTCGCGGTAAAACTCCGCAAGTGGATTTTGAAGGTGTGACTAAATAAATGAATGATTTCGTTAGCATTTATTGACAATAGACTGAGAATCAATGTGAATGAATCAATATAATTATTACCAATTAAATATTTAGATCAAAATATATTTGAATAATTATGACAAAATAATTTAGTTAATTACTTTAACTAATTATTGAAATAAAAGCAATAATTACAAATGTATAAATAAATAATTTTGTGTTTCACAATGATCTACAAATGGTAATTAAGATTTTCAAACATAAAACATTTCTATTTTATAAGAAAAGTATTCATAAAATAGATATTTAATAGTACAAATAAATAAATTATTAATTATGTCTAATTAAACATAAATAAGATTAATAATTCAAGACATGATCCAAAAATATTATTTTTATAGAAATTAAATACCTTCTGATGTAAACAATTTAAAATAATTTCCCCATAATTTATATAAACTTATCTATATTTAAAACTGATTTAATGAGATTAAATCATGTTTAAATGATTAGAAATAGGAAAATTGATAAAAATAAGTGTTTTCTGAACCAAAAATTTTTATTTTTGTTCATGATGGTTGGAAATAATTATTCTAAAATTTTGAGATAAAAATAACTAAAAATGATTTTTTTATCAATTAAATATGATTAAAACAAATTAAATTAATAAAAATATAAAAATAAGACATTTTCCAGAAAATAAAAGTGTGGTAATTTGTTTTATGGTGTCAAGAAGCTACACCTAAATTTTCATAATTTTTGGGTAAAAATTGGATTTATTATGAATATTTCAAGTTTAAATGTATTTTATATGAGTAAATAAAGAGTTTAAATGAGAAATAATGGAAAAAGAAAAAAAAATATTAGGGTGGATGCCAAGGGTCGAACCCTGCTACCCTTGTTATTGTAAAATCTGAACAACCACCACTATGCTACCACAAGATTTGAGATTTTTATCAGAAAAAGAAATATAAACATATTAGTTTCCAACCCATCTTCTTCCCCAATTCACCTAGCCAAGAACCCTAACCCTAGATAAAATTCAATAACCCAAAACAGCAACGATAACAAGTCTATTATAGAGGGCTTTTGAAGATGGATGATCAATAAACAAAACGGCATGTAAAAGAAGGACTCACAAAGGTGTTTAAGGATCGATATGGAAGCTTCAAGACCCGCACAAAAATCCAACTTTTGGACTCGTTTCAGACGCGTTTAGGACGTATTGTTCGTGGGTTTGTGTTAGGAAATGATGCAGCAACTTAATGGTAACACGTTTATATAATGAGGTTGTGTAAAACGAAACATCAAACGAATTAAAGATTTCCGGCGGTTACCTCTTGACTCCGATTAAAACTCACTATTAAACTCGTTTAAAATCCTAATTAATGGCCTAAACTCTTTATTGATGATGGCAAAACGTTCGGGTAACATTAAAACAGGTTTAAACGGTTATAAAACTCAATTGTGAGGTTGGCCGGAATGAAATCCGGTGGCCGGAGCTGGCCTCGCCGGAAAACCGAAGAAGACAAGAGTGGGGGTATTTTTTTTTAAAACTTTCAGCTTTTGGCAAAAATGGTCCCTCATGATTCAACTAGGTTAGTTTAATAATGAATTGGTTAGTTTTCCTTTTTAAAAGTGTAACTAAGTTAGTTTAACTTAACTTAGAAGTTTCCAAATCTTTATAAGCTTGAAAAAAAATAATTTTTTTTTTATAAAACCCATTTAAAAAAAAAACGTTTCAAGATACGCATTTGCTTAAAAATGTATACCCGATCCATAATAAATTTGTATGATTAATAAATTTTTTTTTTGTTCGTTCTAAAATTAAATTTGAAAACGACAAACTCGTAGAGACTATAATGAAAATATTTCAAGGGTTATTATTGTAAATTTGACGAAAGACGAGGGTGACGGATGTCACAGGCTCCCCTACTTTAGAAAATTTCGTCTCGGAATTTCTTTCAAGTGGAGGTTTCTGGTTGTGGTATATGTGAGTATGTTATCGAT
This sequence comes from Ambrosia x helenae, assembly GCA_030844895.1. Classification (NCBI taxonomy): domain Eukaryota; kingdom Viridiplantae; phylum Streptophyta; class Magnoliopsida; order Asterales; family Asteraceae; genus Ambrosia; species Ambrosia x helenae. Next base: position 13,037,894 of record CM061233.1, read on the forward strand.
GAAAAACAATTACGAATTGGTCCAAGAAAGGTTTACAGACGCGATTCATAAGTTTCCTAAAAACGGGTATAAGATCAACGGAAAAGTATAATCATTTAGGTTCAACGTACAATTATGGAGCATAAATTTTATAAGAATAAGATTGCCATTAGCAACCTCCACAGCAAAAGGATGGGTAAGGTGAGGACAAGTTCGAGCAAGCAAAGGTTCAACTTCTAACGAGACAAAACTCCTATCTATACCGGTATCAAACAAAATCGAAGCATATAAGTTAGTAATAAGAAATGTACCATTGAAAACGTCGTTGGTAGCTTGATCTTGGTTAGCATTGATGTTGAAAGCACGACCACGGGCTGGAGCTGCTTGTATTGCTGGAACTGCTGGGACTGCTGGGGCTGCTGGGGTTTGCTGTCGTGACTGGATAAAAGCAGTCAAATGAGGACACCTATCTTGCCTGTGGTTAGGATCACCACAAGCATAGCAAGTTCTTGGTTGACAAGTCCTCTGGTTTTGAGCATTCCCAGGTTCAGTTTCTCGACAGTGAGAAGCAGTGTGGCCTGCTTTGCCGCAAGTGTCACACTTATAGCAGGGTCGAGTAGTTGGATGGTGAAAGTTGCATGAAGTGCATTTAGGGTACGAACCTGAATAGTTTCCCTGAACCTTTTGACTTTGGGGTGCAGTAGATGTGTTTGCAACAGGAACCTGGTTAAGGGGTGTAATAACAGCATAGTTCTGATTTCCACCTTTTCGTTTCTTATTGGAACTAGAGGTAGAGACAGAGTTTGCTTGAGACGGTTCAGTGGTAGTAGGGGTTGAAGTGGTTTCAGTAGTCTTTTTAGTACCCTTACGAGTTAGAGTACCATCCTTGACATGCTTGTCAGTAAGAGATGCTGCGAGACGAATGGCATCCTCTACAGTAGCAGGCTTGCTTCCCATAACCAAATCATGGATCTGAGGTGGCAGTCCCTCAATATACTTCTCAATAGCCAAGGATACCGGGGTTACCATACGAGGAATCAGTAAGCTCAACTCGTGGTAACGGTTGTTGTAGGGAACATTGTTTCCACTATCCTGCTTGAGGTGATAGAACTCATCCTCCAATTTCTTCATCTCACTACGAGGACAGAACTCAGTAGTCATGGCGATTTTGAAATCATCCCAAGACATAGCTAATGCAGCTTCCGTCCCTCGAGCATGTTTTTCACCATTCCACCAAGTGAGCGCTCTCTTTTGAAGAACACCCGTGGCATGACGAACACGTAGGTTGTCTGGACAGTCGCTATTAATGAACGTATTCTCCATACTTTCGAACCATTCAAGTAACCCAGTGGCTCCCTCAGTGCCATTAAACTTGTTGGGATGGCATGAGTTGAAGTGCTTGAAAGTGCACTTATTCTCTGTGGTTCCACCATTTCCACCCGCATTCCCGTTTGAGTTCCCATTCGAGCTACCGTTTGGGTTAAGGTTTGGGATAATAGCATTAATGATGCTAGGAACAAGCGTTTCCAACTTATCATTAAGCATGGTCGCAATACAACGATCAGATTTCAGTTTAGCCTGACGCTTCGAGGCTCTCTTACGAGATTCGCGATCAGACATCTACAAAAGTGCAACAATAATTATGAGATTTGATTCCAAAAATCTTGGAAATGTTATAGTTTATATCAAGACAAGTAACACATAACATGAGATATAGTAATTATAAATTGATATAAGAAAAAATTATGAATATCATAAAGAAAATCATGATAAAACTTCAAATGAAAAACAATACCAAGTATAAAACGAGATATAAGAGTGTTTCCAAAGAAACTGTTGACTGACGAAAGTAATTGAAATATTATTAGTGACTTGTGGGGGCGTACTTTAGCCTATAAGTGAATGCTCATCCCGAGAGTTCCCAGGTCGGCATACGGGTCCCTCGTCTGATTGGGATTTATGCGAAATGCCAGGCCTAGACAAAAAACTCATAATACAGGCGCTCACCCTTCCAGATTGCACGTGCCCCGTCACAAATAAATTTCAAAACTCTAGCGGAACTTGAGATGTGGAAATATATCCTTGAGATGTGGATTTCACTCCTAACTCAAGATATACTTCAAAAGTAAAAATACGATGGAGTGACACTGATCACTAAGATAAGGATATCACTCCTAGCTTAGTGAGTAAGTTTCTTTTGGAGGGATAGATTCCTTGAGATTTGGACGTCTCCTATCTCGAAAGGAAAATATTCCAAGATAAATAAATAAAACATGTAAGGAGTGAAACTATTCACCAAGATATGGGTATCACTCCTAACTTGGTGTTTTCATTTCGTTTGTAGAATATGATCTTCTTGAATATAAGGAAAAGTATAAGGAGAAAATCTATCTAAAGTAATAAGAGATAAAAGAAAACATATAAAGGGTAACTTAGTTATAGTCTGGGTCAAAAGCATTTACTAATAACCTAATTCACTATAACCATGGCTCTGATACCAATCTGTAACACCCCAACCGATGGCGGAAACATCGAGGTGTCATGTAGTGACGATTGTTCAAAAGCACATGGACTAAAATGTAAATATTAATAGCAAATAACTTCCATTATTCAAAATGAAATACAAAGAGTCTTAATAGATATCTTAAACATAGAAGATAAATGTTCAACTTTTATTTAAGCACTAGGTCCATCCTAAGCGTGAAAGCAAGTAAGATCAAACGTCACCTGAAACATGTACAAAATAATTTGGTCAACACATATAATGTATTGGTGAGTACATCCGTTTGATATATATAGTAAGGTAAAATTTAGCAATTCATGTGTTTATTTTGCAAAATGTAATAAGTGGTATCCGGGTCAAATCAACCCTATGAAAGGAAAGCAGATATATATAGTATGCGCTAGTAGTAATGTAATACATAACAATGACGAGGACTCTCAACAGAGTCACAAGGGTATATACCATAGTACTATTCATTGAAATGCCAGGCCGCAACGGTTAATGATTTGACAGGTCATAGATACACAAAATGACACAAGCAAACACACATAAGAATTGCTATTTTAGTAAAAGGAAATAGAAACTTGATAGTAAGTACATGAGTCACCCCAAAATAGTAAAACAGTAAACATGGGAAAAGATATACTCACAGTTTGCGAAAGCGATCAAAATCCACTTAAGCGGTCGTGAGCTAAGTAATGGAAATTCAGAGGAATTCAACCTATAATGTGTAAGAATACTAATAAGGAAATGTCTAAAAATTCTAAGGTAATTAGGGTCTAAGGCATTAGGGTTTGCTAAGTCGATTTGGGGAATTAGAGTTTTATGATAAATTGCGTTAATGTAAAAGTTGTATGTCAAAAATAATATATCAAAGTTTGTAAATGTGATTTAGGTAATATAATTATTACCAATTAAATATTTAGATCAAAATATATTTGAATAATTATGACAAAATAATTTAGTTAATTACTTTAACTAATTATTATAAATAAAAGCAATAATTACAAATGTATAAATAAATAATTATGTGTTTCACAATGATCTACAAATGGTAATTAAGATTTTCAAACATAAAACATTTCTATTTTATAAGAAAAGTATTCATAAAATAGATATTTAATAGTACAAATAAATAAATTATTAATTATGTCTAATTAAACATAAATAAGATTAATAATTCAAGACATGATCCAAAAATATTATTTTTATAGAAATTAAATACCTTCTGATGTAAACAATTTAAAATAATTTCCCCATAATTTATATAAACTTATCTATATTTAAAACTGATTTAATGAGATTAAATCATGTTTAAATGATTAGAAATAGGAAAATTGATAAAAATAAGTGTTTTCTGAACCAAAAATTTTTATTTCTGTTCATGATGGTTGGAAATAATTATTCTAAAATTTTGAGATAAAAATCACTAAAAATGAATTTTTTATCAATTAAATATGATTAAAACAAATTAAATTAATAAAAATAAGACATTTTCTAGAAAATAAAAGTGTGGTAATTTGTTTTATGGTGTCAAGAAGCTACACCTAAATTTTCATAATTTTTGGGTAAAAATTGGATTTATTATGAATATTTCAAGTTTAAATGTATTTTATATGAGTAAATAAAGAGTTTAAATGAGAAATAATGGAAAAAGAAAAAAACAATATTAGGGTGGATGCCAAGGGTCGAACCCTGCTACCCTTGTTCTTGTAACATCTGAACAACCACCACTATGCTACCACAAGATTTGAGATTTTTATCAGAAAAAGAAATATAAACATATTAGTTTCCAACCCATCTTCTTCCCCAATTCACCTAGCCAAGAACCCTAACCCTAGATAAAATTCAATAACCCAAAACAGCAACGATAACAAGTCTATTATAGAGGGCTTTTAAAGATGGATGATCAATAAACAAAACAACATGTAAAAGAAGGACTCACAAAGGTTTTTAAGGATCGATATGGAAGCTTCAAGACCCGCACAAAAATCCGACTTTTGGACTCGTTTCAGACGCATTTAGGACGTATTGTTCGTGGGTTTGTGTTAGGAAATGATGCAGCAACTTAATGGTAACACGTTTATATAATGAGGTTGTGTAAAACGAAACATCAAACGAATTAAAGATTTCCGGCGGTTACCTCTTGACTCCGATTAAAACTCACTATTAAACGCGTTTAAAATCCTAATTAATGGCCTAAACTCTTTATTGATGATGGCAAAACGTTCGGGTAACATTAAAACAGGTTAAACGGTTATAAAACTCAATTGTGAGGTTGGCCGGAATGAAATCCGGTGGCCGGAGCTGGCCTCGCCGGAAAACCGAAGAAGACAAGAGTGGGGGTATTTTTTTTTAAACTTTCAGCTTTTGGCAAAAATGGTCCCTCATGATTCAACTAGGTTAGTTTAATAATGAATTGGTTAGTTTTCCTTTTTAAAAGTGTAACTAAGTTAGTTTAACTTAACTTAGAAGTTTCCAAATCTTTATAAGCTTGAAAAAAAATAATTTTTTTTTTTTATAAAACCCATTTCAAAAAAAAAAAAAAAAACGTTTCAAGATACGCATTTGCTTAAAAATGTATACCCGATCCATAATAAATTTGTATGATTAATAAATTTTTTTTTGTTCGTTCTAAAATTAAATTTGAAAACGACAAACTCGTAGGGACTATAATGAAAATATTTCAAGGGTTATTATTGTAAATTTGACGAAAGACGAGGGTGACGGATGTCACAGTTGGAATCTTCATCAACTAATGTAAACATTGATAAACTTGAAATAAAAAAAAATCGATATTTAAAATCGGTATACCACCGATTGTTCTTGAATCGAATATTAAAACATTATTATTGGAAAGAAATTAGGATTATTACTCTATATATTGACACCATGATACTAACCCAAAATTGTTGTTTTTCTTCAGCCAAATACAAAATATTATGAAAACATCCGGATGTTGACATAACAAAAATAACGTTAAGAATAAAAATGAAGTGAAACATAATAATATGAATCAACGTTAGAACAGTAGGATCGATCATTACCTTGATAAAATTGAATGATTAAATCCGATTGATGATGTTAAATCGGTTTTGGAGAATCAAAAGATTATGCAAAATGAAGGAGGAGGATAGAAAACTTTCTTAGGAGGAATTGGAGAGTTATGTTTTGGAGAATGAAAAAATATATAAAAACGGTTTATATAGTGTAAATTCGGAGCTCAATTTCTCAGTTGGATCCAATGATACACTCTCTAAGGCCTCTATTTGACCCGACACTATTCTTTTATTATATAGATAGATAGGGCAGAGATCCTGTAGAAAAATATGTTTTTGTGATAAGTGTGAGAATGACTAAAAATTGATATGTATGCATCATTTTTGGACTTATTTCATAATGTTTTGGATTGTTTTGCCTAAAAACACCAAACATAAGATTTAAAAAACCAAAAACAATATATTTTAGGCTTAAAACTTAAAAACGCCATGCAAAGAATATTATGCTATGTGCTTTAAGTGTTAATTACTGTGTTTTAGCTGTGTTTTAAATTTAATAACTATAATACATTGCATTGTGTTTTTAATTGTTGTGTTATACAAGGTATTGCAATTGTAGGAATGTAAGAGACAATACGTAATTTAGAAATTAACTGGTCGAGATTTAAGTGGCCCCCAAATAACGGAATCACATTAAAAACAAGTAGGGAAAGACAAAATAGAAGAGTCATTATTGTTGATTCCGCCATGATTTTTTAAACATCCATAACTTTTGCATACGTTAATATTTTTTTAAAATACACCATACAAACAACTATTTTATTCTTTTTAATTTTATAGGCTATTGCTATAGTCTTTTTAGTTTCAATTATTTACGAACTACGTGATTACGTATTTTTGTATAATGTTACATGTTTTGTATAACTTTATGAGATTATGGTATCAGTACGTAATTATGTAACACGACTGATGTGTGTGGGTGTTTCAAGAATACTTAACTTCCTTTAAAAAATGGCAAAGTCCCGAAGGAGGTGCCAAAAGCTTTGGTGAAAAGGTGAGTAAGTTAGAAAACAGTAAGACACTTGCAAGTTTTAAATTTATAAATTAAAATGATAGTTGCTCAACGTTCTAAACCCATCACAATAGGCAAGAGTACCTATCGTGTATAGTATAGAAATGTGCAAGTACGGAGTATCGAATCCGTGGACACAATTTTTACTACTCAGCTTTCCTAAAAATTACTTAAAAGACTTTTTAAAATGTGGGAAGAAAAGTAAAAAGAGAGACGTAAACTTTTAAGAGAAATCAATGACAAAACAATGGTATTGCTTCGGGATTAGCTGGAACCTGGTATGATGACAGTTATCTTTATTTAAAGTGGTGTGTTTAAGTTGCGCACTTGTGCTTTAACTTAGAATTGCTACTGCATTTTCTAGAGGTGACTGTTTTCGCATAACTGTATAAACAACTGTGTTCTTAATGTTATTATGAGGGTCTCCCAAACCGGGCAGCTCACCTCTCAACACTGAAAAGAAAATGACTCGAGACTATGTCAACTCAACCCCGAATTACCTACCTCCCAGTGTTGCGATATAGACATCAAACTACTCTAGACTTTTATGAATAACTTGCCGGTGGCCGGAGCATGACCGAACAAGTTACCACTTAATATCATAGAGGAGTCATGACTAACCAGAACACGTGCATCCCCTACTTGATTTAATTAATTTATCAAAAAGTGAGTGGCCTATTATTAACAGTGCGGCAGTATAATAATGAAAGAAAATAAAGACCGTTTTCTTTCACCACAGGTTCATCAATCCTTAACTTGCGCCAAAGTTTTCACATAGACAATGAAGCTAAGTTGCAGAATTAAGTCTTGACTTATCACCAGGACCGGGTATAAAGACCGTACCAACCCTAAGTGAGATCTTGATAGTAGAGGATTAAGCCACTATAAGTGTGTGTATTTCTACCCACAAATGGGCTAATCACTACTCGCGGGATTAGGTTAGCTCACAAGTGCATGGGTTTTTACACACCATGGGTACACTCATGAATCCTCCCACTTCCTATCAAGACACCCACAAGACCAAAGACTAAGTGATTTATTAATTAACTTATTAAACAAACTTAGAATAGAAAGAATTATTAAGAACACAAAACACCACCTTAAAATAAAAGATAAACTATATTAATTCATACAAAGTTTCCATCATCACCCTAGCAACACCAATAGAAATCTAGCCTAGCATGGTTGATACAACAAGCTCACAAGGTTGGGTTTGTGTACAAGACATGGTGGAAGATTGTATGGAGATTTCTAAGGGTTTTGGGTAATTTCGGGTTGTTTCTCTCTTGATCGAGGTGTTTATGGAGTGATCCCAGGCTCCGAAGGATACTTACAATCCTCAAGGAGGGCAGAAACTTCATGGAAAAGTGAGTGAGAAGTGATGGAAAGGGATGCTTCAAAATGTGGGGTGGAGGCCTCTATTTATAGGCAAATCAGCTCAAGCATGCACATGCTCATACCTTGGCACACCCATGCTTGACAGCAGGTACTGTTGCAGAGTCCTTTTTTGCAGAGATGTTGGTCCGTAGGTCGAGCACGCCCGTGCCATTACCCCTGGCATGCCCGTGCTCGTCAGTACAGTTAACCGTCTTGTCAGTTTTGGTCGGTTTAAGCCTTGGAGAACACGTCTGAGTAAAGCACGACCGTGCACATCTTTAAATACTGATTTTGACCTCTGTTGACTTGGAAATGTTGACTTGTAGACCCGGAACAGTTGCACAGCCGTAAGCACGACCGCACCATATCTGGCAGAGCTTCAAAGTCTTCAATTCTTTGTCCGTTTAGTGCTGTTTTTTTGTGGGTTTCCACTTCTTTTCACCTCCTGACCTCTGATCCTGCAATTATCAACAAAGAAGGATAAATCATGATAAAACAGAGATAAAAGCACGATTTTGAGTATAAGATAGGTGATAATTATGTGTGGAAAACATATCAATTTCTCGGCACATCAACGACCCGAAGTTGAAATGTATCAATACGTAATTACGGACCAAACCGAAAATTTTACACGAACCCAAACACGACCTAAACCCGAAATGGATATTAGTATAACATTACATGTTTTGTATAATGTTATGAGATTGTGGTATCAGAGGCGTTAAATAATGTTATGTCATACTTTGTTTCTAAAAAAATGCATATTACGTAATTACATACTAAATCATGCCGAGTGCGAGTCGTGTTTGGGTTCGTGTAAAATTTTCGCATTCGGGTCAGGTTGGACATATCAACCCGCGAACACGACTTGTTTAGCACCCAAATATATATTACAAATTATGTATAAACTGAATTCGAATTTCAAATCGAAAATCATAAATTCATAGATTAAAATTTAAAACTAAAATAATAATCAATTTTTTAGGAATATGGTTTAGATAAACACGTATACAAGTTTGATTAATCAAACTGGTTATCATCTAATCTCATACCCAAACTCATAATTTTTCTTTATCAATCCCACACTGTCATACCTGGTGATACCCGACTACCCGTTTGAGATGTTTTTAGGTTTTATGCATTCCCGTGAGACTCAGTTTTTTGCCAACCCTGGTTAGACAAAAGTGTAAATAATCATGTAATGGTATTAAGAATTAAAGTTAAATCAAAAGGTAAAAATGTTAACACTTTATATGCATGTATTCTAGTTCTCTATTTAAATTGTTCATGTAAAAAAAAAAAAAAAAAAAAAAAAACCAATAATTTGCCTTTTAAACCTTGTTTGGATAAAGGGTTAACATATTGTAACTCAACTAGTCATCCCTCCTTTTTCTTACTTGAACAAATATTATATATACAATTATGGATTGATATTTTGATGGAAGTATTTATATTTTGCAACACTTCTACAATTTGACAACAAAGGCCAGCTAGCCAGCAGCCACCACTGAAACCACCAGTTTCCGCCACAAGGAACCGCAACCGGGCATCGAAAAAAAGAAGCTATGGAGGATCCCGGAATCAAGTTGTTTGGCAAGAAGATTGTGCTGCTGGAATTAGTATGAGTGCTAGTCTTCCGGTCATCTCCTCTGCCGCGGCAGAGGAGCCTGAGCCTACCGGTAGCGGTAGCGGTAAAGAAAGTGGCTCTGATAACACTGTTGGATACACTTGTTCAAAAGATGATGAGAAAGTGGACAGAGCAGCTACAGAGAAGGTACACAGTTAAATTATATATAGATAAGACATGTACACACACTGTACACACCTTAAGTATGTGTTTACATAATTACATTCCATAATTTGCAAATCTAAAAGCAACCCAATTGCTATAACCAATAAAGAACTAATGGGTCAGTTCTAGTTTTACAATTTATTTATGTTTCAGTGGTTCAAGATTAGAAATTGATTCAAGATAAACAAGATGCCATTTTTTTCAATGTTCTAAATCTAGGGTCTGGCAGAAATCTCAACAAACCTATCCGGCCGGGCAATTTGGCCACGACTGAAAAGCGTTCAACCACTGCCGGTGTACACGGTTCCCGGTGTGACTGGTCCGGTCCTGTCCTGAAAACATTATTAAAAACTAATCTATTTGACACTAGAAAGTCAAACTGTACTGTCTAGATTTTCTTGTATTAGTCACTGACAATTTGATATGTCCAGGAGGAACAAAAAGCAAATTGCAGTGAGAACAAAGCTGAATCCGAAAACCCGAAAACTCCATCGATCGATGAAGAAACGAAACACGAATCTACAAACCCGCAACCAAAAACCCTTAAAAAACCGGACAAGATTCTCCCCTGCCCTCGCTGCACCAGCATGGACACAAAATTCTGTTACTTTAACAACTACAACGTGAACCAGCCGCGCCACTTTTGCAAGAGCTGCCAAAGGTACTGGACCGCGGGAGGTGCCATGAGAACCATGGCAGTCGGAGCAGGCCGCCGAAAAAACAAGAATTCGGCATTGCATACTCGTTACATAACTATATCCCAGGAAACTGTCACAACTTGTGATCCAGTACCTGAAAATATTCAAGATAAAAATGCATTCCATTCCAAAGTTCATTCTATTCCCGGGGCTGCTGCTTCTTGGTCTTATGTTCCGGTTTCCAATTCCAATTCCAATTCCCGCCATTTGCCCTCCGATGCCAATCTACCCATCAACATATTGGAACTGTATTCCGTTCCTACCTCCATCAACACCTACAATAACTGATTCAATCTTGGGAAAACGTTCAAGGGACGAATCGGTTATCCAATCTAATGATTGTGATGACGAGTCCAAGAAACAAAAGAACTCGGTTCTGATCCCCAAGACGCTTAGAATCGATGATCCAGATGAGGCTGCAAAGAGTTCTATATGGGCAACACTTGGAATCAGAAATGAAAACTTTAAGGCGTTTCAAGAGAAGACTATCGAAAAGAAGAAACATCATGAGACTACAGCGTCCCCTGCGCATCAAGCGAATCCGGCTGCTTTCTCTAGATCAATCTGTTTTCAAGAAACAGCCTAAAAAGGGTTACTTTTTAGTTAGATTAATCTTAAGTTGGGTGCTTTGTTTTTTGTTGCAACTACACTTGTGGTTAAGTTTATTGTAGATACATTGTATACTTTTAGATGTTCTAGTTTTCAGTGTTCTTGATTTTCTGCTATGTCTAACATCAAATGTGTTAGATTGTTTGTGGGATATGCATTAACAAGTTGTGTTTTTTCTAATGCGCGTTAATCTTATAACTCGACTAAGAAACGGGCATATACGAGGCCTAACTCTAGGCTCACTTGCATTTGATTAATCCTAATGTAGTAATGTGGATTGTGTTAGATTGTTAGGTCTATGTCACAAGGATATCTAACTACTTAGTAACCCTTTGTTTGCATCATGTTACAAGTACAGTCCATTAATACAGATAAATGTTACAGTACAACTTTTTTTTCTTCATTTAAAGATACTATTATAGTACAACCCCAATAACACATATGATAATAGAGATGACTATGACATTGTCAAACATTCTCCCAAAATCCTATTTTTTTTCTTCATTTTAAGATATTGTTACAGTATAACTCAATAACATGGATGAGATGATAATAGATACGACTATGACCTTGTCCAACTTTCTCCAAAATATTATTCGTTCTTCTAGGATACTGGTCAATCAATCATGCTCGGTAGAAATCTCACCAATAGCAAACTATTGGTAGGGTTTGGGTAGTGTGGGATGTAGTCAAACTAAACCTCTACCCTAAAGATGCTGGTACATCCGTATATCTTTTTTCTTATTTTTAAAATATTGTTACAGTATAATCCAATTATACGGAAGAGATGATAATATATGTGACTGACTCTATCCAACATTCACGTTCCGTAAATCTTTTTTTTTTTAACCATCACAGTAAAACACAATAACACAATTTTTTTAACGGCTAATATTACCCACTCTATTTACACCAAATAAATCTAAACTCACCCTTTGTAGTGGTTTGAACATGAGATGTCTTATCTAAGAGACATAAGCCTCTATTAAGTGGGCTAGCCCCGCATTCGTGTTGGATATTTTAGTGTAATGGGATTGACTGTTTTGACCAATATGTTCATAATAATACATCATATAGGTATGGTGGTGCGGAGTGCACGCCTATTTGAATTTATTATGAACTTAGGGGCGAAGCCCCTAAGGAACGGGGGTCCGGGGGCAGCGCCCCCGGGAGCAGGGTCCAAGGGGCGGCAGCCCCTGGCGGGGTCCAAGGGGCAGAGCCCCTGGCTGGGGTCGAAATGTCTATGGTAAAAATGTCTCAGAAATTTAATTTTTCGGAAATAGAGGGACTAATTTTGGCAAAGTTGAAACCATTGGAAAACTACCTAAAAGGCAGTTTCTGGCCCCAAAATTTCATTACGAATTCTTCTCCTTCTTGGTCAATCTCTCTGGTTCTCATAATTTCAAACACAACATACAGAAAATTCTCAATCTCTGATTGTATCCGGTTGAATATTCGATAGAACCGTCGAATTGATTCAATCTGAAAGCGATCACGTGCCTTCAGAGATTTCTATTATCTGGTTTTGTTCGTTTATTACGGTTATTCCCAACAATTCGTCAATAACATAGATGAGATAATAATAGATATAACTATGACATTGTGTAACATTCCCCAAATCTTTTTCTTCCTTCTAAAATTTCCCCAAATATTTTTCTTCTTTTAAGATATGCTTGTTATGGGTTATATGGGCCACAATTTAATGGTTTTTTTTTTTTTTTTTTTTATGAATAGACATAAGCCTCTACCAAATGAGCTAGCCTCACATTCGTCAATAACATAGATGAGATGATAATAGATTAATAGATATAACTATGACATTGTGTAACATTCCCCAAATCTTTTTCTTCCTTCTAAAATTCCCCAAATATTTTTCTTCTTTTAAGATATGCTTGTTATGGATCATATGGGCCACAATTTAATGCTCTTTTTTTTATGAATAGACAACATTTATTCAGATCACCCTAGTAGGACCCACATGGAGATATTTGAAGCTCTAGCCAAACTCAGGCCACATTTTAGATACACAATGAGTTGTTATGTGGACCTAAAATGCTATGTCTCTATCTACTGCCTTTTGCTTTCTTGTTTTTTTCTTTTTTGCACATATTAATTTAAACCTCATTGGCACTTATGTTACATTTCAATATTGGCATGAAAAGTTCACCTCACATTGTATTTTTTCTTCAATTTGAGTATCGGGCCATCTGATTCGAACCACTCGTTATAGAAAATATCTCTTAAAGTTATTTTTTTGCTCCAAAAGACGCTGATTGATTTTACTTATCATGTGGGTATGCCTTAATCGAAAGGAAGTCCATGGCTGTCTCTAAAGGTTCCAATCAAGTGTTATAAATTATAACAAACCAAAAGGGTCACATCTTTAAAGAGTTGATCCAAAAAAATCTCTACAAAATTACACAAACCTAACAATTCTTATGAAAAATCTCGCCTGTTTGGTCCTCTTATGTAAGCTTGCTTACACTGCCCAAAATGAATAATCTTGACATTTTATGTAAGTCAACCCACCTTGTTTTAACTCGCGTTAAAAGTTAAACGTTCAACCTAAACTCGTTTTAACTTGTTACCCGGACCATTTGACGTTTTTACTTTTTTACCTACGCGAAAAGTCAACCATATCTTAGTATGCAAAGTTCTAATATAAAGTTTGACAATTGCTTAAGTTAAAAGTCAAACTTCCACTTGAAATAAATATCTTATTCTTAGTGCTTCTTAGGTCTTGAATTGAAGTGGAGTTGATGTGGGAATCCATCATGTAAAAAAGATTATAAGGTAGTAGTGCACTTGAAAACTGGTTAATTTGACTTGAATGGGAAGGGATAAAAGTCAAAAATATTTTAATCATGATAACATATTGATGTAGAGTTTAGGATAGGTTAATCACTTATTTTTGTATAGATTTGGTAACGTTTAGTTGATTAGATTCAAAGGAATTAACAATTGCGATATGAATTTCATTTATTAGGGGTGTTTGTTTTGTTGCTAGAAATGCTTCTAGTCACTTATGTCTGTGTCGTGTAGACGCGGGCAGACATTTAGAGCGGAAAGCTTATTTGTTTTTTAGAAGACATAACCCTTTAAAACCTTTTCCTCTCCTCTTCCTCGTGCAGACTTGTACCCACATCTTCTCACTTCTCCAAACCTTTTCTTCCACAAAACATTAATTTTCTTCATCAGCAGACAACATCTCTTTTCTTCCTTCTCAATCATCAGATTATCCCATTTCTTCTCCTTCTTCTCTTCTTTTCCTCCTCCCTCCTCTCCCCTCCACCGCCACCGTCGCTCCGCCCTCTTCCTCCTCCCTCCTCCCCACTGTGCCCTCTTCCTCCCCACCCTCTTTCCTCCTCCCCACTGTGCCCTCTTCCTCCCTCCTCCCCACCGTCTCCTCTCCTTCCCTCCAGCCGACCTCCTCTAAAGGTATTGTATTTTTGGTTTTTTTTTCTTTTTCTTTAATTAGTGTTAGGTTGAAGAAGTGAGGGTGGGTTTATTGTTTGTTCATCATCATCTGCTTGATTTGCCCTAATTCTTTGTTCATCATATTTCTTGCAATCCAATACACATGGTGGTGGTTGGTGACGGGGGCTGATGGTGATGATGTTAGGTTCGGCCGATGGTGGTTGTTGGTGACAGGGATGGTGGTGATTGATGGTTGGGTTGGTGGTCGTGGTGATGATGGTGGTGATTGGTGGTTGGGTTGGTGGTGGTTGTTGGTGACAGGGATGGTGGTTGTTGGTGACGGGGATGGTGATGGTGATGATGTTAGGTTTGGCCGATGGTGGTTTCGGGTTGGTTATGATTATGGTTAGGTTACACTGTAGACGTTAACAAACAAACAGTCTTCTTCTTGCAAACTGCAGACCTTTTACTTCTTAAAAAACAAATAGCACCTTAATGTGTTTGTTTAGTAGAATTTATTGGAAACGAAATTCCAATTCCATTTTTAATAGTGCGTTGTTGAGAAAAGGATCAAAATTGGAACGTAACTCGATTTCCTCAAATTCCTTTACCAAAATAATTCAAAATCCTTCCTACATAAATGTAGGAATTTAACCATCGTTATTGGAATCTTCGATCACTCACTTATCGCATCTACTATTCGACCACACACACCCCGCTATCACTTGTCTCCCCTTCTCGTGGCTGCCAAGTCCCCTAACCAGGACAACCAACCTTACCTCCGACCTAGATCATCTCAAGTCGACCCAAAAAGATGCCAACCCAACAGATGACACTACCACCATAACCAGACCATTCTCGTCGACGGTCGGTTCAGGGCGGTTGTGGCGGCGACATTGGTGATCTGGCTCGAGGCGATAGTTTGGATTGCGTCAACAGTCGGTTTGGGTTATTTCCATAGTTAGATCATGGTTGTGATACGGTCGGAAGTTGGGTTGGGATTGGGTCGATGTCGGCGACCGGGTGGTGGCAGCGTTCTAGGTCATAACGGTGGTTAAGTTGTGACGATTGCGACTTGGGTTGGGACGTCTATCAGCCAAGGGCTATGGCGAGAGGCGGTTCGGTTGGGTCAATGGTTGGTGGAAAGCAATCCGGGTCTCTAGAGGCGGTAGTCCGGTCTGGGTTAATCTTTAAATTTAAGTATATACGTAAAAAGACTAAAAGACCCCTGGGTAACTAGATTCAACGTTAAAAACAAACTAGGTTAGTGCTAAATGATAAGTCGTGCAGGATATTGAAATATAAAGTACAAAAGTCTTCAATTTTAAAGACTAAGGACAACGCTTGAAATTTGATATAAAGGTAAATCAGAAAATTTGTAATTCACTCATTTTTATAAATAATAATTATTTAATTATAACTTGTATAG
Source organism: Ambrosia x helenae (assembly GCA_030844895.1). Classification (NCBI taxonomy): domain Eukaryota; kingdom Viridiplantae; phylum Streptophyta; class Magnoliopsida; order Asterales; family Asteraceae; genus Ambrosia; species Ambrosia x helenae. Next base: position 13,053,769 of record CM061233.1, read on the forward strand.
CCTTCACTTCTTTAATTGATAAACACAAAAGTAAAATGCAAAAAGTTATCACCCACTAAAAGTGAATTTTGGCATTGAAGATAATTTAAAAGACATAAAGTCAAAGCAAAAGTTGTGATGTGTTGGATTACCATATGAACATGTTATCAAATCACATTTTTTATATGTTAAATGTCACTTGAAACACCTTTTAAGTGGTACCATTACAATTAGTTGTTAAGAAACTCCAAACCTTTTGACGATTTTGCTTACGAAGTTCTAGAACAAAACAAAAAAAAGTTTGGGATAATACAATGACTAATCACTTATTGCACTTTTAAAAATATCTATCTATTTTTTTAATTTAATTAAGCAAATATATATATATATATATATAGGGGAAAGTTAATTTGAGAACACCTATATTTCGTGTGAACCGTGAGAACGACATCTAAAACCATTCAAATTCCAAATTTCTTTTTACACTTGTCTTTATTACTAAAATTCCATCTCAAAAACACAAATTACGCGTAAAAATTCAAACGTATACGGAAATAATTTGTTTTTACACATGTGTAAATTTGCTGTTTATACATGTGTAAACTGTTTCATTTACACATGTGTAAAAAGTTAATTTAAAAGTGTTTTTGCAAGAAAAGATGACTTATTTGGAAAGAAAATTTATTTATTAATGTTGTATTTTGATTATAATGGGATTTGTATTAAAAAAAATTGATTTTGATTGATTTTTGTACTTGTTCTCACGGTTCTCACAATATTTAGCGTTCTCAAGATAACCCTCATCTTGAGAACGCTAAATATTGTGAGAACCGTGAGAACAAGTACAAAAATCAATCAAAATCAATTTTTTTTAATACAAATCCCATTATAATCAAAATACAACATTAATAAATGAATTTTCTTTCAAAATAATTTATCTTTTCTTGCAAAAACACTTTCAAATTAACTTTTTACACATGTGTAAATGAAACAGTTTACACATTTTTAAACAGTAAATTTACACATGTGTAAAAACAAATTATTTTCATATACGTTTGAATTTTTACGCGTAAATTGTGTTTTTGAGATTGTATTTTAGTAATAAAGACAAGTGTAAAAAGAAAATTTGAATTTGAATGGTTTTAGATGTCGTTCTCACGGTTCGCACGAAATAGAGGTGTTCTCAAATTAACTTTCCCCTATATATATATATATATATGAGATTAATTAAGTATTTCATGAGTTAATGGGAACATGAGTTGTTTAGTTTGAGTAAAAAAAATTTCGCATATTAATACTTAGAATATACAAATCTACAACTATGATGAATAATGTTATTATTAGTGACTATCTATTTACTAACTCTTATCTTAATATGTATCTATTCGGAAAAATTTTGACTCTATACAATTTGAACTCAAAGAAAATGTGTCTGCATAACAATTCATATTGTTCGAATCTTTTGCATGTGCAGATGTCAATTGCCCCTTCAGGATCCTTCTCTACCTTCTTGAACAGCGTCTGTGTTTTTTTGTTAAAACGCAAACAAAAATGTTAAAACGCAAACATTAAAATTTTGACGCAACCAACAGAAAAAACTTTACCTGTAGCAAACCCTCTCCACGTGCCTTGGGATCATTGACAAAATTCTTTAAAAACCCTCCATCGTGTTTCTTTGTTTGGGCATTGATCAAATCATTTGCGGCATATATTTCGTCTTGAATGTCAAAAAAAAAAAAAAAAAAAAAAAAAAAAATTGGTTCGTGTGAATATCTTGGTTGCTTGCGCCTCAAGTGGATTGCCGGTCCAAAGGTCAGGCTTAGTGTGCCTAGAGTCATGATCATTCTTATATGGGTAAACCTTTGGGCCTCCATTGATGTTTCAAAATGATTTAAAAACTCAACAAGTGTTAGTTGAGAAGTAGCAACTTGACAGAAAAAGTGGTTCTCGCTCTATGATCTTGAAGTTGTTCGCATAAGACCAGACATAGGTTCATCACGATAGAAAGCCGGAATCCACATCGATCTCATCTCAAACATATCAGTAAGCCAGTTATTGTCATCCAGCTTGTAATTAGTCATTATAACACCCCATTCAAAGTCAAAATTCTCCGGACTAATCGAATCTGTCCAAACTATACTACATATGCGACATTTGAATTCATCATCACTACATAACGCAGGTCCAACTTAACAAAAAAAGTGTTTCAGCAAGCATAACCAATATGGGAACATAAATAGGATAAAATATAAAAAAATACGCAAGTATAAGTAGTTTGCACGCAATGTCACACCCCGATTTTCCCGTCGGTTGTGAACGTTTGGCACCTTTACTACGCAACGGAATATTTTAACTAAGACTTCTACATGTTCCGAACACCTTATTCTAAGCCTTCTAGGTTCTCCAATCCCAAGACATCGCTTATTTCCAACCATGTCATTGCCAAAATCTAGACCTGAAAGACATGCTTAAAAAGTCAGCATGAAGCCGGTGAGTTCATGGTTTTATGTTTATCGTTCATAACCCATTTTTCTTTCAAAACACTTGAGAAAATATTTGCAAACATTAATGAGAAAGTTTATTTTCTGTACGCAAAACATTATTTGGGAAAATACATATAAAAATCCCATTCAAACCTTACCGGTTATTCCTTTCTTAACCTTCGACTCGACTCACTTTGCCATATATTTACCTCCCCATAAAGATAAATATACCTAAGTTTCGTCGATCGAACATACATATAAAAAGTCTCCTTTAAATTCTTACAGGGTATTCCTTTCTTAACCTTCGACGCGACTCACTTTGCCATATATTTACCTCCCCATAAAGATAAATATATCCAAGTTTTGTCGATCGAACCTTTTACCCAAAAGGAGAATTCCATAATAACTTTAGAAAAACTTTCTCATATTAGTACGAAAACCATTTTTCCCCGGAGTTACCCACCGGGCAATCACGTACGCCGAAAGCAGAAATGATCAAATAAAATAACTATTATTTGAAAAGTTAGTGCGCGTAACAAACATAAGAAATGTGCTACATAAACTTAGGGTTGCAATTTCTAATACCGATGGCGTCCCCATGAGCCCGTAACCAAAACCAGACTACTTACTTTTGCCCTGCACATTGTTATAGTGGTAACAACAAGTTTAGAATATCGTAACACCCCTTAGTCCACTCGAGTTGACGCTAATCAACCGGGGTGGGTCCCCATCAAGGACCGATAGTACTATCCCCCGGCTACATCACATTGTATTAATGGTTACAGTTAACTGCGGAGACTGCACGTCCCACCAGACTTTTCCGTTACCCATGTGCCCATCTTATGTACTATTTCAAGTTTCTCAGTTACCGCACATTATAATACTTTCTTGCTTACATAACTTTCATTTCCCTTTTTACCCACGTATGATTTTATAAAAGCATTGTAACTTCATAAGTTTTTCATAAACTTTGTTATGCTTTAAAATAAACAAGTTTTCATAAAACAAGCATGTCTTCCCCTCGAAAACATTTACAAAACAATAAAAAGTGGGTCATGAACTCACCTTAATTTCCTTGCTTAGCTAGCAACCAAAGCCCGAAGCTTTGACCGACTTCCTCGTGTCCTATTACAACAATGGACACCTTAAAAGTCTATCACATATAAACCTAGCCTATTATCCGGCTAAAAGATAGTTTATCCAACTATCTAGACACGTGTGTACTAACTCGAGCCTTAACATTCTCTAACTCGACGAACCGATCGTGACTTACCTTACGCATTAACGCACGACATAGTACCCAAGTTGCGCACTTGTTCTATTCGCGTGTAACCCACGTTGGACTAATACCTCGAAACGTATAACTTATCATGAGCCGTAGCTCGTCTTGTTAGTCGGATAAATGTATTTGTCTTGTACGCTTATTTTTAGGAAAATATACTTTGCAAATTACTATCCTTGTTATTATTATTAATTTCCGATTAATAACAAGATGTTACATCATTTCCAAATCCGAACATTTCAAGGTTTTCAAAACATTGGTTTTTATAAAAAGGTTCCTAAATAAAATCAAACGTTTATATATTTTTGGATCCGAACAGTAAAAATTATTTAATATCGAAAAACCTTTCGAAAACTCGTCATACTTGACGTTTGGAAAACTATATATATTTATATGTTTTCAAAATATTGTCCGGGATTCACTTATTATTGTTACCAATATCTTTGTCAAACGTCACGAATTTTAAATAAATACGTTTATTAAAAACTTGGGAAAATTATTTATAAAAACATACACGACAATATTAACTTAGTTGTGCTTCGGATTTAAAAAAATTTTTTTGGCAGAGTCTCCTATGTTTTTGTACAAGCCAGACAACACACGTCGTCCTACAATTTTCCCCAAAATCAATTTCCAAAACACAAGACCAATCAACCTATTTATCCGTATTTCCAAACCAAACGAGACTTGTACGTTTCGACACTTAATATAAACTATAGTTGTATAAATACATATAACAATATATATATATATATATATATATGATATAGTCAAACGGTTTAGTCCGATATACAATATTACTTCGTCGCGATTATACATATCATTTATTATTTCGTCGGTTCGTCTCACGAGTTAGCCGTTCGTTTGTATATACTTTAAAAATATGTATATAAATAATAATGCAACAAAATAAATGTGGGATAGTTATACCAATTCCATACGCGCATAACCAGAAACGTCTAGAACGACGTGTTGACCAGATCTGACTGGGTTTGACCCATCTGACCGAGTTGACCAGCACCGTGCTTCGTTCCCCAAAACCCGAGCCGACCAGTTCTGACCCGAAACACACGGATCTGGCCAGATCTGACCCGCGCGATACAAACTCAACCTAAAACACCCAGATCTGACCCGAGGCCCTTGACCCGAACAAGACCGGGACTGAATCTGAACCGTGACTCGAACCGGACCACCACGATAATACAAACACCACAAGCGGACCGAACCACAACATTAATCGGCCTACAAACATGCGTAACTAGAATCCACCAAAACAAATCCGACCCGAACCAACACAACACCGAACTGTCACCATTTGCCACCATACGAACCACCAACGACCACTCGAGTAGAAATCACCACCAATAAACTTCACCATGCAACCTCAACCGGACCACTATAACCCTCTCCCTAACCCGAATCATACCCTAGACTCGAGACCCGACAAAAACCACTTATCACTATCGGGCCATCACAGCTACAACCCATCCATGACTCACCTCGAAACACCACAAACCAACATGACTCGACAGCCACCCATCACCCCACTCCCAATTATTAACCAAACGAACCAAGAATCCAACACGCAGACCTGATTTGGAGCCAGTAACTCGTCGCGCCTCTACCACTTGGAAAGATCTGCAACTATGACCAACTGTGATGGTTGTGGCTGGTTATAATTTGCAAGAGAGGGAGGCAGCTCATGGAGGGAGATGTTTAGAGAGAGAGTAGAGAGATAGGGTGGAAGGATAGTGGCTGCAAGAAAGAATCAGAGGGAGGAGGGTGTAGTTATGCTTTTATAGGTAGGGTTTGGGGTGGGTAGATACCGCGTATCGAACCCGTTTTAAACGCGTTAAGGTTCGGTTCCTATTTTGGGCTCACAGCTTGTCATGAAAACTATTCGGTTATGCTCGAAATTTAAAACACAACTAAAACGAGCAATTTAATTATTATTTTCGCTACCCGGCTCGTGAAATTTAAATACGCGTTTAAATCGCGTTAGTTACCTCAGTCTCGTTTTCCTTCATTTAAACGATCTGTTCATTTTCGAAACTTACTAAATGACATTATTTATAATAAATAATCATTATGAGATCTCAATTACAGTTAAAAGTACATCGGACGTTGATCGGAATTTGCCGGTTGTCACATTCTCCCCCTGTTACAGAAATTCCGTCCTCGATAGTTGAGCTAAGATATCTTCAAAGACTCAATAAAAGTTTCCAAACAATAGATGAGTTAAGGTATCTGTCGGTACAAATGAGACAAGGTAGATTTTCATAATCAACCGAATACAGGGACATTAGGTAACAACATCAAATGTTCCACTTGAACGAGTCTGAAAGAAAGTAAATACACTTTCAGTCTTCCACACGATTTGCAAATGTGTGGATAGTAGCTCGATTGTTAAAATCAACCGCTAAATTTTCTGAAAATATCAGGGGTTTGTTTGTGGCAAACGAGGGACTACCAATAGTCCTCTAAGGTATACACATAGGCAATAAACGCTTTACAACAGCAATAGCAGGACTCTGCAAGGAGCCATGCTATGAAATATGCACCATCAGAAGCAAGATTCTTAATACAAGACATACATGCAGGCACATGTGGCATACACGCGGGGCCTCGAGCAGTAGTAGCCAAAATAACAAACGCATGATATTTCTGGCCGGGAATGCACATCATGGCCGTAGAGGAACTGCAAAAATGCATCAGCTGCTAGAAATATGCACCACAAACAATTCGACCAAAGAACAAGCTGATACCGGTCACGGCCGCGTGGCCATTCCAAAAGTGGGGAGTAGATCTGGTGGGGCCGTTCCCTTTGGCCCCGGGAAAACTGAAATATCTAGTGGTTGCCGTTGACTATTTCACGAAATGGGTCGAGGCCAAACCATTGGCAAAAATTGAAGCAGCAAACATCAAGAAGTTCCTATGGGAACACATAGTCTGTCGCTTCGGCGTGCCATTATACCTTGTCAGTGATAATGGAACACAGTTCACGGATAGGTCACTTAAGGAATGGTGCACGGGGTTGCACATCCAGCAGGTTTTCACTTCCGTCGCCCACCCACAAGGCAACGGTGTGACATCCGTCACCCTCGTCTTACATTTAACTGTCAATAATAGCCCTTCAAATATTTCCATTATAGTCCCTGTAAATTTCGTCGTTTTCAAATTTAATTTTAGAGCGAACTAAAATTTTATCATTTATAGTTATTGTGGATCGGGTATAAGTTTTAAGCAAACGCGTATGTTGAAACGTCATCCGGAATGGATATTATAAAAATTTCGAATTTTTTAAGTTTTAGAAACTTTTTGGTTAAACTTAGCTAACTTGGTTATGTTTTATAAAGAAACAAAAGAAAAAAAAAACTAACTAAATTAGAATAAAACTAACTTAGTTATACTTGAGGGGTCAAAAGTGTCAATACTTAAAAGTTAAAAAAAAAAGAAAGAATTACTCCTCCTGCTTCCTCGTTTTTTCCGGCGAGTACTATTCCGGCCACCGGAAAAACTTCCGGCCGCCTTTAATTCCTTAAGTTTCACGTCTTTTCCGTTTCTTTATGGACCATTTACTTATCTCCACTTAATACGAGTCAGTTACAAGGATTAATTACGCACAATAACCGGTTTAAATCATGAATTGATTGGGTTTTATGGGTAACCGTCGATTTGATGAACAAACATTATTATACGTTACCAAATCGTTTATTAACCTACAAATTGAACATAAACCTGTTCGCGACTCTTTCCTGATCAAAACCCACCTAAAAACGTTTCAAACCATGTGTTGGATGCTTTGTAATCGACCTTAAAGCTCCGGACATGCACATCGAAATTTCGGGCCTCAAAACTTATTGTGAGTCTTCCATTGTTATGCCATTTTAATTCTTATATCTTAATCTTCGAAAGCCCCTTAGAATCTGAGGTTAAACATCTCTGAATCGTGTTATTGAAATCAAGGTTAGGGTTAGGGTTCATAGGTATGAATTGGGGAAGAAGATGACTTTTAAATAAGTTGTTAAATATAATTTGGTTTGATTAAAATCATTAAATGAAGCATGTAGTGTAGTGGTTGCTTGTGTGTAGGTCTGGGCAATAGACTCAAGTTCGAGTCTTTCCAGATCCCATAGTTCCAATGTATTTTTTTTTATTTTTATTATATTATTATTTAATCATTTATATTTATATATAAATAACATTATACTTATAATATTCATAACTAATTCCTTTTTACTCCAAAAATTATAAAAATTTAGGTGTAGCTTCTTGACATCTCATAGATAATTATCATATTTTTTATTTCTGGAAAATAATTTATATTCGTAATTTCTAGTATTTAATTTGTTTTAATCGTATTTAATTGATTAAAAATTCATTTCTAATGGTTTTTGTCTCAAAATTTGTCATAAATTATTTCTAATAATTTAGAACTGAAATAAAAATTATTGGCTCAGAAAACATTTATTTTTATTGATTTCCCTATTTTAATCATTTAGACATGATTTAATCTCGTTAAATCAGTTTTAAATATAAATAAGTTTATATAAATTATGGGAAAATTATGCTAATTTGTTTGCATCAGAAATCATCCATTTTCTATAAAACTAGTATTTTTGGATCATGTATGGTATTATTAGTCTTATTTACGTTTAATTAGATATAATAAAACATTTATTTATTTATACAATTTAAACATCTATTTTATAAATATTTTTCTTATAAAATAGAAATACTCATATGGTTTAATGTCTTTATTATCTTTTGTTGGATCATTGTGTAACTCAAAATTATTTATTTATATATTTATGATTATTGTATTTATTTTAATTTAGTTAAAGTAACTAACTAAATTAATTTGTCTTAATTATTCAAACATATTTTTATTCAATAGGTAATAATTATATTATTTAAACCACATTTACAATCTTTCATATATTATTTGTGATATACAACTTTTACATTAACGCAACTTATCACTAAAACTCTAATTCCCCAAATCGACTTAGCAAACCCTAATGCCTTAGACCCTAGTTACCTTAGACTTTTTAGACACTTCCTTATTAGTACTCTCATACATTATTGGTTGGATTCTTCGGAATTCCCATTACTTAGCTCACGACCGCTTAAGTGGATTTTGATCGCTTTCGCAAACTGTGAGTATATCTTTCCCCTTTTTACTGTTTTACTATTTTTGGGGTGACTCATGTACTTACTATCAAGTTTCTATTTCTTTTACTAAATGCAATTCTCATGTGTGTTTGCTTTATGTTAATTTGTGTGTCTATGACTTGTCAAAATCATTAACCTTTGAGGGCCTGGCATTTCAATGAATAGTACTATGGTTTATACCCTTGTGACTCTGTTGAGAGTCCTCGTCATTGCTATGTATTACATTACTACTAACGCATACTATATATATCTGCTTTTCTTTACATAGGGTTGACTTTGAACGAATATTACTTATTACATAATTGCAAATGGTACCGCACATGAATTGCTAAACACTTTCCTACTACATTTATTCAAACAGGGTATGCTCACCAATACATTTTGTATTGACCAAATCATTTTCGTACATGTTTTAGGTTGTTTTGAGACGCTTCTTTTAGGCTTTTGGATTTTATATTTCAGTCTTGTCTACATTGTATTATAGCTAGACTTGTCACTTTAGAATTATTGTATCCTGTAATTTCATTTCAATGTAATAAATTATTTAATCAATGTATTCAAATTTACACTTTAGTCCATGAGCTATTGAACAATCGTCACTACGTGACACCTCGATGTTTCCGCCATCGGTTGGGGTGTTACAGATTGGTATCAGAGCCATGGTTATAGGGAATTAGGTTATTAGAATGCCTTTTAGCCTAGTCTATAACTAAACTTACTTTCACGAGTCCTCTCGTGTATAGTTCTCTTTATCCTTACATTTTCTTTCATGATATTTTCGTTATGATTATTTCTCGTTATTCTTTCGATATTTTGCTTGGCGAAGAAGACACTCGTATTTCACAAACGAAACGATATCATCAAGTTAGGAGTGGTATCCATACCTTGGTGATTAGTTTCACTCCTTTATATGTTATTTATCTTAGAAATATATCTTTGAGATAGGAGTGACATCCACACCTCAAAGAGTATTTCCTTCAAAAAGGAAATTAACCACTAAGCTGGGAGTGAAATCCTTAACTTAGTGATTGGTTTCATTCCACAATCGTTTTCAATTTTGAAATACATCTTTGAGTTAAGAGTGAAATCCGCATCTCAAGGATCTATTTCTGCATCTCGTTTTAAATCTCTATGGAAACAATCTCAATATTTTATGATATTGATATTTGTGTTTTGTTGAATTTTCTTAAATATTGGTATTACATACGTTGATTTTGTCATTTACGTCATTTTAAATCTTAGCCTTTTAAAACACATTAGATTTACACATACTTCATGGAATGGTTTCATTTTGCATTTTACAAACTTGTATTGTATATTTTAAAGGTCAAATGTAAACCTTTTTGTTTTCATATGACATAACCAATATATATTTTCGAGAGAAATTTGCAACTAATAATAAGCCTTATAACATTTTTCAAACTCGACTTCTCGTAAACACATGAAAATGTGTATTTACGAAGATTTTGCAAATGAACCTGTTTTGAATCTAAAACACACTTCGATTTCTAAAAATTTATTCTCATGCATCACTACTATTCTTTCAACAATATCACAAAGTCGAGTAAACTGCGAAAATTTACCTTTTACACTTATACTTTTTCAGTTGCAAAACTTTTGGTTTAACAAAACAATGGAAATATGTTTTTATCAGAATGTTGCTAAATGTCTTTTATAGTATAACGCATATATGTGAAATTACTAGATTTTAACTCACATGCCAGTAGGCTATACACCCGTTCCGTGCACATTCATTTGCCGTAAATTTCATTATTTTATTCTTGCACCATTTTTATTCATAGTTATTTCTAACACGTTTTTTTGTGACTATATTCACATTGACTATTTGCATTAATACAACTCTTTGTGCAATTGTGCGATTTACTCGATTTATGTTATACTACTCTTTCAGTCGGAATTTTATGCTATACTTATATACTTACTTGAACGCATATTTGGTATGCATATTTTCTTTCCTGTTTTGAGCAAAACCCTGTTATACTTTACATTATTTTGTTCATCATCATGACCAACGAACATACTAGTTGATAACTCGTATGAGATCTAAGCCGGTGCCCACGTACGACTCGGATTAGAGTATTTCTTCAATCCGAGGGGAACGGTGTAAACCTCAGGGTCTATCAATATGAGTGTTTAGAGTCAACGAGGTGAACAAAAGTTACCGGTTAAGGGTGAACCCGAAAGGGAAGAACCTCTAACCATGTCTTATACTTACATGTTATTCTCATTACGGTTAAAGGGAAAACCCGAAAGGGAAGGACCTCTAACCATGTCATGATTAAACATTATTTCATTACAGTGGCTATTACATATTGGTTGCACACATTTATTTCATGTTAGGGTTATGGAAAAGCATAACACCCTAGTGTAAGGTAAATCGATGATTACGGTCCGGAACGCAATAATGGGCTTACAGGTACATGAGGGTGGTGTGTAATTCTATTTAGGCTGTGGGTAGACAATCAGTACGAGTTCAAAGTATCGGGAGTGTGGTGGGTTAGCTGCGGTACACCCTATATATAAGCATAAACGATACTGCGGGAGCGGACTAGGAGTCGGACCAAGAACCTACCCATTACTTTATAATTACCTCTTCATTAGATAGTTGACTAATAGCTAGCATTTTCGATAAGAACGTTCTCACACGAGCTTTAATTCGTCTTTCTAGAATCCTTCTCTCGACCACCCACACAGAAAACTAAAACCTTGTGTACTCTTACATCCACGGTTATTTGGATTCTTGTTGTATACTCTAATAACAGTTAGACAAGAACTTTTCTAAAGTAGGGGAGACTGCTTCATTAGTACCTCTGCCCTCACCAGTTACACATTCCCAAAACTTTACTCATTTAAACTCTCAATTTCTTAATCTCAGGTCAACTAATAAAGATTTTGACACTTTTGCTGTGGGTATTAGACAACTATTTTAAATTTTGTCAAATCATAAATAATAAAATGTTCTTTTAAAAATTTGGTTCATTTTCGCAACGCCTTTTATTTCATAGTAGCCTGACATCCGTCACCCTCGTCTTACATTTAACTGTCAATAATAGCCCTTCAAATATTTCCATTATAGTCCCTGTAAATTTCGTCGTTTTCAAATTTAATTTTAGAGCGAACTAAAATTTTATCATTTATAGTTATTGTGGATCGGGTATAAGTTTTAAGCAAACGCGTATGTTGAAACGTCATCCGGAATGGATATTATAAAAATTTCGAATTTTATAAAGTTTTAGAAACTTTTTGGTTAAACTTAGCTAACTTGGTTATGTTTTATAAAGAAACAAAAGAAAAAAAAACTAACTAAATTAGAATAAAACTAACTTAGTTATACTTGAGGGGTCAAAAGTGTCAATACTTAAAAGTTAAAAAAAAAAGAAAGAATTACTCCTCCTGCTTCCTCGTTTTTCCGGCGAGTACTATTCCGGCCACCGGAAAAACTTCCGGCCGCCTTTAATTCCTTAAGTTTCACGTCTTTTCCGTTTCTTTATGGACCATTTACTTATCTCCACTTAATACGAGTCAGTTACAAGGATTAATTACGCACAATAACCGGTTTAAATCATGAATTGATTGGGTTTTATGGGTAACCGTCGATTTGATGAACAAACATTATTATACGTTACCAAATCGTTTATTAACCTACAAATTGAACATAAACCTGTTCGCGACTCTTTCCTGATCAAAACCCACCTAAAAACGTTTCAAACCATGTGTTGGATGCTTTGTAATCGACCTTAAAGCTCCGGACATGCACATCGAAATTTCGGGCCTCAAAACTTATTGTGAGTCTTCCATTGTTATGCCATTTTAATTCTTATATCTTAATCTTCGAAAGCCCCTTAGAATCTGAGGTTAAACATCTCTGAATCGTGTTATTGAAATCAAGGTTAGGGTTAGGGTTCATAGGTATGAATTGGGGAAGAAGATGACTTTTAAATAAGTTGTTAAATATAATTTGGTTTGATTAAAATCATTAAATGAAGCATGTAGTGTAGTGGTTGCTTGTGTGTAGGTCTGGGCAATAGACTCAAGTTCGAGTCTTTCCAGATCCCATAGTTCCAATGTATTTTTTTTTTATTTTTATTATATTATTATTTAATCATTTATATTTATATATAAATAACATTATACTTATAATATTCATAACTAATTCCTTTTTACTCCAAAAATTATAAAAATTTAGGTGTAGCTTCTTGACATCTCATAGATAATTATCATATTTTTTATTTCTGGAAAATAATTTATATTCGTAATTTCTAGTATTTAATTTGTTTTAATCGTATTTAATTGATTAAAAATTCATTTCTAATGGTTTTTGTCTCAAAATTTGTCATAAATTATTTCTAATAATTTAGAACTGAAATAAAAATTATTGGCTCAAAAAACATTTATTTTTATTGATTTCCCTATTTTAATCATTTAGACATGATTTAATCTCGTTAAATCAGTTTTAAATATAAATAAGTTTATATAAATTATGGGAAAATTATGCTAATTTGTTTGCATCAGAAATCATCTATTTTCTATAAAACTAGTATTTTTGGATCATGTATGGTATTATTAGTCTTATTTACGTTTAATTAGATATAATAAAACATTTATTTATTTATACAATTTAAACATCTATTTTATAAATATTTTTCTTATAAAATAGAAATACTCATATGGTTTAATGTCTTTATTATCTTTTGTTGGTTCATTGTGTAACTCAAAATTATATATTTATATATTTATGATTATTGTATTTATTTTAATTTAGTTAAAGTAACTAACTAAATTAATTTGTCTTAATTATTCAAACATATTTTTATTCAATAGGTAATAATTATATTATTTAAACCACATTTAAAATCTTTCATATATTATTTGTGATATACAACTTTTACATTAACGCAACTTATCATTAAAACTCTAATTCCCCAAATCGACTTAGCAAACCCTAATGCCTTAGACCCTAGTTACCTTAGACTTTTTAGACACTTCCTTATTAGTACTCTCATACATTATTGGTTGGATTCTTCGGAATTCCCATTACTTAGCTCACGACCGCTTAAGTGGATTTTGATCGCTTTCACAAACTGTGAGTATATCTTTCCCCTTTTTACTGTTTTACTATTTTTGGGGTGACTCATGTACTTACTATCAAGTTTCTATTTCTTTTACTAAATGCAATTCTCATGTGTGTTTGCTTTATGTTAATTTGTGTGTCTATGACTTGTCAAAATCATTAACCTTTGAGGGCCTGGCATTTCAATGAATAGTACTATGGTTTATACCCTTGTGACTCTGTTGAGAGTCCTCGTCATTGCTATGTATTACATTACTACTAGCGCATACTATATATATCTGCTTTTCTTTACATAGGGTTGACTTTGAACGAATATTACTTATTACATAATTGCAAATGGTACCGCACATGAATTGCTAAACACTTTCCTACTACATTTATTCAAACAGGGTATGCTCACCAATACATTTTGTATTGACCAAATCATTTTCGTACATGTTTTAGGTTGTTTTGAGACGCTTCTTTTAGGCTTTTGGATTTTATATTTCAGTCTTGTCTACATTGTATTATAGCTAGACTTGTCACTTTAGAATTATTGTATCCTGTAATTTCATTTCAATGTAATAAATTATTTAATCAATGTATTCAAATTTACACTTTAGTCCATGAGCTATTGAACAATCGTCACTACGTGACACCTCGATGTTTCCGCCATCGGTTGGGGTGTTACAGATTGGTATCAGAGCCATGGTTATAGGGAATTAGGTTATTAGAATGCCTTTTAGCCTAGTCTATAACTAAACTTACTTTCACGAGTCCTCTCGTGTATAGTTCTCTTTATCCTTACATTTTCTTTCATGATATTTTCGTTATGATTATTTCTCGTTATTCTTTCGATATTTTGCTTGGCGAAGAAGACACTCGTATTTCACAAACGAAACGATATCATCAAGTTAGGAGTGGTATCCATACCTTGGTGATTAGTTTCACTCCTTTATATGTTATTTATCTTAGAAATATATCTTTGAGATAGGAGTGACATCCACACCTCAAAGAGTATTTCCTTCAAAAAGGAAATTAACCACTAAGCTGGGAGTGAAATCCTTAACTTAGTGATTGGTTTCATTCCACAATCGTTTTCAATTTTGAAATACATCTTTGAGTTAAGAGTGAAATCCGCATCTCAAGGATCTATTTCTGCATCTCGTTTTAAATCTCTATGGAAACAATCTCAATATTTTATGATATTGATATTTGTGTTTTGTTGAATTTTCTTAAATATTGGTATTACATACGTTGATTTTGTCATTTACGTCATTTTAAATCTT
Organism: Ambrosia x helenae; assembly: GCA_030844895.1. Taxonomy (NCBI): domain Eukaryota; kingdom Viridiplantae; phylum Streptophyta; class Magnoliopsida; order Asterales; family Asteraceae; genus Ambrosia; species Ambrosia x helenae. The sequence goes on from CM061233.1 coordinate 13,069,048, forward strand.
AGCCTTTTAAAACACATTAGATTTACACATACTTCATGGAATGGTTTCATTTTGCATTTTACAAACTTGTATTGTATATTTTAAAGGTCAAATGTAAACCTTTTTGTTTTCATATGACATAACCAATATATATTTTCGAGAGAAATTTGCAACTAATAATAAGCCTTATAACATTTTTCAAACTCGACTTCTCGTAAACACATGAAAATGTGTATTTACGAAGATTTTGCAAATGAACCTGTTTTGAATCTAAAACACACTTCGATTTCTAAAAATTTATTCTCATGCATCACTACTATTCTTTCAACAATATCACAAAGTCGAGTAAACTGCGAAAATTTACCTTTTACACTTATACTTTTTCAGTTGCAAAACTTTTGGTTTAACAAAACAATGGAAATATCTTTTTATCAGAATGTTGCTAAATGTCTTTTATAGTATAACGCATATATGTGAAATTACTAGATTTTAACTCACATGCCAGTAGGCTATACACCCGTTCCGTGCACATTCATTTGCCGTAAATTTCATTATTTTATTCTTGCACCATTTTTATTCATAGTTATTTCTAACACGTTTTTTTGTGACTATATTCACATTGACTATTTGCATTAATACAACTCTTTGTGCAATTGTGCGATTTACTCGATTTATGTTATACTACTCTTTCAGTCGGAATTTTATGCTATACTTATATACTTACTTGAACGCATATTTGGTATGCATATTTTCTTTCCTGTTTTGAGCAAAACCCTGTTATACTTTACATTATTTTGTTCATCATCATGACCAACGAACATACTAGTTGATAACTCGTATGAGATCTAAGCCGGTGCCCACGTACGACTCGGATTAGAGTATTTCTTCAATCCGAGGGGAACGGTGTAAACCTCAGGGTCTATCAATATGAGTGTTTAGAGTCAACGAGGTGAACAAAAGTTACCGGTTAAGGATGAACCCGAAAGGGAAGAACCTCTAACCATGTCTTATACTTACATGTTATTCTCATTACGGTTAAAGGGAAAACCCGAAAGGGAAGGACCTCTAACCATGTCATGATTAAACATTATTTCATTACAGTGGCTATTACATATTGGTTGCACACATTTATTTCATGTTAGGGTTATGGAAAAGCATAACACCCTAGTGTAAGGTAAATCGATGATTACGGTCCGGAACGCAATAATGGGCTTACAGGTACATGAGGGTGGTGTGTAATTCTATTTAGTCTGTGGGTAGACAATCAGTACGAGTTCAAAGTATCGGGAGTGTGGTGGGTTAGCTGCGGTACACCCTATATATAAGCATAAACGATACTGCGGGAGCGGACTAGGAGTCGGACCAAGAACCTACCCATTACTTTATAATTACCTCTTCATTAGATAGTTGACTAATAGCTAGCATTTTCGATAAGAACGTTCTCACACGAGCTTTAATTCGTCTTTCTAGAATCCTTCTCTCGACCACCCACACAGAAAACTAAAACCTTGTGTACTCTTACATCCACGGTTATTTGGATTCTTGTTGTATACTCTAATAACAGTTAGACAAGAACTTTTCTAAAGTAGGGGAGACTGCTTCATTAGTACCTCTGCCCTCACCAGTTACACATTCCCAAAACTTTACTCATTTAAACTCTCAATTTCTTAATCTCAGGTCAACTAATAAAGATTTTGACACTTTTGCTGTGGGTATTAGACAACTATTTTAAATTTTGTCAAATCATAAATAATAAAATGTTCTTTTAAAAATTTGGTTGATTTTCGCAACGCCTTTTATTTCATAGTAGCCTCCACTTGAAAGAAATTTCGAGACGAAATTTTCTAAAGTAGGGGAGACTGTGACATCCGTCACCCTCGTCTTACATTTAACTGTCAATAATAGCCCTTCAAATATTTCCATTATAGTCCCTGTAAATTTCGTCGTTTTCAAATTTAATTTTAGAGCGAACTAAAATTTTATCATTTATAGTTATTGTGGATCGGGTATAAGTTTTAAGCAAACGTGTATGTTGAAACGTCATCCGAAATGGATATTATAAAAATTTCGAATTTTATAAAGTTTTAGAAACTTTTTGGTTAAACTTAGCTAACTTGGTTATGTTTTATAAAGAAACAAAAGAAAAAAAAACTAACTAAATTAGAATAAAACTAACTTAGTTATACTTGAGGGGTCAAAAGTGTCAATACTTAAAAGTTAAAAAAAAAGAAAGAATTACTCCTCCTGCTTCCTCGTTTTTCCGGCGAGTACTATTCCGGCCACCGGAAAAACTTCCGGCCGCCTTTAATTCCTTAAGTTTCACGTCTTTTCCGTTTCTTTATGGACCATTTACTTATCTCCACTTAATACGAGTCAGTTACAAGGATTAATTACGCACAATAACCGGTTTAAATCATGAATTGATTGGGTTTTATGGGTAACCGTCGATTTGATGAACAAACATTATTATACGTTACCAAATCGTTTATTAACCTACAAATTGAACATAAACCTGTTCGCGACTCTTTCCTGATCAAAACCCACCTAAAAACGTTTCAAACCATGTGTTGGATGCTTTGTAATCGACCTTAAAGCTCCGGACATGCACATCGAAATTTCGGGCCTCAAAACTTATTGTGAGTCTTCCATTGTTATGCCATTTTAATTCTTATATCTTAATCTTCGAAAGCCCCTTAGAATCTGAGGTTAAACATCTCTGAATCGTGTTATTGAAATCAAGGTTAGGGTTAGGGTTCATAGGTATGAATTGGGGAAGAAGATGACTTTTAAATAAGTTGTTAAATATAATTTGGTTTGATTAAAATCATTAAATGAAGCATGTAGTGTAGTGGTTGCTTGTGTGTAGGTCTGGGCAATAGACTCAAGTTCGAGTCTTTCCAGATCCCATAGTTCCAATGTATTTTTTTTATTTTTATAATATTATTATTTAATCATTTATATTTATATATAAATAACATTATACTTATAATATTCATAACTAATTCCTTTTTACTCCAAAAATTATAAAAATTTAGGTGTAGCTTCTTGACATCTCATAGATAATTATCATATTTTTTATTTCTGGAAAATAATTTATTTTCGTAATTTCTAGTATTTAATTTGTTTTAATCGTATTTAATTGATTAAAAATTCATTTCTAATGGTTTTTGTCTCAAAATTTGTCATTAATTATTTCTAATCATTTAGAACTGAAATAAAAATTATTGGTTCAGAAAACATTTATTTTTATTGATTTCCCTATTTTAATCATTTAGACATGATTTAATCTCGTTAAATCAGTTTTAAATATAAATAAGTTTATATAAATTATGGGAAAATTATGCTAATTTGTTTGCATCAGAAATCATACATTTTCTATAAAACTAGTATTTTTGGATCATGTATGGTATTATTAGTCTTATTTACGTTTAATTAGATATAATAAAACATTTATTTATTTATACAATTTAAACATCTATTTTATAAATATTTTTCTTATAAAATAGAAATACTCATATGGTTTAATGTCTTTATTATCTTTTGTTGGTTCATTGTGTAACTCAAAATTATTTATTTATATATTTATGATTATTGTATTTATTTTAATTTAGTTAAAGTAACTAACTAAATTAATTTGTCTTAATTATTCAAACATATTTTTATTCAATAGGTAATAATTATATTATTTAAACCACATTTAAAATCTTTCATATATTATTTGTGATATACAACTTTTACATTAACGCAACTTATCATTAAAACTCTAATTCCCCAAATCGACTTAGCAAACCCTAATGCCTTAGACCCTAGTTACCTTAGACTTTTTAGACACTTCCTTATTAGTACTCTCATACATTATTGGTTGGATTCTTCGGAATTCCCATTACTTAGCTCACGACCGCTTAAGTGGATTTTGATCGCTTTCGCAAACTGTGAGTATATCTTTCCCCTTTTTACTGTTTTACTATTTTTGGGGTGACTCATGTACTTACTATCAAGTTTCTATTTCTTTTACTAAATGCAATTCTCATGTGTGTTTGCTTTATGTTAATTTGTGTGTCTATGACTTGTCAAAATCATTAACCTTTGAGGGCCTGGCATTTCAATGAATAGTACTATGGTTTATACCCTTGTGACTCTGTTGAGAGTCCTCGTCATTGCTATGTATTACATTACTACTAGCGCATACTATATATATCTGCTTTTCTTTACATAGGGTTGACTTTGAACGAATATTACTTATTACATAATTGCAAATGGTACCGCACATGAATTGCTAAACACTTTCCTACTACATTTATTCAAACAGGGTATGCTCACCAATACATTTTGTATTGACCAAATCATTTTCGTACATGTTTTAGGTTGTTTTGAGACGCTTCTTTTAGGCTTTTGGATTTTATATTTCAGTCTTGTCTACATTGTATTATAGCTAGACTTGTCACTTTAGAATTATTGTATCCTGTAATTTCATTTCAATGTAATAAATTATTTAATCAATGTATTCAAATTTACACTTTAGTCCATGAGCTATTGAACAATCGTCACTACGTGACACCTCGATGTTTCCGCCATCGGTTGGGGTGTTACAGATTGGTATCAGAGCCATGGTTATAGGGAATTAGGTTATTAGAATGCCTTTTAGCCTAGTCTATAACTAAACTTACTTTCACGAGTCCTCTCGTGTATAGTTCTCTTTATCCTTACATTTTCTTTCATGATATTTTCGTTATGATTATTTCTCGTTATTCTTTCGATATTTTGCTTGGCGAAGAAGACACTCGTATTTCACAAACGAAACGATATCATCAAGTTAGGAGTGGTATCCATACCTTGGTGATTAGTTTCACTCCTTTATATGTTATTTATCTTAGAAATATATCTTTGAGATAGGAGTGACATCCACACCTCAAAGAGTATTTCCTTCAAAAAGGAAATTAACCACTAAGCTGGGAGTGAAATCCTTAACTTAGTGATTGGTTTCATTCCACAATCGTTTTCAATTTTGAAATACATCTTTGAGTTAAGAGTGAAATCCGCATCTCAAGGATCTATTTCTGCATCTCGTTTTAAATCTCTATGGAAACAATCTCAATATTTTATGATATTGATATTTGTGTTTTGTTGAATTTTCTTAAATATTGGTATTACATACGTTGATTTTGTCATTTACGTCATTTTAAATCTTAGCCTTTTAAAACACATTAGATTTACACATACTTCATGGAATGGTTTCATTTTGCATTTTACAAACTTGTATTGTATATTTTAAAGGTCAAATGTAAACCTTTTTGTTTTCATATGACATAACCAATATATATTTTCGAGAGAAATTTGCAACTAATAATAAGCCTTATAACATTTTTCAAACTCGACTTCTCGTAAACACATGAAAATGTGTATTTACGAAGATTTTGCAAATGAACCTGTTTTGAATCTAAAACACACTTCGATTTCTAAAAATTTATTCTCATGCATCACTACTATTCTTTCAACAATATCACAAAGTCGAGTAAACTGCGAAAATTTACCTTTTACACTTATACTTTTTCAGTTGCAAAACTTTTGGTTTAACAAAACAATGGAAATATCTTTTTATCAGAATGTTGCTAAATGTCTTTTATAGTATAACGCATATATGTGAAATTACTAGATTTTAACTCACATGCCAGTAGGCTATACACCCGTTCCGTGCACATTCATTTGCCGTAAATTTCATTATTTTATTCTTGCACCATTTTTATTCATAGTTATTTCTAACACGTTTTTTGTGACTATATTCACATTGACTATTTGCATTAATACAACTCTTTGTGCAATTGTGCGATTTATTCGATTTATGTTATACTACTCTTTCAGTCGGAATTTTATGCTATACTTATATACTTACTTGAACGCATATTTGGTATGCATATTTTCTTTCCTGTTTTGAGCAAAACCCTGTTATACTTTACATTATTTTGTTCATCATCATGACCAACGAACATACTAGTTGATAACTCGTATGAGATCTAAGCCGGTGCCCACGTACGACTCGGATTAGAGTATTTCTTCAATCCGAGGGGAACGGTGTAAACCTCAGGGTCTATCAATATGAGTGTTTAGAGTCAACGAGGAGAATAAAAGTTACCGGTTAAGGGTGAACCCGAAAGGGAAGAACCTCTAACCATGTCTTATACTTACATGTTATTCTCATTACGGTTAAAGGGAAAACCCGAAAGGGAAGGACCTCTAACCATGTCATGATTAAACATTATTTCATTACAGTGGCTATTACATATTGGTTGCACACATTTATTTCATGTTAGGGTTATGGAAAAGCATAACACCCTAGTGTAAGGTAAATCGATGATTACGGTCCGGAACGCAATAATGGGCTTACAGGTACATGAGGGTGGTGTGTAATTCTATTTAGGCTGTGGGTAGACAATCAGTACGAGTTCAAAGTATCGGGAGTGTGGTGGGTTAGCTGCGGTACACCCTATATATAAGCATAAACGATACTGCGGGAGCGGACTAGGAGTCGGACCAAGAACCTACCCATTACTTTATAATTACCTCTTCATTAGATAGTTGACTAATAGCTAGCATTTTCGATAAGAACGTTCTCACACGAGCTTTAATTCGTCTTTCTAGAATCCTTCTCTCGACCACCCACACAGAAAACTAAAACCTTGTGTACTCTTACATCCACGGTTATTTGGATTCTTGTTGTATACTCTAATAACAGTTAGACAAGAACTTTTCTAAAGTAGGGGAGACTGCTTCATTAGTACCTCTGCCCTCACCAGTTACACATTCCCAAAACTTTACTCATTTAAACTCTCAATTTCTTAATCTCAGGTCAACTAATAAAGATTTTGACACTTTTGCTGTGGGTATTAGACAACTATTTTAAATTTTGTCAAATCATAAATAATAAAATGTTCTTTTAAAAATTTGGTTGATTTTCGCAACGCCTTTTATTTCATAGTAGCCTCCACTTGAAAGAAATTTCGAGACGAAATTTTTTAAAGTAGGGGAGACTGTGACATCCGTCACCCTCGTCTTACATTTAACTGTCAATAATAGCCCTTCAAATATTTCCATTATAGTCCCTGTAAATTTCGTCATTTTCAAATTTAATTTTAGAGCGAACTAAAATTTTATCATTTATAGTTATTGTGGATCGGGTATAAATTTTAAGCAAACGCGTATGTTGAAACGTCATCCGGAATGGATATTATAAAAATTTCGAATTTTATAAAGTTTTAGAAACTTTTTGGTTAAACTTAGCTAGCTTGGTTATGTTTTATAAAGAAACAAAAGAAAAAAAATAACTAAATTAGAATAAAACTAACTTAGTTATACTTGAGGGGTCAAAAGTGTCAATACTTAAAAGTTAAAAAAAAAAAAAAAGAATTACTCCTCCTGCTTCCTCGTTTTTCCGGCGAGTACTATTCCGGCCACCGGAAAAACTTCCGGCCGCCTTTAATTCCTTAAGTTTCACGTCTTTTCCGTTTCTTTATGGACCATTTACTTATCTCCACTTAATACGAGTCAGTTACAAGGATTAATTACGCACAATAACCGGTTTAAATCATGAATTGATTGGGTTTTATGGGTAACCGTCGATTTGATGAACAAACATTATTATACGTTACCAAATCGTTTATTAACCTACAAATTGAACATAAACCTGTTCGCGACTCTTTCCTGATCAAAACCCACCTAAAAACGTTTCAAACCATGTGTTGGATGCTTTGTAATCGACCTTAAAGCTCCGGACATGCACATCGAAATTTCGGGCCTCAAAACTTATTGTGAGTCTTCCATTGTTATGCCATTTTAATTCTTATATCTTAATCTTCGAAAGCCCCTTAGAATCTGAGGTTAAACATCTCTGAATCGTGTTATTGAAATCAAGGTTAGGGTTAGGGTTCATAGGTATGAATTGGGGAAGAAGATGACTTTTAAATAAGTTGTTAAATATAATTTGGTTTGATTAAAATCATTAAATGAAGCATGTAGTGTAGTGGCTGCTTGTGTGTAGGTCTGGGCAATAGACTCAAATTCGAGTCTTTCCAGATCCCATAGTTCCAATGTATTTTTTTATTTTTATTATATTATTATTTAATCATTTATATTTATATATAAATAACATTATACTTATAATATTCATAACTAATTCCTTTTTACTCCAAAAATTATAAAAATTTAGGTGTAGCTTCTTGACATCTCATAGATAATTATCATATTTTTTATTTCTGGAAAATAATTTATTTTCGTAATTTCTAGTATTTAATTTTTTTAATCGAATTTAATTGATTAAAAATTCATTTCTAATGGTTTTTGTCTCAAAATTTGTCATAAATTATTTCTAATCATTTAGAACTGAAATAAAAATTATTGGCTCAGAAAAAATTTATTTTTCTTGATTTCCCTATTTTAATCATTTAGACATGATTTAATCTCGTTAAATCAGTTTTAAATATAAATAAGTTTATATAAATTATGGGAAAATTATGCTAATTTGTTTACATCAGAAATCATCCATTTTCTATAAAACTAGTATTTTTGGATCATGTATGGTATTATTAGTCTTATTTACGTTTAATTAGATATAATAAAACATTTATTTATTTATACAATTTAAACATCTATTTTATAAATATTTTTCTTATAAAATAGAAATACTCATATGGTTTAATGTCTTTATTATCTTTTGTTGGATCATTGTGTAACTCAAAATTATTTATTTATATATTTATGATTATTGTATTTATTTTAATTTAGTTAAAGTAACTAACTAAATTAATTTGTCTTAATTATTCAAACATATTTTTATTCAATAGGTAATAATTATATTATTTAAACCACATTTACAATCTTTCATATATTATTTGTGATATACAACTTTTACATTAACGCAACTTATCATTAAAACTCTAATTCCCCAAATCGACTTAGCAAACCCTAATGCCTTAGACCCTAGTTACCTTAGACTTTTTAGACACTTCCTTATTAGTACTCTCATACATTATTGGTTGGATTCTTCGGAATTCCCATTACTTAGCTCACGACCGCTTAAGTGGATTTTGATCGCTTTCGCAAACTGTGAGTATATCTTTCCCTTTTTACTGTTTTACTATTTTTGGGGTGACTCATGTACTTACTATCAAGTTTCTATTTCTTTTACTAAATGCAATTCTCATGTGTGTTTGCTTTATGTTAATTTGTGTGTCTATGACTTGTCAAAATCATTAACCTTTGAGGGCCTGGCATTTCAATGAATAGTACTATGGTTTATACCCTTGTGACTCTATTGAGAGTCCTCGTCATTGCTATGTATTACATTACTACTAGCGCATACTATATATATATCTGCTTTTCTTTACATAGGGTTGACTTTGAACGGATATTACTTATTACATAATTGCAAATGGTACCGCACATGAATTGCTAAACACTTTCCTACTACATTTATTCAAACAGGGTATGCTCACCAATACATTTTGTATTGACCAAATCATTTTCGTACATGTTTTAGGTTGTTTTGAGACGCTTCTTTTAGGCTTTTGGATTTTATATTTCAGTCTTGTCTACATTGTATTATAGCTAGACTTGTCACTTTAGAATTATTGTATCCTGTAATTTCATTTCAATGTAATAAATTATTTAATCAATGTATTCAAATTTACACTTTAGTCCATGAGCTATTGAACAATCGTCACTACGTGACACCTCGATGTTTCCACCATCGGTTGGGGTGTTACAAACGGCTAGGTGGAAAGAACAAATCGGAGCATACTGGAGGGACTGAAGAAACGACTGGATGCAGAAGGAAAATCTTGGGTTGAACAGCTGCCACATGTCCTCTGGGCACACAAAACTAGGCCAAAAACAAGTAATGGTGCGACGCCGTTCAGTCTGACATACGGCTCAGAAGCAATGATCCCGGCAGAAATCAGAATCCCTTCCCTAAGAAGAAAAAGCAATGAAATAAAGAATGAAGAGTTAATTCGTGAAAATCTTGAGATGCTAGAAGAACGCCGCGAGGCAGCATATGTCAACGAAGCGCGGTACAAAAGACTCCTAGAAAAATACTACAATAAGCGGGTTCTTGAGAAGACGTTCAAAGTAGGAGAACTCGTAATGCGAGACAACGAAGCAAGCAGATCCGGGGATCAAGGAAAACTGGGACCAAATTGGGAAGGGTCGTATGAGATAGCTGAGGTAATGGGGAAGGGAGCATACTCCCTGAAACAGTTGAATGGAGAACCAATACCACGTACATGGAACGCAGTGCAGTTAAAGAAGTGTTACATGTAACCGGGCATAAATCATGACACGGGGCCTTAATCTCTCACGATAGATATATTTTATGTAAAAATTCTAATAATGATCACGGCACACCGTGTTAATAAAATGCCTTTTACGGAAATATTTCTTACATATCTGTACATTGATGTGTTACATCCAAAAGATAGTCAAACATATGACATTGCAAAACAAAGACAGGGGGTAGGACAAAAATCCAAATGCCATTTCCCTACAAAATACTAGCTAGTCAAAACAAAAACAAAAATAAACCCGTTAAGTCTATTCACAAGCATGGGGACCCCTCAGAACCTACCATCAAGAATTGCTAACACCTCTGCAGGGGTGTACAGCAATTCTTCTGCCTGAATAACCGGGGGAACTGGATTGTAAGGAAGATCTTCAGCGGCTCCAAGATCCTCCTGATTGATGGCAAAGCCTCCACCATCATCTAACAAAACGATAGGTTGCTGAGGAACCTCTGGAACATGAACCACAGGCATGTCAACAATCACATTCGGGTCAGGCCCCGGAGGATGCTCTTGACCAACGTCACGATCCACCTCAAAAAACAACTTTCGTGGACCACGAGAATATGTCTTTCCATATCTTCGTGCAGGCACGTAATCGGCATACTTAATGTTAAATTGTTCGAGTGCATCTCGACGTCCATCCATATCACGAGAACATTGGTAGAGCATTTGCAAACCATCAATAGCATCAAGTTCCCTCAATAACTCCATTATAGAGGTTGAACGACGAGCCATGGAAGAAAGAAAAAGGGGAGAGAAAATTACGAACAAAGGATAAATGGATTATTTGATAAGTCAAGTGACTTATAAAGATCCTCTTGGGAAGACCAAGAGATACGCTTTTAATGATTCTGACACAAATATCTGTGGAAACAGTGAAATTGGCGACTCATAACGTCATGTAATCATGACATGCAAAAGGCCATCAATGGTTGTCAAATCCACCGTCAGTACACTTTAATATAAATAATGACAAGTGGCACTAACACACACCACATATTACATTACAAACCACACATGCAAAGCAAAAACATAAATAAAAAATTCAGAAGTACAAGGGATCTTAATCTCTACTAGAAGAGGAACCTTCACGTCAGACGACACCGTAACAAAAGGCTCAAGCAAAGATCGAAGAGACGAAATACCATCATCACCAACATGACTACTCAACTGTGAGATACCCGACTTCTGTAACACCCCAACCGATGGTGGAAACATCGAGGTGTCACGTATGAATGATTGTTCAATAGCTCATGGTACTAAATGAAAGTTGAATAATATTAAACAATTTACAATTCATCTTACAAGTAAAGATTACAAAAGTTGATTAATGTAAACTAGGTCCAAAGGTCCTATGTGTTCCAAGACTTGTACAACTTCCAATAGCAAATAAACCTGAAACATGTTAAGTTGGAAATATGGGGGGTCAACTATAAATAGTTGGTGAGAATACATAGGTTTTGCATATAGTTGAAAACAATATGTTGCATAGTAATCATAGTTGAAGTATAATGATAGAATATGAGTCCGACATGTAACAATGCGTCTTTTGTACAATCAAACCTTGTGTCGACTGAGACCTAACTCGCAAGTTAGTAAAAGTGTAACTGTTTTCGATCATCCCTGAATTTATGCGGGGGGTGGGTTTGTCAGGCCTATAGCGCTATAATCTAAGCAGGCGGCTTGATCATTGTTAATGATTGTACTGTGTCTTTTTGTTACAGTCAAATGATAAAATGAGTAAATGATAGTGTATAAAATGTTTATAATTGAATCACAAGTTTCAACAATGATAGTGTATAAAATGTTTAAACATGTTTCACCCCAAAATGTAAAACAGAAAAAGGGGCTATGTAAACTCACCTTAGCAAAGTGTTACGTCCTTTGAAATAGAATAAGTGTGGTTCCACGTTGCCAAGTATTACCCTATGCTTAAAGCAATAAATAAGTCTAAATTTTTCTAGTCTACAAGTATTTCTAGGGTTCCTAATTTGGGGATATATAATTGTTTAATTGTTATTTTAGATAAATTGTTAATGATCTAATAAATAAAAGAAATTAGAAAAATAATTATATAAAAGACTTTTTGTAAAATCTCGTTTAAGGATGGTTGTGTTATAATGTTGTAGCTATGAAAATAATTTTTATAAAATTATTTTCTTAATAATTGAATATATAGTATATTAATATTTATTTGTCAAAATATAATATTAATGTCTAAAAATATTAAAATTAATTAAGTTATAAATTAAAATTTATATTTCTGTTCTAAATGAACAATAATAATTTATGTAAAGTTTTGATGTAAAAATAGTGAAAAATGAGTTTATTGTGAATTATTTATGATTAAAATAGCATAAATTAATTAAAAATACTAAATAAATGTTTTTCTGAAATTAAAATTTATTTCTGGAACATTTATTGATTTATAAGTTTAAAATAATTTTTGTGAAATTTTATAAAATTTTTAATTTATTAATGAATAAACTTGTAATATATCTTATATATGTTAAATAAATGATTTTTGTAAAACTAAAAATAGTAATATAAAGTTTACCATTTGAATAACATAAAATAAATTTTATAAAATTTATAAATTATCATGTTTGATATTTTTAAACATATTTGAGATATAATATGCAAAATATATGTACATAATGTATAAAAATTCGTTTCAAAAAAAATTAAAGTATGGTATGGGGATCGAACCTGGCCTTGTGGCCGGTTCACTGTTTTTAACCACACACCCCAACCAACTGCTCTAGGCTTCGTTTTGTTTTAGATTCCAGTAAATTATATTCTTTGACAGTCAGCACGATTATCCCCAACCTTCCCTATAAACCCTAGATTCAATGCCCATCAATTGACCCAGAAAATGATTCCAATAACAAGATTAACTTTAGGGCTATTAATCTACATAAAAATCCGAACAAAACCATGTGATATAATTGAACTTACAGTAACAGAAAAAGATTGAATCGGCCTAGGTAAGTATCGAAACACAAAGCTTCAAAATCCAATAGTTTGAGAGTTTTTAAATGGAATGTGTATCGGGGTTTTTGTTAATCGGCCCTATATGAATGTTTCTGCAGGTTTGATTGCAATAAAAATTGTTATTATAACGAATTTGATCTTTAGTGTATGGAAGGTTATAAAAACGCATTTATCACTAATTAGCCCTGATTATCGGCTCTAATACACGAGATTGCCAGTATAGAAATAAAGTAGCGTGAATTTCGACCAATTATGATGGTTTAATTTGGAAATACAGGTTGGATTGAAGGTCTAATTGTTGACTGAGTTGGCTTTGACTTCGCAGGTTTGACCAAAGAAACACCTAGTTTGTATAAGAATAAGTTGTTTCAAGGAAATAACACAACACCTTGCTGGTCTAATGGTTTTTGTTTGTGTGGCTTTAGTGTGACCCGGTCTCAGGCGCGGGTTCGAGTCCCGGCCTGAGTAGTTGTTTTTTTTTCTTGTATAAGACAATGTTATTATTTTATATATAATATGGTAAGTAATGTTACGAAAAATTTTTAAAATACGCTAAAACGTCAAGATTTATGAGATTTTATTAGATACGACAATGACAAAATAAATAAAAATACGAAAGGTTACAGCTTCCATGGCCACCTCATAGAAAGCATTAATACGATCCTGATATGCTTGACTGGACCGGATGAAGCGCCATGAAGCAGGAATACCTCGTGAAATCAACCAATCCCGGTCATTGCGAACATGCTCCAGCTGGGACTGAAGGGAGATGGCAAGAGCCTTGGCAGCTTCGGCAGAATCAACGGCTTGATCAGCACGTTGGTTTGAAAGAGTCAATTGCTTTTGGCACTCATTAAGCTTTTCCACCATGGAATCCCTTTCCTCCTCTGCTCGTCTGATCCGGGATTCAAAGTTCTCAACCTTGGCAGACAGCATCTTACATCTCTCCATCTCTGCCTGGTTCCGGGCAACAGTGCTTTTCTCTGCAGCCAACTCTTTGGACAAAGCATTGACACGGCTCTCAAGACGAGAAATGATGCCGCCCTGGGAATCATTAGCCCGGAGCAAATTCAGTTTCTCCTTCATATGACCTGTAACCATCCGAGCTTTGTCTCCTTCCAATTTCTCTATAGCCACTTGCCGAGATACCAGCTCTACCTCAGCCTCCGCCTGCTGTTTGGCCAACCTTTCATTCTGAGACGTAAGTGAGACTTGCTTATCATGAATCTCCAAAAGGCTAGCAAGATCAGCCCGCCATCGACGAAGAACCTCATAAGAAGCAGCGGTATAACACACACCGGAACCCAGCACATTTTCAGCAAGCTGGGCATTATCCAGTCCCTGCAAATAGGACCTTTCTGCCGGGGGGAAGGCATGTTCTGACCAGTGACGAATGACGTCGGGATGAATCAAACGACTTGACTCAGCAATTTGCCACCCAGGCGTGTAACGAACATCTTTCAAAGACGGCCGCTAGTTAATACCAGGAGAATACACATTGGCCGGCATCTCACTTACACTAGATGAATAACCATGAGCCGGTGAACCCCCAGTACGGATCCCACCGGGAAATTGGATGGGATTTTTCTGCACGTCCTGTAAAAGCTAGGAGAAACTTTGCCCAGCCACAAAGCTGGAAGTTACAGAAGGTCCAGCAGGAGAAAACACCGGCTTCACGGAAACAGGGACCGAAACGCCGGGTAATGACAAAGAAGGGGCCGCCCCAGCCTCCGACGCAGGAGCTTGCAAAGAAACAGAAATGCTGATCACAGGTACCGAGGACTGAGCAACGGTACTTAATGAAGGAGATGAAGTGACAGCAATAGTTTCCTCGGTACTACTCCCAACAAAGTCCGGTACTGTTTTCACGGCGTCAACTAAGGATGTAGTCACCTCTTCAGATCCAGATGGAGGCAGACTGACAGCTATTCTTTCACCTACAGACAATAATCAAATAGTGAATTAAAAAGGGGGAAAAACAGTACCAAAAACAAGAGAAGGAAGCATCAAATACTCACAAAGGGACTTTTCCTTCATCTCCAGCATTTGTTTTCTGTTGGCTAACAGGGCTTCAACACCAGGAACAGCAACGGCTTTTCTTTTCTTTGATTTATCCTTTTTCTTCTTAGCACTCACATCACTCTGTGGCGGAGAAACATTGATAGGATTCGCGTCAATAGGATCCACAACATCTTTTCCAACATCCAAATGAACAGACTCCACCACAGATGCAGATGAACCAACAACTTGCTCTAGGACAGGACCAACAGGGGCAGGAATAAGGAAATTAGAGACCGTTTGACTAAGAACGTCAAGTTCGTCAGGGCCTAGTGGACGATCATGTTCTACCAATTGAGAAGAAATTTCCGAGTCAAGAACATCAAAATATTGCCACGACCCTTGATCTTCACGCCGATACTCCGTAATCACAGTTTCATCTACCCATATCCGGCTCATACCAACAGCAACAAAAGCCCTCTCCGAAATAAAGGTACATTCTGTAGGATTGTTGGTCAGGGCAATATACAGTGGATCCTTCTCATAAACAGAAGGAATGGGACACTCGTCGGCCAATTTAGCTTTGGCCTCTGGATACCTAATTGGGGCCTGGACAGGAAGAACGCGTTCATCAACAAAGAAGAATTTCTTTCTCCATTCTTTGTCACGAACGCTTTGGGGGAAATTGTCTATACAGGACAATGTACCGGGACGACGATCAAAGGTAAAGTATTCTCCTTTAAACTTCAAAACATATAATACCCTGAAAATCTCCAGACGAGGTGCTCTACCTAACCCTAGGGCACAAAACTCGAAATGGCGAATTTTTATTAAGCCTAGGGGATGCAATTGGGAAGGGTTTACCTTATATACGATAATAGATCAAATATGAAATTAGTAGTCGGCAGTCGAAAGTGGGAAAAAGTAAAGAACTCCCCGTATAATGTGATTTTGCCTTCTATGAGAGGGAAGGCCCGGTCATCTTTACCTGGGAGCATCGGCCCCAACTCCAAAGGAATCTGATAGTCACTAATGAATGAATGAAACGAAGGCCAGTTACAGGGTATATCAGACACATTCATGACGACGCGCGATGAACTTGCTTTGGGAGCCATTTTCAATGGAGAAGAAAAACGGTTGAAATGAGATTATTTGAACAAAAAAGGTCCTCTTATACAGAAACAATGGGGGCATTTTAAATTCAAATACAACACCAGGTGTCCACTCCCTAGGCACTCATGCCATTTATGAGGAGGATTGATGCGACGGTTATCGTAATTATTACACCACGTGCCTTAGCCATAAAACACGAATCCCAATTTGGATTTAAACTACACTCTTTTTCGATTTTTTCACGTTTTTTCTATTTACAAAAAGTCTAGTAATATTCACACGTTCTTATCACTAGACTGGGGGGGACATGACGAGGTAGGGCCCAGATAAATCTGGCCCATACCACATTAACATAAGCCCAATAAAGAAAGACCCAACTAACTCGAAGGAGTCAAATCGGTCAACATAAATAGTCAAATAGAATTAATGCAATAATAGTCAAAAGGCGAAATCGATGGGCAAACAATCATGCAACAATTATCTCTTATGGCAAAGAGAACGGGAGAATAGCAAAACAGAAGCTAAAAAAGGAGGATGAAAGGTAAAAGCAAATCATCTCATCATCTCTATTCTCACTTTTAATACATTCTCATTTACCGGAAAACATTACTTATTCTCACGCCGGAGGGTGGTCACAGGGTTACCCCCAATCCTGTGGCGAGTCCTAACGGTGTTCTCTTTTGCAGGAATTATCTTTACACTCAATTTGAACGAATTGGGAAGATCTTTTTGTATCATCTAGAAGATTCAGAGCATCACACAGGTTCTTACTTCTCCATTTAGCTAGCAACCAAAGCCCGAAGCTTTGACCGACTTCCTTGTGCCCTATTACAACAATGGACACCTTAAAAGTCTATCACATATAAACCTAGCCTATTATCCGGCTAAAAGATAGTTTATCCAACTATCTAGACTCGTGTGTACTAACTCGAGCCTTAACATTCTCTAACTCAACGAACCGATCGTGACTTACCTTACGCGTTAACGCACGACATAGTACCCAAGTTGCGTACTTGTTCTATTCACGTGTAACCCACGTTGGACTAATACCTCGAAACGTATAACTTATCATGAGTCGTAGCTCGTCTTGTTAGTCGGATAAATGTATTTGTCTTGTATGCTTATTTTTAGGAAAATATACTTTGCAAATTACTATCCTTGTTATTATTATTAATTTTCGATTAATAACAAGATGTTACATCATTTCCAAATCCGAACATTTCAAGGTTTTCAAAACATCCGTTTTTTTTAAAAAGGTTCCTAAATAAAATCAAACGTTTATATATTTTTGAATCCGAACAGTAAACATTATTTAATTATCGAAAAACCTTTCGAAAACTCGTCATACTTGACGTTTGGAAAACTATATATATTTATTTGTTTTCAAAATATTGTCCAATATTCACTTATTATTGTTACCAATATCTTTGTCAAACGTCACGAATTTTAAATAAATACGTTTATTAAAAACTTGGGAAAATTATTTATAAAAACATACACGACAATATTAACTTAGTCGTGCTTCGGATTTCATAAAAATTTCGGCAGTGTCTCCTCTATTTTTGTAGAAGCCAGACAACACACGTCGTCTTACAATTTTCCCCAAAATCAATTTCCAAAACACAAGACCAATCAATCTATTTATCCGTATTTCCAAACCAAACGAGACTTGTACGTTTCGACACTTAATATAAACTATAATTGTATAAATACATATAACAATATGTATATATATGATATAGTCAAACGGTTTAGTCCGGTATACAATATTACTTCGTCGCGATTATACATATCATTTATTATTTCGTCGATTCGTCTCACGAGTTAGCCGTTCGTTTGTATATACTTTAAAAATATGTATATAAATAATAATGCAACAAAATAAATGTGGGATAGTTATACAAATTCCATACGCGCATAACCAGAAACGTCTAGAACGACGTCTTGACCAGATCTGACTGGGTTTAACCCATCTGACCGAGTTGACCGGCACCGTGCTTTGTACCCCGAAACCCGAGCCGACCAGATCTGACCCTAAACACACGGATCTGACCAGATCTGACCCGCGCGATACAAACTCAACCTAAAACACCCAGATCTGGCCCGAGACCCTTGACCCGAACAAGACCGGGACTGAATCTGAACCGTGACTCGAACCCGACCACCATGATAATACAAACACCACAAGCGGACCGAACCACAACATTAATCGGCCTACAAACATGCGCAACTAGAATCCACCAAAACCAATCCGACCCGAACAAACACAACACCGAACTGTCACCATTTGCCACCATACGAACCACCAGCGACCACCCGAGCAGAAATCACCACCAATAAACTTCACCATGCGACCTCAACCGGACCACTACAACCCACTCTCTAACCCGAATCATACCCTAGACTCGAGACCCGATAAAAACCACTTATCACTATTGGGCCATCACAGCTACAACCCATCCATGACTCGCCTCGAAACACCACAAACCAACACGACTCAACAGCCACCCATCACCCCCACTCCCGATTATTAACCAAACGAACCAAGAATCCAACACGCAGACCTGATTTGGAGCCAGTAACTCGTCGCGCTTCTACCACTTGGAAAGATCTGCAACTATGACCAGCTGTGATGGTTGTGGCTGGTTATAATCTGCAAGAGAGGGAGGGAGCTCGTGGAGAGAGATGTTTAGAGAGAGAGTAGAGAGATAGGGTGGAAGGATAGTGGCGTCAAGAAAGAATCAGAGGGAGGAGGGTGTAGTTATGCTTTTATAGGTAGGGTTTGGGGTGGGTAGATACCGCGTATCGAACCCGTTTTAAACGCGTTAAGGTTTGGTTCCTATTTTGGGCTCACAGCTTGTCACGAAAACTATTCGGTTATGCTCAAAATTTAAAACACAACTAAAACGAGAAATTTAATTATTATTTTCGCTACCCGAGTCGTGAAATTTAAATATGCGTTTAAATCGCGTTAGTTACCTCAGTCTCGTTTTCCTTCATTCAAACGATCTGTTCATTTTTGAAACTTACTAAATGACATTATTTAGAATAAATAATCATTATGAAAGCTCAATTACAGTTAAAACTACATCGGACGTTGATTGGAATTTGCCGGTTGTCACGCGCAAATATTATAATGATGATAAAGTTTAAATGCAAATGAAATAAAACGCAAGTATGAGACAAACTAAAAAGGTACCTTGTCAGAAACTTTTTTTCACTATATGCCACATGCAAAGTCTATGTCTGCTAGAATGAAATACACACTGTATAGCATTCTTCATCGTAAAGTCCTGATCAGTAACAACTACCTTTGGATGTTTTCCAAATGATTTAACAAACATCTCCAAAAGCCACTTGTATGATTTCGTAGTTTCCGAAGACAACAAACCAGCACCAATGGTTACATTCTGGAAATGGTTGTCAATGTAACACCCCAACCGATGGCGGAAACATCAGGATGTCACGTATTGATGATTGTTCAGAAGCTCATGGTGAATAATAAATTTCAATAAATGATTTAAATATATTACATACAATTGTTCTACAAGAAGTCGTACATCAAAATGAATAATACTATGTACACATCTTCAAACATTAACTCAAATCTTCAAGCAAGTGGAACCTGAAACATGTGAAGTTTGAAAATATTTTGGGTCAACAAAAGTTGGTGAGAATACATAGGTTTTTGATAACAATAGTTTGTACAACATTCACAGTTGTATAATGGTAGAGTATGAGACCGACATGTAACAATGCGTCTTTGTACAATCATACCTTGTGTCGACTGAGGACTAACTCGCAAGTTAGTTAAATGTTGTTACTGTTATCGATCATCCCTGAATTTATGCGGGGGGATGGGTTTGTCAGACCTATAGCGCTATAATCTAAACAGGCGGCTTGATCAATGTTAATGATTGTACTATGTCTTTTTGTTACAGTCAAATGATAGAATGAGTAAATGATAGTGTAATTGAATCACAAGTTTCAACAATGTAAGAATGAGTAAATGATAGTGTATAAAATGTTTAAACATGTTTCACCCCAAAAATGTAAAACAGAAAAAGGGGCTATGTAAACTCACCTTAGAAAAATGTTATGTCTCGTGAAAATAGAATATGTGTTGCCCAACGATGCCAAGTATTACCCTAAAATTAAGGTAACAAATAAGTCTAAGTCTATCTAGTCTACGAGTATATTCTAGGGTTCCGAATTGGGGATAAGTGTTCGTTTAATAATTAAGAGAAATTTGATAAATAAATAAACAAAAGTCTTTTTGTAAATTTTAAATAAAAGATGGTCACAATATAAAGTTTTAAGTATGAAAATAATTTTTATAAAATTATTTCCTTAAAAATAGAATATTAAATCTATTTATTTCAAATTGTCAAAATATAACTTGAATATTTAAAAATACAAAAATTAAAGAATTATTAAATTAAAAATTGTATTTCTGTTCCAAATAAATAGAAATAATTTTTATGAAATTTTGGTGCAAAAATATTGAAAAATGAATTTATTATGATTTATTTATGATTAAAACTAACAAAAATTGATTAAAAATATTAAATAAATGATTTTTCAGAAATAAAAATCATTTCAGAAATGTTTAATGTTATAAAAACTCAGAATATTTTTTGTGAAAATTTATATATTTGTTTTGATATTTTTATAAAATTTTATAAATAAAATAGAATAAACTTGAATTATTTATTATATATATTAAATAAATAAATTTTTGAAAACTAAAAATTGTATGTTAAACTTTTCCACTAGAATAACATAAAATAATTTTTGTAGAATTTATAGAAGAGTTTTGTATTTTAAAATGAATTTTAAAAATACAAGGGAATATATATACATATATGCTTAAAAAAAATGTTTTGTTGATGCCAAGAATCGAACCCGCGTCAAACC
The DNA here is from genome assembly GCA_030844895.1 of Ambrosia x helenae. NCBI lineage: Eukaryota > Viridiplantae > Streptophyta > Magnoliopsida > Asterales > Asteraceae > Ambrosia > Ambrosia x helenae. The sequence goes on from CM061233.1 coordinate 13,090,380, forward strand.
CGGGTCGGGGTTTTAAATCACAAGCCCAGACCAATTGGTCTGGACCCTGAGAACGATTAAACTCGGTTTAAATTAATTATATAGGTTAACAGATTTGTTTATATAATTTGTTTTTAAAAAGAAAGAAAAACAAAGCGCGTGTGGGGCTCGAACCTGGCCTTCGGCCGGTTCAGGTTTTGGGCAAACAAGGTGGGTACCAACTGATCTGGGGAACAGTTTGTAATTTATTTTGTTTTGTTTTAATTATAAACAGTCATAAAGACTTGCCATCTTCCCCAAATCATATACCCTATGAACCCTAGATCTTATCCCCATTAAAACTAAATTAAAAGCCAATTAACCATGGGGTTAACGACTGGAACAGGACAACGAATAACATAAGGTGTTTAATTCCGACTTACAGAGATGTTAATCGACCAAAATCACGAGTCAACGCCAAAGTCAAACTGCTACAATTATGCAAGATCGAGGTCCGAGGGTGTGTTGTGATTGTGGGGTTTTGTTTTTCGGCACTCTCTGCTCAACTGAGAACCATCAATTTATAGTGCCGTGGCTTGGAGTGCTTGTATGGAAAGTTTCAATCACTTGACCAAGGTCTAGTCAAAACGCGTTAATGGAGTTTACATACGAAAGGATTACGTGATCAGTGGTTGGTTATAAACGGAATGATTATATTAGTTATTATGTGAGGTCAAATTACGAATTGTTTCTAGATTTACATGGTCAAACATTGATGTTTTTGGTCAACCATCCATGTCTGCAAGTCGTGTAACAGGAAGAGAAGGAAAGGGGTGTGCTGGGCCGGGTAAGGGTGAAGGACAAGGGAGATGGGCCGGATCCAAGGTGGGCCGGTTTTCTGGGCAGTTGATTGGGCTTCGAAAAACAAGAGGTTTGGGGTTGGGTTATGAATACTTTGACCAAACAACAACCAATCTGATTATATATATATATATATATATATATTATTATTATTATTATTATTATTATTATTATTATAGAAAATAAAGGTGGTTCAAATATCTAATTGGGAACAAAATTCGCGATGTTACAGTCTCCCCTACTTTTAGAAACTTCGTCCCGAAGTTTATTGAAAACACAGGGTTGAAAGTGATTGGGTAGAAATTAGGACAAGTGTGGTCTGGAAATTTTGTGTTAGGACACGACATGAATAGAATAATCTTGTTTCAAATAATTTGGATAAGAGGGTAGGGTTAGGTGCGTCTTGAAATCGCAAGGAGAATAAGAATCCTAAGTTTTAGGAGTACTAAAAGGAATGAGTTGATGGACTATTGAAGACTAAATGTACTACCAGGTAACTAGAGTTTATATTAGGTTATTTCCCGAAACCTTGATAGAATTTCACACTACCTTAACGTACCTGTAAATTCATGATTACGTTCCGGACAGTAATCACCAATTTACCTTACATTAGGGTTTTGTGTCCTTCTATTACACATGTAAGTAATGCAGAAATAATCATGTGGTTGAACTTTTGTGTATAATGAGTCCAACCGTTTGATCAGGGAAAAGACTCTCACCAATTAGCGAGTAGGAACCTCTACCGATTGTTGAGCAGGTTCGATAGCCTCCACCAGTCGTGGAGCAGGTTGTAGGGCCTCTCCCGACTGAGCAGGTTCGATAGCTTCCACCAGTCGTGGAGCAGGTTGTAGGGCCTCTCCCGACGGTTGAAAAGACATGATGACCTCTACCAATCGTTGAGTAGGTTATTTGTTACTCAACTAACTATTGAGCAAGTACTCTATCCTCTATGTAGCATAAATTGCAATTTGATAATATGTTTATGCAAGCAAGTTTAACGAGTATAGTATATGAGTTGTAATTGTATAGATTTAGGTAGCAATTAGTTCACATTCAATCAAGCATGCATCCAAGTGTTATGACTATACCATATAAACAATTCTCAGACAAAATTTCAATACTAGAATTTATTACTTGAATCAAATAGCGTTAATACATAGAATAAAAAGCAAACAACGTTCGAATGGTGGGACTTGCTGTTTAAGTAGCTGGGGGGTCTTGATCTCGGTTTAGTTTAGGGCATCGGTTACGGAAGTGATTTGGGTCTCCACATTCATAGCACTGACCATAGTTGTATCGATTAGGATTAGCAGCCTGAGCAGGGTTGGTGGGTTGGTTGGCATTAGGGTTTGGGGTCTCGCGACATGTGTTGACTAGATGGCCATACTTACCACAATTGGTGCACAAGCGACACGCTAAAGCAGTGGGATGATGTCGTTTGCATGTGTTACACAATGGATAGTTTCCTATATAAGGTTTCTTGTTAGAAGCTTGTGTAGTGAGGTTTGCATCAGGATCCCTGGTCTTACGCTTCTGGTTCTCAGTAGTTACCGCGGCTACAATACTTGCTTTCTCGCTTTTCCGAACTAAGGTCCCGTTCTTTACGTGATTGTCAGTTAAGGTAGCTGCTAGACGCTTGGCCTCTTCAAGGGTAGCAGGGTTCCTTCCCCATACCGTGTCCTGAATCTGCATGGGTAAACCACCAATATATTTCTCAATGGCTACAGGTAGAGGAGTGACCTTATGGGGCAACAACAGACTGAGCGCATGGAAGCGGGTATTATAAGCAAGGTTTTCCCCACTATCCTGAGCAAGGGTGTGGAACTCGTCCTCTAATTTCTTGACCTCGTTACGTGGGCAAAATTCATCTTTCATTATCTCCTTGACTTGATCCCAGGTCATAGTAAGTGCAACTTCAGCTCCTCGGGTGCGTTTTTCCTCGTTCCACCAAGTGAGTGCTCGTTTGTGAAGAACACTCATGGCATAACGGACCTTAAAGTTATCGGGACACTCACTGTTAATGAAGGTATTCTCAATACCCTCGAACCATTGTAGAAGACCAGTAGCTCCTTCCTCTCCACTGAACTTAGGGGGATTACAGGTATTAAAGTGTTTGAGAGTGCAGGCTCGGTGACCATTCCCGTTTCCATTGTGGTTTCCATTACCGTTTCCATGGCCGTTTCCGTTTCCATTACCATTTCCGTTCATCTGGATGACTTGTGCCAGTAAGTTAGGGACCAGAGTTGCTATTTGTTGCGCCATTTGTTGGGAAATGATCGCGGCTAGTTGGGCATGAGACACCGTTGTTGTTGTTGTGGTTGTTGTTGTTGTTATGGTTGTCGTGGCTGTTATTGTTGCTATTTCCTTCCTCATGATTGTAACACCCCAACCGATGGCGGAAACATCGAGGTGTCACGTAGTGATGATTGTTCAGTAGCTCATGGTAAATAATAAGTTTCAATAAATGATTTAAATAAATTATATACAATTGTTCTAAGAATTTGTACATCAAAATGAAAAATACAAGCTACGCATCTTCAAGCACTAACTCTAATCTTCGAGCATGTTATAACCTGAAACATGTTAAGTTTGAAAATATTTTGGGTCAACAAAAGTTGGTGAGAATACATAGGTTTTTTAATATAATTGATAACGATGGTTTGTACAACAATCACAGTTGTATAATGATAGAGTATGAGTCCGACATGTAACAATGCGTCTTTGTAGGGGGGGTGGGTTTGTCAGACCTATAGCGCTATAATCTAAACAGGCGGCTTGATCAATGTTAATGATTGTACTGTGTCTTTTTGTTACAGTCAAATGATAGATGAGTAAATGATAGTATAATTGAATCATAACGTTCAACAATGTAAGAATGAGTAAATGATAGTGTATAAAATGTTTAAACATGTTTCACCCCAAAAATGTGAAATAGAAAAAGGGGCTATGTAAACTCACCTTAGCAAAATGTTATGTCTCGTGAAAATAGAATATGTGTTGTCCAACGATGCCAAGTATTACCCTATAATTAAGGTAATAAATATGTCTAAGTCTTTCTAGTCTACAAATATATTCTAGGGTTTCGAATTGAGGATAAGTGTTCGTTTGATTAATAAACAAAATGTTTATTAATTAAGAGAAATTTGATAAATAAATAAACAAAGGTCTTTTTGTAAATTTTAAATTAAAGATGGTCACAATATAAAGTTTTAAGTATGAAAATAATTTTTATAAAATTATTTTCTTAAAAATAGAATATTAAATCTATTTATTTCAAATTGTCAAAATATAACTTTAATATTTAAAAAATACTAAAATTAAAGAATTATTAAATTAAAAATTGTATTTCTGTTCCAAATAAATAGAAATAATTTATATAAAATTTTGGTGCAAAAATATTGAAAAATGAATTTATTATGATTTATTTATGATTAAAACTAACAAAAATTGATTAAAAATATTAAATAAATGATTTTTCAGAAATAAAAATCATTTCAGAAAAGTTTAATGTTATAAAAACTTAGAATAATTTTTGTGGAAATTTATATAATTGTTTTGATATTTTTATAGAATTTTATAATTATAATTGAATAAATTTGTAATATTTATTATATATATAAATAAAAGATTTTAGAAAAACTAAAAATTGTATGATAAGCCTTATTATCATAATATCATATGATAATTTTTATAGAACTTAAAAGCCTCTTTTGGTATTTTAAAATGATTTTAAAAGATTAATAGTGAAAATAAAAAGGAAAGGTTTTTAAAAAAAAGGTTTGTTGTGGAAGGGGATCGAACCAGGGGTCTGAACCGGTCCACAGTCTTAACCAACATCCCCACAACCAACTGTTCTAACTATCAGATTGTGTTTTGTTTCATTTTGTTTTAAAAATAACCAGTTATGACTATTAGTCATCTTCCCCATTTCGTGAGTTATGAACCCTAGATCTAGGACATGGATACAAACGCAACAATAACAGAATTAATTATAGGGGTTTTGCTCAGTATCATGCGACTAGTATAATCATAAAACGAATTAGATCTTACCAGACACGAAGCTTCTCAGATTCGCGGTTAAACCAAAAGTCAAAATAGGATGAATTCGACGATTTAGAGAGTTATAGGGTGGGATTAGATAGTGTTTTTCTTAATTTCGGTGGGTTTAGGACAGGAACATGACTTCAATTTATAACCACACTCACGAATTGATCAATTTGGCAAGTTGACTTGGGTTTGATTATAGAACGCGAAATTGGACTAGAATGGAATGTTTTTAATTCAAAATTAGCGTGGAAAAAGCTTGTGGAGGTCGGTCAAAACATACCCTAAATAATCACGATCCAGAAATCACGAATTTGAAATTGATTTGGAGGGTGTTCATTCGCAGTTAACTTTCTTGGAGTCAAACGTGCAGATAAGGAAGGTTTAAAATGATTTGTGATGGATACTAGTTACCAAACAGTGCTGGAGCCCAGTTGGTTGATTATGTTTGTGTCAAACCGTTGGGCTCGAGTTTGAATCCGGCCAGCTTCAACATATATAATTTTTTTTTGCAGATAAGGAAAAGGGGTAAGGGGGTTTGGGCCGGGTTCTCTTGGGCTGGACTAGATGGGCTGCAGGTGGCTTAATGGTTAAAGGTTTGGGATGTTGGGTTGGGTTGTAGATTTTAGTTATGTTGTTATTATTATTAACATGATTATTATTATTATTATTATTATTATTATTATATACATCATATATATATATATACGTACGTGGTGAGTTAGGAAAAAAAATAAGGACTAGGCATTTTTGTATAAAGACGTATTAAATAAGGGTTTCTACGTCTAAGAGTTTGGAAAAAAATTTGCGATGTTACAGTCTCCCCTACTTTTGGAAACTTCGTCCCGAAGTTTATTGAAAACATAGGGTTGAAGGCGATTGGGTAGAAATGAAAATGATTGCGATTTGGAAAAATTTGGGTTATAGCATGACATGAATAGGATAAACTGTCTCAAATAGTTTGGATGTGTTATGCGTGAGTCGATTGACTAAATGATCTACCAGGCAACTAGAGTTTACATTTGGGTATCTCCCGAAACCTTGATAGAATTTCACACTACCTTAACGTACCTGTAAATTCATGATTACGTTCCGGACCGCAATCACCAATTTACCTTACATTAGGGTTTTGTGTCCTTCTATTACTCTAACACATATGTAAGTAATGCAGCAATAATCATGTGGTTGAACCCTTGTATTTAATGAGTCCTACTGTTGAGCAGAGGAAAGACTCTCACCAGTTAGAGAGTAGGAACCTCTACCGATTGTTGAGCAGGTTCGATAGCCTCCACCAGTCATGGAGCAGGTTGTAGGGCCTCTCCCGACTGAGCAGATTCGATAGCCTTCACCAGTCGTGGAGCAGGTTGTAGGGCCTCTCCCGACTGTTGATAAAGCATGATGACCTCTACTAGTCGTTGAGTAGGTTATTTGGTACTCAACTAACTGTTGAGCAAGTACCTTATCCTCTTAAGCGTAGCAATTATTATACACATAGATTGCAAATTGATAATATGTTTATGCAAGCAAGTTTATAATCATAACTAGTATAGTATATGAGTTGTAGTTGTATAGATTTAGATATTTTTATAGCTATTAGTTCTTATTCAGACAAGCATGCATCCAGGTGTTATGAACATATTCTCAGACAAAATTTCAATACTAGAATTTTATTACTTGAGTCGAATAGCGTCAATACATAGAATAAAAAGCAAACAACATTCGAATGGTGGGACATGCTGTTAAGTAGCTGGAGGGTCTTGATCTCGGTTTAGTTTAGGGCATCGGTTACGGAAGTGATTTGGGTCTCCACATTCATAGCACTGACCATAGTTGTATCGATTAGGATTAGCAGCCTGAGCAGGGTTGGTGGGTTGGTTGGCATTAGGATTTGGGGTCTCGCGACATGTGTTGACTAGATGTCCATACTTACCATAATTGGTGCACAAGCGACACGCTGAAGCAGTGGGATGATGTCGTTTGCATGTGTTACACAATGGATAGTTTCCTATATAGGGTTTCTTGTTAGAAGCTTGTGTAGTGAGGTTGGCATCAGAATCCCTGGCCTTACGCTTCTGGTTCTCAGTAGTTACCGCGGCTACAATACTTGCTTTCTCGCCTTTCCGAACTAAGGTACCATTCTTTACGTGATTGTCAGTTAAGGTAGCTGCTAGACGTTTGGCCTCTTCGAGGGTAGCTCCCCACACCGTATCCTGAATCTGCATGGGTAAACCACCGATATATTTCTCAATGGCCACCGGTAGCGGAGTGACCTTATGTGGCAACAACAGAATGAGCTCATGGAAGCGTGTATTATAAGCAAGGTTTTCCCCACTATCCTGAGCAAGGGTGTGGAACTCGTCCTCTAATTTCTTAATCTCGTTACGTGGGCAAAATTCATCTCTCATTATTTCCTTGACTTGATCCCAGGTCATAGTAAGTGCAACTTCAGCTCCTCGGGTGCGTTTTTCCTCGTTCCACCAAGTGAGTGCTCGTTTGTGAAGAACACTCATGGCATAACGGACCTTAAAGTTATCGGGACACTCACTGTTAGTGAAGGTATTCTCAATACCCTCGAACCATTGTAGAAGACCAGTAGCTCCTTCCTCTCCACTGAACTTAGGGGGATTACAGGTATTAAAGTGTTTGAGAGTGCAGGCTCGGTGACCATTCCCGTTTCCATTGTGGTTTCCATTACCGTTTCCGTGGCCGTTTCCGTTTCCATTACCATTTCCGTTCATCTGGATGACTTGTGCCAGTAAGTTAGGGACCAGGGTTGCTATTTGTTGCGCCATTTGTTGGGAAATGATCGCGGCTAGTTGGGCATCGACACCATTGTTGTTGTTGTGGTTGTTGTTGTTGTTGTTATGGTTGTTGTGGCTGTTATTGTTGCTATTTCCTTCCTCATGATTGTAACACCCCAACCGATGGCGGAAGCATCGAGGTGTCACGTAGTGATGATTGTTCAGTAGCTCATGGTAAATAATAAGTTTCAATAAATGATTTAAATAAATTATATACAATTGTTCTAAGAATTTGTACATCAAAATGAAAAATACAAGCTACGCATCTTCAAGCACTAACTCTAATCTTCGAGCATGTTATAACCTGAAACATGTTAAGTTTGAAAATATTTTGGGTCAACAAAAGTTGGTGAGAATACATAGGTTTTTTAATATAATTGATAACGATGGTTTGTACAACAATCACAGTTGTATAATGATAGAGTATGAGTCCGACATGTAACAATGCGTCTTTGTACAATCAAACCTTGTGTCGACTGAGGACTAACTCGCAAGTTAGTTAAATGTTGTTACTGTTATCGATCATCCCTGAAATTATGCAGGGGGTGGGTTTGTCAGACCTATAGCGCTATAATCTAAACAGGCGGCTTGATCAATGTTAATGATTGTACTATGTCTTTTTGTTACAGTCAAATGATAGATGAGTAAATGATAGTATAATTGAATCATAACTTTCAACAATGTAAGAATGAGTAAATGATAGTGTATAAAATGTTTAAACATGTTTCACCCCAAAAATGTAAAATAGAAAAAAGGGCTATGTAAACTCACCTTAGCAAAATGTTATGTCTCGTGAAAATAGAATATGTGTTGTCCAACGATGCCAAGTATTACCCTATAATTAAGGTAATAAATATGTCTAAGTCTTTCTAGTTTACAAATATATTCTAGGGTTTCGAATTGAGGATAAGTGTTCGTTTGATTAATAAATAAAATGTTTATTAATTAAGAGAAATTTGATAAATAAATAAACAAAGGTCTTTTGGTAAATTTTAAATTAAAGATGGTCATAATATAAAGTTTTAAGTATGAAAATAATTTTTATAAAATTATTTTCTTAAAAATAGAATATTAAATCTATTTATTTCAAATTGTCAAAATATAACTTTAATATTTAAAAAATACTAAAATTAAAGAATTATTAAATTAAAAATTGTATTTCTGTTCCAAATAAATAGAAATAATTTATAAAATTTTGGTGCAAAAATATTGAAAAATGAATTTATTATGATTTATTTATGATTAAAACTAACAAAAATTGATTAAAAATATTAAATAAATGATTTTTCAGAAATAAAAATCATTTCAGAAAAGTTTAATGTTATAAAAACTCAGAATAATTTTTGTGGAAATTTATATAATTGTTTTGATATTTTTATAGAATTTTATAATTATAATTGAATAAATTTGTAATATTTATTATATATAATAAATAAAAGATTTTTGAAAAACTAAAAATTGTATGATAAGCCTTATTATCATAATATCATATGATAATTTTTATAGAACTTAAAAGCCTCTTTTGGTATTTTAAAATGATTTTAAAAGATTAATAGTGAAAATAAAAAGGAAAGGTTTTTAAAAAAAAGGTTTGTTGTGGAAGGGGATCGAACCAGGGGTCTGAACCGGTCCACAGTCTTAACCAACATCCCCACAACCAACTGTTCTAACTATCAGATTGTGTTTTGTTTCATTTTGTTTTAAAAATAACCATTTATGACTATTAGTCATCTTCCCCATTTCGTGAGTTATGAACCCTAGATCTAGGACATGGATACAAACGCAACAATAACAGAATTAATTATAGGGGTTTTGCTCAGTATCATGCGACTAGTATAATCATAAAACGAATTAGATCTTACCAGACACGAAGCTTCTCAGATTCGCGGTCAAACCAAAGGTCAAAATAGGATGAATTCGACGATTTAGAGAGTTATAGGGTGGGATTAGATAGTGTTTTTTCTTAATTTCGGTGGGTTTAGGACAGGAACATGACTTCAATTTATAACCACACTCACGAATCGATCAATTTGGCAAGTTGACTTGGGTTTGATTATAGAACGCGAAATTGGACTAGAATGGAATGTTTTTAATTCAAAATTAGCGTGGAAAAAGCTTGTGGAGGTCGGTCAAAACATACCCTAAATAATCACGATCCAGAAATCACGAATTTGAAATTGATTTGGAGGGTGTTCATTCGCAGTTGACTTTCTTGGAGTCAAACGTGCAGAAAAGGAAGGTTTAAAATGATTTGTTATGGATACTAGTTACCAAACAATGCTAGAGCCCAGTTGGTTAATTATGTTTGTGTCAAACCGTTGGGCTCGGGTTTGAATCCGGCCAGCTTCAACATATATAATTTTTTTTTTGCAGAGAAGGAAAAGGGGTAAGGGGGTTTGGGTCGGGTTCTCTTGGGCTGGACTAGATGGGCTGCAGGTGGCTTAATGGTTAAAGGTTTGGGATGTTAGGTTGGGTTGTAGATTTTAGTTATGTTGTTATTATTATTAACATGATTATTATTATTATTATTATTATTATTATATACATCATATATATATATATATATATATATATATATACGTACGTGGTGAGTTAGGAAAAGAAAATAAGGACTAGGCATTTTTGTATAAAGACGTATTAAATAAGGGCTTCTACGTCTAAGAGTTTGGAAAATTTTTTGCGATGTTACAATGATTACCACCACTGTTATTGCGAGTGCTGCGACGTGGAGTCATGATCTGTAAGAGACACAATAAAATGAATGAGGTAATATAAGAAATGTAATTATTTATTCATTAATTAAAACGAATAAACAAAAACGTTGACTTATCAAAGATTCTAGATTCTAATAACATAGTGAAGACATGCTTTAGCCTATAAGTGAACACTCATCCCGAGAATTCCCAGGTAGGCATCCGGGTCCCTCGTCTGATTGGGATATATGCGCAATGCCAGCCTAGACAGAAGACTCAGAATACAGGCGTTCACCCTTCCAGATTGCACGTGTTCGTTATAAAAATCTAGAACTTCGACGAGATCTCAAGGTGGTTCAGGCTAAACCTGAGGATTTTGTCCTATTAGTCTAAGAGTAGATCCAGTGATGGAGAAGCAATCTTCTTGTAGGGATTAAAGTAGGGATAAGAAGTAGGAGGGAGATAGAGAATAGGAATAAGTAGAGAAGCAAATAAGAGAAACAAGTACTGGTTAAATCCTAGGGTTATAGACTAGATTATTTTTCTAATAACCTAATTTCCTATAACCATGGCTCTGATACCAATCTGTAACACCCCAACCGATGGCGGAAACATCGGGATGTCACGTATTGATGATTGTTCAGTAGCTCATGGTGAATAATAAATTTCATTAAATGATTTAAATATATTACATACAATTGTTCTACAAGAAGTCGTACATCAAAATGAATAATACTATGTAAAAATCTTCAAACAGTAACTCAAATCTTCAAGCAAGTGGAACCTGAAACATGTGAAGTTTGAAAATATTTTGGGTCAACAAAAGTTGGTGAGAATACATAGGTTTTTGATAACAATAATTTGTACAACATTCACAGTTGTATAATGGTAGAATATGAGACCGACATGTAACAATGCGTCTTTGTACAATCAAACCTTGTGTCGACTGAGGACTAACTCACAAGTTAGTTAAATGTTGTTACTGTTATCGATCATCCCTGAATTTATGCGGGGGGATGGGTTTGTCAGACCTATAGCGCTATAATCTAAACAGGCGGCTTGATCAATGTTAATGATTGTACTGTGTGTTTTTGTTACAGTCAAATGATAGAATGAGTAAATGATAGTGCAATTGAATCACAAGTTTCAACAATGTAAGAATGAGTAAATGATAGTGTATAAAATGATTAAACATGTTTCACCCCAAAAATGTAAAACAGAAAAAGGGGCTATGTAAACTCACCTTAGCAAAATGTTATGTCTCGTGAAAATAGAATATGTGTTGCCCAACGATGCCAAGTATTACCCTATAATTAAGGTAACAAATAAGTCTAAGTCTATCTAGTCTACGAGTATATTCTAGGGTTCCGAATTGGGGATAAGTGTTCGTTTAATAATTAAGAGAAATTTGATAAATAAATAAACAAAAGTCTTTTTGAAAATTTTAAATAAAAGATGGTCACAATATAAAGTTTTAAGTATGAAAATATTTTTTATAAAATTATTTCCTTAAAAATAGAATATTAAATGTATTTATTTCAAATTGTCAAAATATAACTTTAATATTTAAAAATACAAAAATTAAAGAATTATTAAATTAAAAATTGTATTTCTGTTCCAAATAAATAGAAATAATTTTTATGAAATTTTGGTGCAAAAATATTGAAAAATGAATTTATTATGATTTATTTATGATTAAAACTAACAAAAATTGATTAAAAATATTAAATAAATGATTTTTCAGAAATAAAAATCATTTCAGAAATGTTTAATGTTATAAAAACTCAGAATATTTTTTGTGGAAATTTATATATTTGTTTTGATATTTTTATAAAATTTTATAAATAAAATAGAATAAACTTGAATTATTTATTATATATATTAAATAAATAAATTTTTGAAAACTAAAAATTGTATGTTAAACTTTTCCACTAGAATAACATAAAATAATTTTTGTAGAATTTATAGAAGAGTTTTAGTATTTTAAAATGAATTTTAAAAATACAAGGGAATATATATACATATATGCTTAAAAAAATGTTTTGTTGATGCCAAGAATCGAACCTGCGTCAAACCCGGGTCGGGGTTTTAAATCACAAGCCCAGACCAGTTGATCTGGACCCTGAGAATGATTAAACTCGGTTTGAATTAATTATATAGGTTAACAGATTTGTTTATATAATTTGTTTTTAAAAAGAAAGAAAAACAAAGCGCGTGTGGGGCTCGAACCTGGCCTTCGGCCGGTTCAGGTTTTGGGCAAACAAGGTGGGTACCAACTGATCTGGGGAACAGTTTGTAATTTATTTTGTTTTGTTTTAATTATAAACAGTCATAAAGACTTGCCATCTTCCCCAAATCATATACCCTATGAACCCTAGATCTTATCCCCATTAAAACTAAATTAAAAGCCAATTAACCATGGGGTTAACGACTGGAACAGGACAACGAATAACATAAGGTGTTTAATTCCGACTTACAGAGATGTTAATCGACCAAAATCACGAGTCAACGCCAAAGTCAAACTGCTACAATTATGCAAGATCGAGGTCCGAGGGTGTGTTGTGATTGTGGGGTTTTGTTTTTCGGCACTCTCTGCTCAATTGAGAACCATCAATTTATAGTGCCGTGGCTTGGAGTGCTTGTATGGAAAGTTTCAATCACTTGACCAAGGTCTAGTCAAAACGCGTTAATGGAGTTTACATACGAAAGGATTACGTGATCAGTGGTTGGTTATAAACGGAATGATTATATTAGTTATTATGTGAGGTCAAATTACGAATTGTTTCTAGATTTACGTGGTCAAACATTGATGTTTTTGGTCAACCATCCATGTCTGCAAGTCGTGTAACAGGAAGAGAAGGAAAGGGGTGTGCTGGGCCGGGTAAGGGTGAAGGACAAGGGAGATGGGCCGGATCCAAGGTGGGCCGGTTTTCTGGGCTGTTGATTGGGCTTCGAAAAACAAGAGGTTTGGGGTTGGGTTATGAATACTTTGACCAAACAACAACCAATCTGATTATATATTTTTTTTTTATTTTATTATTATTATTATTATAGAAAATAAAGGTGGTTCAAATATCTAATTGGGAACAAAATTCGCGATGTTACAGTCAATACGAGTAAATGGGACAAATACCATCTTGTATCTAGAAAAAAACAATAAAATTTTCTATAAGAAAAAAAAAAACATAACATGAAAACATATATAGTATAAAAAATTGGGCCTACTTGTTGGTGTTAAATGTCGCATCGAATGAAATAACATCTCCAAACTCCATATCGTTCTTCTTACATAAAGCATCAGCCCAAAATAACGCAGTAGAGCATTATTAACATCAGTTGAATACTCAAATGAATAGTTCGGGAGGTACTTTTTCTTATCATTCAACTTAGAAACAATCATATCAGCATCATATTCACCAATGAAACTGTTTAATCCACTTATAAATTTTTTACAGTCAACATCAGTTGCCCCAACATTCTCAAATCCACCACATTTTGTCCGCATATTATTGAATGCTTTAACTGGACCAAGGTTCAATGAAGATAGCTCACAAATCATTTCTTCTTGGACATATGTTAAGTGCCTATTAGCTGCTAACAAATGCATATCAGACTGGGACACAAACGGATGATTGTGGCCTTCAACAAACTTATAAATCTTATATGTCTTTCCATCCTCAGAACCGCAGCAAATATGTGCTTTACATCCCGTGCGAAGAGACGATCTTTTCCTCGGCTTTTTGTTCCTTTTTATCTTTTTGGAACTTTCACCATGAACAACTAAGTCATCATTACTGCCTCTCTTAAATCCCTCTTTGTAACATGTAAAATACTTGATAGTGATAATATTCCCGGCAACATGTTGAGTACTTTTCCTGGAACGGAAACCTGACTTCTTTGCATACTCTTTATAAAACTCGTATGCAAGTTCTAAGCTGTCAAAACTCATTCCAACTTCTGGCTTGGGAATTCCTTCAACCTCTGGATTAAAAAATTTGTTGTGCTTCTTCTACAACATCTTTTTCGCACAAATCTACAAATTTTAAGATTAAAACGCAAATTATAATTACCAAAACATAAAAAAAATATCAATCATCAGTTTTAAATAAAACATTTTAATGCAAGTTGGTAAGCAATAAAACGCAAATAAATAACTTGAACTCTTAAACAAAACATTTAAACGCAATTACTAAAAAATTAAACACAAGTAAACAAACGGTTAATAAATGACATTACAATGCAGGAAAACTTACAATTAAAACTAATCAAAATAAAAAAAAAATCAATTATAAAAAAACATATTAAATCTAGAAAATGTTATAATATACGATCAAAATTGACTGTATAAAGAAATCTAATAAAAAACCTTGAACTCTTCAGTGTTCTTCGATAAAGTTAAAATCATCGTTCGAATTCAGTTGGCCTTCATGATTTGGATCATTAGGAACAATATCTGAAAACAAAAAATAACAATGAATCATAATTCAAAAAATAGAGCTATCGAATAAGTATAATGTCACACCCTCAAAATCCACTTGCGGAGTTTTACCGCGAGGCGCATGACAAACCAGGATCCAAACCAACGATCACAATAAACAAGTCTAAATGTAATTAATGCAATACCAAAACATAGTTTTAAAATCCCGTTTACAGCGGAAGCTTATTCAAAATAAAGTTCAACATAAACAACCAAAGTTCAACGTTTGTGAAATCATGCAACTCTATCTAGACGTCGTGCAGACGCGTGCGCCCTAGTTCCATTGTGCTACCTTAGCGACCTGAGAAAACATGTAAAAGTTTACGTCAGCACAAAAATGCTGGTGAGTTTACAGGTTTGCAGTTCAAGTACCAAGTTCACCTGTCCATACTATAACAAATAGAAAACCAGTATACGCTAGCTAGGCGTACGTTTTGTTACTACCACGATTGGAAAACCATTACTAACTCGAATACCAGTTGTTATGCCCGAATAGTTCCAAATGTTCCTGTTGTTCCTGTTTGAGACAATATGCACTCGCCCGGCCCTCCAAGCCGACGAGCGGGGTTGGTCACTCCCAATAGCGCTATTCACATTTCCCCGTTGTGCAAACCCGCACATTCATGGTTCCCCCCGGGACTTCCAAAGATCGTGTAGTATACGTTAGAACCCATAGTATGACAGAATTTACCAAACAATCGTTTAAACACATGTTTTCTCCCCCGAAAGTATAAAACCAGTTTAAAAGAGGGGCCGTAAACTCACCTTAAGTTGCTTTACTCCTAATCCCGAGTAAACTCAGCTGCTATGTTAGTCCCGTACAGTGGCGACCTAACATACGACAGTTACAAGTACTTAGACTAATAACCAGCAGGTTAATTAGTCCCTAGATGTCCAGACCATAACCAAGTTTGTTTGAAAACACCGTGACTGTTTAACCGACCCAAAGTACAAGACTCGACATCCCATTGGTGACCCGAGACTCCCCGTGTTATGTTTACGCTCCAAAACATACAGTAACGTAAGTATACTTAACATACGTTAACACACAACAAGTTATAGCACATAGTTCACGTATCACCGAAATACATCCAAATATATGTTACCAAGTTATTAGACATGTTACGGGGTTCCTAGCATGTTACTACATGTTAAATCGGGTCTCGGAATGCTAATTTACACTTACAGCAGCAGTACACGCGATTAGGAAAAGTCAACTAGTGATTAGGAAAGTCAACTAGTGAATAGAAGCCCTATTCGCCCCTACTATAGGCGAGTAGGGGCTATTCCCCTTTACTTCATGCGAATAGGGGCTATTCCCCTGAACTTACTAGTGATTAGGGCTACTCGCATGAACTTACTAGTGATTAGGGCTACTCGCGTGAACTTACTAGTGAATAGGCTTCTACTCGCCTATATATAGGCGATTAGCCTTGTACTCGCATGAGTTATAGGCGATTAGCATTGCTACTCGCCTGTAACCATGCTGTTCCAGTTTTTCGCGCGTTTAACGCTCCAAATCAGATCCAGAACGTGTGTAACTACCCAATATCATCCCAAACACTATCCTAAACATGTTTAACCCAAAACCCTTCGTTCAACCTCGTATAATCAGTCCTGCATGCAACCCAAAACAATCCAAACACTATTCACATAGCATGCAACATCAATTAACGCATGTAATCATAACCCTATTATCCGATTACTGAGTTTTCTATCATCATACTCATAATATTAATTCTGACCTAGCATGACAATACATCAAAACATCATCAAGATCCATAAAAATCATATCTTTCTAATCATACATACCCATAATGCATGTTAATTAGTTATAATCCGTTTAACAACCCTTATTGACGATTTTCAGAAAGCTTTTTCGTTTATGAACAGGTCTGGACCATTAGGGATTTATTAAAAACATTTACAAAGTGTTATGGATGAGAATCAAACCTTGGAATTGTAAAAGATTGATGGTTAGACCTTGAAACCTTGTGTTTTTGATCAAAATCGCCTTCCAGAGGTTGTTTAAGTGTTTGGGGCGGTTATGGGACGACTAGGGTTGATATTAGGGAGTTTAGGAGGTTAAGTGTTGTATTTATAGGCGTTCCTAGTCATTCCAGCACGTTACATGCGATTGTGCAGCAGTTCAGGCGATTAGGGCTTGTAATCGCCTGAAGGTTCTAGTGAATAGGGCCTAATCGCCCTTAGGTATACACGAGTAGGGCTACTCGCCCTTAAGGGGCTCCCTACTCGCCTCCCCTATAGGGGAGTAGGCCTCCTACTCGCCTATAGGGTTTGGTCTTGTGTGTTTTGCGCGTTAAACCCCGTTTTAACATATGTTAATGCATATTCATGTACCGACAAGTCATATAATGATTGTAAACACATAACACAAGTAAATACACATATTTACACTCGTTCACCAATTCCCGGGACTCGAGACTCGTACGTTCCGTATGCCCTGACAATCCTACAAATCGTCATCGTTTGTACACTTGGTTAAGGACCGACATCTAACGAACCTCTAGACCAACATCCAATGATCTTCTAGACTAACCAATAGTTCCCGAACCATATCCCGACTTAACTAACCCAGTTACGTACAATATACGCGTGACTCGCTAAGGTAGACTTTCATCTAGACAACGTTGTTAACCCGAATTTGCCAGGTGTCACATCATCCCCACGTTAAAAGAATTTTCGTCCCGAAAATTGCGTAAGTAACAAAAGAAACAACGAAGGGAATAAACAAACAGATAGGAATCAATAGAGAGTAGAAATCAAGAGAGAGATTTACCCGAGGTGTCACATCATCCCCACGTTAAAAGGAATCTCGACCCGAGATTCATTCAGCTGCCGAAGAGACATGTCTCGACTCGAATGCTTCCTTAGGAAAGAGGTGAGGATACTTAGACTTCATCTGATCTTCCCGTTCCCATGTATATTCCGGTCCCCGGTTCGAGTTCCACCGAACCTTAACGATACGAATCTTGCTGTGACGTAGGCTACGAATCTTGTAATCAAGGATCTCCACAGGTTCTTCCACAATCCGAAGACGATCATCAACCTTGATCTCTTCTAGTGGAACGATGAGAGACTCGTCAGCCAGACACTTCTTCAAGTTTGACACGTGAAAGACGTTATGTACGTTACCGAGCTCCGTCGGTAGATCAAGTCGATATGCCACCGGCCCAATCCGTTCCAGGATCGTAAATGGGCCGACATATCGCGGATTGAGTTTGCCACGCTTTCCAAAGCGTATGACGCCCTTCCACGGTGAGACTTTTAGAAGTACCTTGTCATTGACTTGGAACTCTAGTGGTTTGCGACGCTGATCAGCATAACTCTTTTGCCGGTCCCGTGCCGCCGCCAACCGATTTCGAATCTGTACGATCTTTTCCGAAGTTTCGTACACTAGTTCAGGCCCAGTGAGTTGACTCTCGCCCACTTCAGCCCAACAAAGAGGAGAGCGGCATTTCCGTCCGTACAGTGCCTCGAACGGAGCAGCCTTGATGCTCGTGTGATAACTGTTGTTGTACGAGAATTCTACCAACGGCAGATGAGCTTCCCAACCCTTGCCAAAATCGATCACACACGCCCGCAGCATGTCCTCTAAAGTTTGAATCGTACGCTCACTCTGACCGTCAGTCTGTGGATGGTAAGCCGTACTCATGTCTAGTTGGGTACCCAAAGCCTTGTGCAAAGACTTCCAGAAGTGAGAAGTAAAATGGGAGTCACGATCCGAGATAATAGAAACAGGTACCCCGTGCTTAGAAACAACTTCTTTCAAGTAAAGGCGAGCCAAACGATCCATGGTGTCGGTCTCCTTAATAGCAAGAAAATGGGCTGATTTCGTTAACCGATCGACAATCACCCATATCTTGTCGTTCCCGCTTGGTGACTTAGGAAGTTGTGTGATAAAATCCATAGTAATCCGTTCCCATTTCCATTCCGGAATTTCAGGTTGTTGCAGGAGACCCGACGGTTTCTGGTATTCCACCTTGACCTTAGCACAGGTCAAGCATTTGCTCACGTATGAGGCTATGTCCGACCTCATGTTTGGCCACCAGTAAAGCACTTTCAGATCTTGGTACATCTTATCCGAACCAGGATGAATAGAATACCGGGACTTATGAGCCTCATCAAGAACAAGCTCCCGTAGTCCCCCGAATAAAGGAACCCATATGCGTTCTGCGAAGTAGTGCAGGCCATCCGGTCTTCGCTCTAGGTGCTTGTCGGCACCGTGCATAGTTTCAGCTTTAAGGTTTTCCTCCTTCAAAGCTTCCGTTTGGGCAGAACGGAGTTGATCAGGTAACGATGAATGAATAGTGAGCTGCAACGCCCGAACGCGACGAGTTTTAGAAGATTCCTTCCTGCTCAAGGCGTCTGCTACAACATTCGCCTTGCCAGGATGATACTTAATAGCACAATCATAATCGTTCAAAAGTTCGATCCAACGGCGCTGCCGTATGTTCAAGTGTTGTTGGTCGAAAATGTGTTGGAGACTCTTGTGATCGGTGTAGATGGTGCATTTGGTACCGTACAAGTAATGTCTCCAAATTTTCAACGCGAATACCACGGCACCCAACTCCAAGTCATGAGTTGTGTAGTTCTTCTCGTGCACTTTGAGTTGACGAGAAGCATATGCAATCACTTTCTCGCGCTGCATCAACACGCAACCGAGTCCATGAATGGAGGCATCACAGTAAACGACAAAATCATCAGAACCCTCAGGTAAAGACAGAATAGGAGCAGAACACAGTTTAGACTTCAGTTCCTCAAACGCGGACTCTTGTGATTCACCCCAGTCGAACTTCTTATCCTTCTGAGTGAGAGTGGTGAGGGGTTGAGCAATCTTCGAGAACCCCTGAATGAAACGACGATAATAGCCCGCAAGGCCTAGGAATTGCCGCACCTCAGTTGGCGTCTTAGGTGCTCCCCAGTCCTTGATTGCTTCGATTTTAGCGGGATCGACATGAATTCCTAGTTCATTAACCACATGTCCTAGGAATTGAACTTCGCGTAACCAAAAGTCACACTTTGAGAACTTGGCGTAAAGTTGCTCCCGTTGTAAAAGTTCCAAAACTAACCGCAGATGTTCCCCGTGTTCGGTCTCGTTCTTGGAGTAGATCAGAATGTCATCGATAAACACAATGACAAACTTGTCCAGATACGGTTTACAGACGCGGTTCATCAAGTCCATGAAAACCGCCGGTGCGTTCGTGAGACCGAAAGGCATGACCAAGAATTCGAAATGGCCATAACGTGTTCGAAAAGCAGTCTTTGCAACGTCAGCCTCCCTGACGCGCAGCTGGTGATAACCGGACCTCAAATCGATCTTGGAATAATAACTAGAACCCTGAAGCTGGTCGAATAGATCATCGATACGTGGAAGAGGATAACGGTTCTTGACGGTCAACTTGTTCAGTTCTCTGTAGTCTACACACAATCGGAAACTCCCATCCTTCTTCTTGACAAATAAAATTGGGGCTCCCCAAGGGGAAGAACTTGGCCGGATGAAACCCTTGTCCAAGAGTTCCTGTAACTGAGTAGACAACTCCTGCATCTCGGGAGGTGCAAGACGATAGGGGGCCCGAGCAATAGGAGCAGCCCCCGGTACAAGATCAATACCGAACTCGACTTGACGATGAGGAGGAAGACCAGATAAATCATCGGGAAAAACATCAAGAAATTCGCGTACCACCGGAATGTCGTCAATCTTCTTCTCATCACTGGAGGAAACAGATAAAAGCGCCAATACGGCTGGATAACCCTTTCGAAGGCACTTAAGGGCTTTCATGCTAGAGATGATGTTTAGCGAAACACCACCCTTGATACCGTACACAGAAAGAAATTCTCCATCAGGGAGAGGAATCCGAATAACCTTATCGTAACAGACAATCTCCGCGCGATACAAAGATAACCAATCCATTCCTACCACAACGTCAAAACTACCCAATGGTACCGGCATAAGGTCGATGGGGAACGACAAACCCGATAACTCTAACTGACACTCCCGAAGAACACTAGTAGCTTCAATCGTTTTACCGTCAGCCAACTCAATAATATACTTGGTCTCTAATGGTACAGATACTACATCTAGCAGTCGACTAACGTCCATGGATACAAAACTCTTGTCGGCACCAGAATCAAATAACACGCTAACAGAATGATTATTGAGAAGAAACGTACCGGTGACTGTATCAGGGTCCTGCCTAGCCTCAGCAGCTCCAATGACGAAGGCACGTGCATTTCTGCCGCCGCCCCCGTTGTTACCATTCCCGTTGTTTCCACCCTGTTTCAGTTTTGGGCAATCCTTCTTGTAATGCCCAGTGTCACCACAGTTGTAGCATCCCTGTTTTCCTGTAGTCCCCTGAGTAGTCGGAGCTGAACTGTTGGTCGGAGCCTGAGTCGATGGAAGTGTAACCCGACAGTCTTTAGCATAGTGGCCTGTTCGCTGGCAGCGGTGACAACGGTTACTGTCGCAGTTCCCTAGGTGATGGCGTCCACACTTGTTGCATTTGGGCAGTTTTCCTGCATAACCACCCTGCTTATTACCCGAAGACGATGACCCCCCATTATCAAACTTTTTACCCTGCTGCGTAGACCCAGATCCCTTCCCGTCGTTTTCCCACTTGCGCTTATTGTTCTCTGGGGCCTTAGCAGTCGAACCTTTCGCCGGCAAAATCCCCTCGTTCATCTTTAAATTGGTCATCCTATGTGCCGATCGAACTACCTCCGCATAAGTAGGATGATTTCCAGCAGCCACTAACCCTGCAATTTCCGGCACCAACCCTGAGACATAATGTTCAATCTTACGATACTCTGGCACGTGCAGATCGGGACATAGCACTGCCAACTCATTCCTCCTAACCGTATACTTCTCAATTTCCGACCCAGTCATCTTGAGGTTCCACACCTCATGCTCCAGTTTCTGTACCTCTTCTCTCGGGCAATACTCCCGCTTCAGCAACTGCACAAAGTTCTCCCATGGCATGGCATATGCCTCCCCAATACCCATGTTCTGGGTAATACCATTCCACCAAGTCAATGCCACGTCCTGAAATAAAGCAGCCGAATACTTCACCCGATCTTCTGGGAGACAGTTACACATCAGGAATACCGACTCCACTTTCTCCAACCACCTAAGCAGACCGACCGCACCCTCGGTGCCAGAGAATTCCTGGGGTTTGCAATCCCGGAACATCTTATAGGTGCACATGGGTGGGGGTGGGTCAACAGGACCACCTGAAATGAAACGTATGAGAAACCACGAATAACGTAAACAAGACTCACCAATGAGGCAAAGAAAATGGATAAAACAACTTACCACCACCGTTGTGCCCTAACTGAAAGGCAGCCTGGAGCAAGTTGTTCAGATCAGCCTGTGACAGGTTAATACCTCCACCACGACCACCAGCACCACCACGACCACCACCGCGTCCACCATTTCGACCACCTCCTCGTCCTCCACGCACTCCAGACATGATTCTGGCAGAAAGAACGAGAAAATTTAGTTTCGCAGTTAAAGATAACCACTAATGTTCACAAGATTAAAGCCAGATCCAATCCAGGACTATCCCCTCAAACCCAGAGCTCACTAGTGCTTCCATGCATTTCGTTTTATGACTTTGTGTGCACCCAAAATGATAAAACGCTCTACATGGTCCTCCAAGTGTTCTCCTAGTTCAAAGATCAAATCACCGAACATAGACTCTTAGCTACACACCGTAATACTACGGTAGTTCATGACAAGTGTTTCTATTGGAGTGCGAAAGGGAGATGTCCGAGCCTTGAACAAATCTCGAGAACACACGAGTTACTCCAACAGACCACACTGCTTAGAAAACAGGTAACCCAACCTAAGATAGAACGGATGATGTAACGTAGAAAGACCAACGATTTAGAGACACCCCGACAAGACCATACGTAAACCACTATAACGTTTAGTACCATGTGATCGTCTAGTGTGTGCGACTCGGCTATAGACTAGACTCTACATGCAGTCCTAGTTCACTATAACCTGGCTCTGATACCAATCCAATCTGTCACACCCTCAAAATCCACTTGCGGAGTTTTACCGCGAGGCGCATGACAAACCAGGATCCAAACCAACGATCACAATAAACAAGTCTAAATGTAATTAATGCAATACCAAAACATAGTTTTAAAATCCCGTTTACAGCGGAAGCTTATTCAAAATAAAGTTCAACATAAACAACCAAAGTTCAACGTTTGTGAAATCATGCAACTCTATCTAGACGTCGTGCAGACGCGTGCGCCCTAGTTCCATTGTGCTACCTTAGCGACCTGAGAAAACATGTAAAAGTTTACGTCAGCACAAAAATGCTGGTGAGTTTACAGGTTTGCAGTTCAAGTACCAAGTTCACCTGTCCATACTATAACAAATAGAAAACCAGTATACGCTAGCTAGGCGTACGTTTTGTTACTACCACGATTGGAAAACCATTACTAACTCGAATACCAGTTGTTATGCCCGAATAGTTCCAAATGTTCCTGTTGTTCCTGTTTGAGACAATATGCACTCGCCCGGCCCTCCAAGCCGACGAGCGGGGTTGGTCACTCCCAATAGCGCTATTCACATTTCCCCGTTGTGCAAACCCGCACATTCATGGTTCCCCCCGGGACTTCCAAAGATCGTGTAGTATACGTTAGAACCCATAGTATGACAGAATTTACCAAACAATCGTTTAAACACATGTTTTCTCCCCCGAAAGTATAAAACCAGTTTAAAAGAGGGGCCGTAAACTCACCTTAAGTTGCTTTACTCCTAATCCCGAGTAAACTCAGCTGCTATGTTAGTCCCGTACAGTGGCGACCTAACATACGACAGTTACAAGTACTTAGACTAATAACCAGCAGGTTAATTAGTCCCTAGATGTCCAGACCATAACCAAGTTTGTTTGAAAACACCGTGACTGTTTAACCGACCCAAAGTACAAGACTCGACATCCCATTGGTGACCCGAGACTCCCCGTGTTATGTTTACGCTCCAAAACATACAGTAACGTAAGTATACTTAACATACGTTAACACACAACAAGTTATAGCACATAGTTCACGTATCACCGAAATACATCCAAATATATGTTACCAAGTTATTAGACATGTTACGGGGTTCCTAGCATGTTACTACATGTTAAATCGGGTCTCGGAATGCTAATTTACACTTACAGCAGCAGTACACGCGATTAGGAAAAGTCAACTAGTGATTAGGAAAGTCAACTAGTGAATAGAAGCCCTATTCGCCCCTACTATAGGCGAGTAGGGGCTATTCCCCTTTACTTCATGCGAATAGGGGCTATTCCCCTGAACTTACTAGTGATTAGGGCTACTCGCATGAACTTACTAGTGATTAGGGCTACTCGCGTGAACTTACTAGTGAATAGGCTTCTACTCGCCTATATATAGGCGATTAGCCTTGTACTCGCATGAGTTATAGGCGATTAGCATTGCTACTCGCCTGTAACCATGCTGTTCCAGTTTTTCGCGCGTTTAACGCTCCAAATCAGATCCAGAACGTGTGTAACTACCCAATATCATCCCAAACACTATCCTAAACATGTTTAACCCAAAACCCTTCGTTCAACCTCGTATAATCAGTCCTGCATGCAACCCAAAACAATCCAAACACTATTCACATAGCATGCAACATCAATTAACGCATGTAATCATAACCCTATTATCCGATTACTGAGTTTTCTATCATCATACTCATAATATTAATTCTGACCTAGCATGACAATACATCAAAACATCATCAAGATCCATAAAAATCCTATCTTTCTAATCATACATACCCATAATGCATGTTAATTAGTTATAATCCGTTTAACAACCCTTATTGACGATTTTCAGAAAGCTTTTTCGTTTATGAACAGGTCTGGACCATTAGGGATTTATTAAAAACATTTACAAAGTGTTATGGATGAGAATCAAACCTTGGAATTGTAAAAGATTGATGGTTAGACCTTGAAACCTTGTGTTTTTTATCAAAATCGCCTTCCAGAGGTTGTTTAAGTGTTTGGGGCGGTTATGGGACGACTAGGGTTGATATTAGGGAGTTTAGGAGGTTAAGTGTTGTATTTATAGGCGTTCCTAGTCGTTCCAGCACGTTACATGCGATTGTGCAGCAGTTCAGGCGATTAGGGCTTGTAATCGCCTGAAGGTTCTAGTGAATAGGGCCTAATCGCCCTTAGGTATACACGAGTAGGGCTACTCGCCCTTAAGGGGCTCCCTACTCGCCTCCCCTATAGGGGAGTAGGCCTCCTACTCGCCTATAGGGTTTGGTCTTGTGTGTTTTGCGCGTTAAACCCCGTTTTAACATATGTTAATGCATATTCATGTACCGACAAGTCATATAATGATTGTAAACACATAACACAAGTAAATACACATATTTACACTCGTTCACCAATTCCCGGGACTCGAGACTCGTACGTTCCGTATGCCCTGACAATCCTACAAATCGTCATCGTTTGTACACTTGGTTAAGGACCGACATCTAACGAACCTCTAGACCAACATCCAATGATCTTCTAGACTAACCAATAGTTCCCGAACCATATCCCGACTTAACTAACCCAGTTACGTACAATATACGCGTGACTCGCTAAGGTAGACTTTCATCTAGACAACGTTGTTAACCCGAATTTGCCAGGTGTCACACATTACCTTCAAAATATCCATCTACATTGACGTTGATATCTGGAATTTCATTAAGATCTACAAAAACATAAAATATAATTCAGCATAACTCAGATCATTTAGCATCAATTGGACGCTAATCAAGTATGGATCAATCACGCAAACATCATATATTAATCTGCAATTATTATTTACCAAACATGATGTATGAATTTTCAGTTGTTAATGCAACACTGTGAATTTTGATATAGCTATTGAAAATCGCCGAATGATTAAACGTAGAAGTAGGTTTATTATGCTTTTAAATTTAAACGTGATCATATATATCTATCTATACATATAATAAACAAAAGCCATTTTTGACACATGACACTCCCAGAATTCACCTTCAATTATCTCTCCTCCCACATTGTGCCACATGGCACAAGGTCAGAATTTATAAAATTTTCTTATTTTTTTTAAATCAAAAATCATCTCAACCTCTCTCTTCATAACTCCCCTTTTTAATCACAAATTATAACAATTATTAAGTTTCCCTTTATACATAATAACTCAAACTATTGCATAATAACTCAATATTTGCTTAATACATTGCAGAAGAATTATTCTCTCTACGATTTTCAAATGTATTTTGTTCAAATGTATTTTGTTCATATTCGATTACAGAATCCTTATGCAATTGTTTTTTTTTTTTTTTTGTTAGATCTTTCTTTATACTAAATACGGTTTTGTAATTTGGGGTTTTATTCAGAGGGTTTGGATCCGACACATCAAGGTACACATCGTATTCCTAAATCTTTGGTTTGGATTCATCTCCATTTTAGTTTCTATTCAGAAGTGTTTCTTCTTCTTACTATTCGCTATTACTTTTTTTTTTGTTTGGATTCAAATGGAGATGGGTTATGAATTTGTCTGTGTTTTGGCCATCTGAGAAGCAGTTATCTATTAGTCTCCATTGGGTGAGATCTGTTTTTTGTTTTCGTTTTTTTTCTGATATGATTATATCTTAATCTTTCGTGGGCGATTAATGTTTTTGTGTCTTTGTTTTAACTGATAAACTATGATTTAGCTTTCAATCTTTGATTTTTCGTGTATTATTGTTTAGGTTTTAATAATTTTTTAGTTTTAGGGTTCATGTAAATTGAATCTGTTTTTTTTTTTTTTTCAAATTTGACAGTGATCAAGAATCTATGAACATAAGAACACAGTTTTCACAGCTTCTGAGCATCTGAAAATGGTAAGATTTCTTGATCTTTTAGTGTTTCAGTCTATGTAAGTTTGGATTTTAGTATTAAATAGTTAGTTTTAGGGTTCATGTTTTTTTTTCTTTTTCATTCTAATTTTAATACTTTAGGTTTGAATCTGTATTTATTAGGCTAAGATTGTTTAAAGGGTTCAATAATTTTCATCAATTGTTCTTATTTTTTCTTGAGGATTTAATATAATTCAGATCTTCATATGCTTGAGAGAATGTTTTTTAGTGAAACTCTTTAATTTGGCTGGTGATTGGATGGATCATGGATCTCGGATGTGGGTTCACCCGATTGCATCATGTCAAAATCGGAAAGTGGTTTAAATTTTTTTAAAAGAATCTATAATCTTTCCTATTTTCAAGCTTCTAATTTTATGGAATGATTTAAAACTTCCAATTTATGGGGATATGGAATTGAATGATATTATTTAATGTGGATATAATTTTATGGTATGATTTAAAACTTCCCATTTAGTTGTATTATGTGTGTTTGTTACATCCAATTTTATGATCCTGACAATTAATCTACTATATCTTTTTCTTTTGAAACTAGATCGTTCTTCCAATCTGCCTTAAATGCAAAAGTGATAGGTCTTTCTTGAAACAAAATCAATTGTTGTAGGCACGCCACTCAATCGGTTGTAAGTTTTCCTTCTCCTTATTATTTTGTTCATTAATTGTTCAATTTCCTAAGTTACTTTTCTATATTGTTCAAATCTTTTTTATAACTATCCCTGATTTATTTTTTTTCAAAATTACGTTTTGCATATTAATCAAAACCTAAACTTTGGTAAAATAATTATATATTTACTATATTTACGCTCATTCCAAATTCAAATATTTGACCATATAAACAGTTGTTAGTAGTCAAAACTATATTTATTACACAATTTGATAAAAAAAATTAATCTTTAACTTTTTGTGTCAAAGTATGGCAATGTTTGACTTTTATATGTATAGATTTGTGATTTATCATTGTTGAATAAGATTACTTAGTATGTTTGAAAACATAGTAATTTTTTCGTGAATCATTAATAGCAAAGTCAAAGTAATGATTTTTATGTAAATTACAATCACTCTAATTGTAACTGTAAAACTATTTTTGGTAGATTTTAGACTTTAACATTTTCATCAAAATTAATTTATTTTTATACATTCAAAAAATAAAATTTAAAAGACATCCGTTTTTTAAAGTCAACTACATTTAAAGAGACAAATAAATGGTTAATATTATGATTTATCAAATTACTATTTTTAGGTTATAATTAGCATTTATCATGATTTGCACAATTTTGGAAACATCTAATTTTAATAATTATGATTTCAATTTGATTAATAACCTTTAAACATAATCAAATTATTATTAATTATTAATAATATATATACATATATATATAACCGTTTTATAAAAAATTTAAATTTGAATTTTTATAAAAAAAATTAATACGCCTAATTTACCTTATATATAATCAATTTTGTATATTTATTTTTTGTAAATAAAGTATGTTTACATATTATTTTCGTTAATATGATTATAACGAATTATCAATTTCAAATTTCAAATTAAAATTTGAAATATTTAAATTCGAATTAGACAAAATTTCAAATTTTGTTTAATAATGGTAAGAAATTAAACATACTAATTATCCCTTTAATTACACATTTTGAATGACTTAATCTTTTTAAAAAAATTAAAATTTTTAATTAAAGTGAATAATGGTAACAATTGCACATATTTAATATCTTTAAATTATGATTTCCTAATATATTTAAAATATAACAATTAATAATTTTGATTGTAACTTTCTCAAATTAATTACAAGTAAAAATTAAAATTTTAAATACTAGAATTTGAAATTATAGATTTCCGTTAAACTTTAAAAATATTTGAATACTAAATGTTTTATTTAAATATTTAATCTGAAAATTTTGAATTTAAGATTTATGGTAACATTTAGATTTAGATTTAATTAACACATTTAAAATATTTAATTCAAATTTTTGAATGACTTGAATTTTTCAAATTTGGATTACTAGAATTTGAATTGATAGATTTCAATTAAACTTTTTAAATATTCAAATATTAAATGTTCTATTTAAGTATATAATTTCATATTTTGATATCTATAATTTTAATTTTTAAATTTTTTTAACATTATAAAAATTCTAAATTTTGGGTAATAAAGGTAACAATAAGACTTAAGTATAACATTTAATTCAAATTTTGAATTATCTGAATACTTTAAAAAAATTCAAACTTTGAATTTAAATTCATAATTGTAACAATTAATTCTACTATGATCATTAAAATAGAGATATTATAATTAGAGATTTCCTAATATATTTAAAATTTTAATAAATAATAGTTTTGAAATTTAACAAATAATAGTTTTAGTTATAAATTTCTTAAATTAGTTACAAGTTAAAATTCAAATTTTGAATACAAGAATTTGAATTGATAGATTTCAGTTAAACTTTATAAATATTCAAATATTAAATGTTCTATTTAACTGTATAATTTCATATTTTAATATCTATAATGGTAACAATTAGACTTAATTATAACATTTCATTCGAATTTTGAATGATTTGACTTAAACGGTGTCTTACTTTTAACATTTTATCAGAAATATTTTTCATTGCTATTTATTTTTTACTAGATAATACTCCTCAGATACCATCTGATAACAAGATTCCTGTGAAGTTCCAAAGGTGTTAATTCCCAATATCCGTATTTTTCGCAATGACCACCAATAAAATCCAAGGATAGTCTCTATCGAAGGCTGGATTGTATTTAAGAGACGCTGTATTCTCACATGGCCAACTTTATGTTGCATTGTCAAGAGTTAAAAACAGGGGGGAGGTGAAATTACTTATACAAGATGGTGATGGGAATGTCAAGATTAAAACAAAAAATGTAGTGTATAAGGAAATATTTACTGATATTTGAATAAAATGTGTATTTCTTGCTTTCAAATTTTAATAAAATATTTCTACTATATTTTGTTTATAGGGTTTTCCGCTCCAAATAATTGTTAGTTGCTGAACCGCGTGTCCACGCGGGCAATAGTCTAGTATATTAATATTCCAAAGGTTTATCTCCTACATGGCACTAAAAGAGGCCATTCTCTACTTTGAGAGTGCCATGTAGGATACCATGTGGCATCTATGTATACCAATTAAAAAACAAAAGTCATTGAGTTATTTTAGGAAAAGAAAATAATTTAAAAATAAAATAAAATTTCCCCTCTCATGTTTCCTCCCATAACTTTTAAACGTTAATATATTTTATATACGAGATTACTTAAAGAAAAAAATTACACCAAACTAACGATCGTTTTATTATCTTTCCAACGTGTACCATAGTGCTATATAAAAAAACGGAGAACAAACGACTATTTTTTTGTGGTGTTTTGTTTTCAAATATATTTTACTCTACTAATAAATTACTACTTAGGGTTTTTTATATTTGAATAAGAAACGATAAACATAACTTCATAGGCAGAGATTCGTTTTTTTTTTTTTTTCAAATAGATTTTACTCTACTAATAAATCACTACTTAAGGTTTTTTTATATTTGAATAAAAAACGATAAACATAACTTCATAGGCTGAGATTCGTTTTTTTTATATTTGAATATGATAACTTATGGCAGAGATTTGTTCAAAATAATAATAATAATAATTAATCATGTATTGGCAAGTCATTCATTATGTTGTCATATTAGATATTTTATTATGTTATATTAGATATTTCAACCCCGGGACGCTCTCGGGATAAAAGCTAGTGCAGTTATATTTGATAAAGGATTGTAACGTGATTACAGGGACAGTGAAAAAGACTATATTACCCTTTGATTAGCGTACTTAATTGTCGGTTCCCAAAAAAA
Organism: Ambrosia x helenae; assembly: GCA_030844895.1. NCBI lineage: Eukaryota > Viridiplantae > Streptophyta > Magnoliopsida > Asterales > Asteraceae > Ambrosia > Ambrosia x helenae. The sequence continues at coordinate 13,121,026 of CM061233.1, forward strand.
CCGTCTGACAGGTAGCAAGTTCTCTTTGGTTCTTACACATTGTACTCTAAACTTTCTTATGAAAGTATAATTTAGTTATTTTTAGTTGTTTAATTTATTTTTATTAAAAAAAACGTTCTAGGGCAGTTGAAAGGAGTGCCACCAGTGATTTTGTGGTATTAAGGCAGTTTAGTGAAAAAATGATGTGACTGGCTGACTGCGCATGATTAGATGAGACTAGGGTAAATGAAACGAGTGCACACTCCACCCTAATTAATCGAACCATTCATATATTCATATATTTTTAGTTTTTACACATCTATTTCATGTATTTAAATCCCAATTTCATATATTTCTGAGCAAAAATTCTAGACAAAGTTTGATTTTAACCAAATAAACTGAACTGATATAACCAAATAAACCAAACCGATTAGTAATGTAATATTTGGTCCCTCTTACCACCTGTTAAAAACTATGGATCTAAATTCAATACACAACCATAACAACAATAAGCTCAAGAACAATAATCAACAGAAAAAGATAGCGACAAAACAGGTGACAAATCTTATTATTTACCAACCCAAAATAGTACCCAAACCAAACCCTAGATCTCTAAAATTATAGAGATCTGTAAACAATACAAGGTTAGTAATCTACTGGTTATCAAGACCAGTTGATTAACTAACTAAGGAAAATACAAAGAAATCTTACAAGAATGAAAAATACAGAAACCCTAGAAAGGGTATACAAGACCAGAGGATACAAAGAGATGAATACAAAAATATCTTAGCTAAAAACTCTCGAATGAAGAGAGAGAGAGAGCTCTTTTATACTGCTCCTTGAAGCTTCGATGAACAAACACAAAAGATTAAATATCAGCCGTAGATAAAGAGTCACACGGATTGAAATCCAACGGCTGCAAACATATCTCGAACACAGCTGGACCCAAGCCTTTCATAAGCCCAAGTCATAACCAGACATAAAACATAAGCCCAATAGAACCTGAAATAAATATATCCAGACTAGAATATATGGCCCAAAATGTATGAATCAAATATTATGCTTATTATTTTTAACATGCCCCCTTGATTCAAACCTTTTGAAATAAGTCAGCCAAACCAAGCAATATACACATTTGCTCATGTTTTGACCCATTTAAACCATTTGTCAAAACATCTGCAATTTGATCCTCAGAGTTAATCTTAATGGTTTCAATTATACCATTACTGATTTTCTCTCTAATGAAGTGAAGATCAATTTCAAAATGCTTTGTTCGTTCATGAAAAACTGGGTTTGCTGCAATGGAAATTGCAGCTTTACTATCACAGTTAAGACCAACAGGAAGTTCACATACAACATGTAATTCCTTCAACAGATTTATTATCCACATAATCTCACAAGTAGCAGAGCACATAGCTCGGTATTCTGCTTCTGCAGTTGACCTGGCTATCGTACTCTGTTTCTTGCTTTTCCAAGAAACTAAAGACTCACCTAGAAAAATACAATAACCAGTGACTGACTTTCTGGTTTCAAGACATTTAGCCCAGTGTGAGTCAACATAACCTGTTAACTCAAACTTCTCAGACTTCTTAAATTGTATGCCTTTACCAGGAGACAATTTAGGATATCTAAGCAATCTAAGTGCAATTTGCAAATGACCTTTGGTAGGCTTATGCATAAATTGACTTAGGAATTGCACAGCATAACTTATATCTGGTCTAGTCTATAAGTCTAGTGATAGACAGATATATTAACTTTCCTATTAGTTTTTGAAAACCATTAATGTTTTCAATAACTGTTCCATTCTTACCAGTTTTACTATTAACAATATGACTCAACTCAATAGGTGTATTAACAGGTTTACACCCCAAGTATCCAAACTCACTTAACAATTTAAGACAGTATTTTCTTTGAGAAAGACAAATAGAATTGTTTTCATATAAAACTTCTATTCCTAAAAAATACTTAAGTTTTCCTAAGTCTTTTATTTGAAAACATTGACTTAGAAACTTTTTTATTTTCTCAATCTCTTTAACATTGTTTCCTGTTATAACAATGTCATCCACATATACTAACAAGACAATAAACACATCATCTATATTCTTAATAAACAAAGAATGATCACAGACACTTTGGTTAAAACCAATATCAAGTAAAACTTTTGTAAGTTTCTCATTCCATTTTCTAGGTGCTTGCTTTAACCCATATAATGATTTTACTAACTTACAAACTTTACTATCATTAGAAGATCAATACCCTTCTGGAGAGAGCATATAGACATCCTCAGTTATGGTTCCATAAAGAAAAGCATTGTTAATGTCCAACTGGAATAGTTCCTAGTTATTCTGGACAGCAATACTTAAGACACACCTCACACTAACCATCTTAACCACAGGTGAAAAGGTTTCACCAAAATCTATACCCTATCTTTGGTTATAACCCTTAGCTACTAGTCTAGCTTTATACCTCTCAACCTCACCATTGGCTTTGTATTTAATTTTGTAAACCCATTTACAACCTATGGGTTTTCTACCCTTGGGCAACTCAGTAAGTTCCCAAGTTTTATTCCTATACAAAGCCTCCATTTCAAGATTCATAGCCTCAACCCACTTGGGATCCTTTGAGGATTCTGAATATGAAGTGGGTTCAGAAGTCTTATTTAGACTTGACACAAAACAAAAACTATCACCAGACAAGTTTGAGTAATTAACAACTCTCTCAACTCCATACTTAACCCTACCTTCAACAATATAGTCATTAAACTTTCTAGGCATATTAGACACCCTTTCAGGCCTCCTACTTGTTCCCTCAGACAGGTTGTACTCTTCATTTGGATGTCCAACATCCTGGTCTGCCCTACCAGGAGTCCTGCAACCAGGACCGTTAGGCTGCTGACCAAGAAGGTCTACCCCCCCTAGCAGTCCTAGGAGGATTTCCTGGTTGCAAACTAGTTGGACAATCCTGAGCATCAATGTTTCCCCCTTCATCATTGGGAACCTTCTTTTTATCAGTCACATTTAAAACTTCAGTTTGAACAGACTCAAAACAATCAAAAAAGTTTAGGTGAGTAACTTCATTACCTGAAACAGTTGTTTCAGGTAACTGTTTAAAAGGAAATATTTCTTCATAAAACTTTACATCCCTAGAATACTCTACAGATTTAGACTCAAGATTCCAAAGTTTATATCCTTTCTTAAAATTTGAATACCCAATCAAGACACATTTTTCAGACCTTTCAGACAATTTATCTGGATTATTTAACACAGTATTAAAACATAGACACCCAAAGTTTTTAATGTGACTTAGAATGGGGGGAAACCCATAGACGAACTCATAGGGACTCTTACCTAACAAGACTGAAAAGGGGATCCTGTTAATCAAATAAGTAGAAGTCAAGACACAATCAGACCAAAATCTAAGTGGTAAACCACTTTGAAACAATAAAGACCTAGCCATATTAAGAAGATGCCTATGCTTTCTCTCAGCAAGTCCATTTTGCTGAGGAGTATAGGCACAAGTTGTCTGATGAATTATCCCATTGTTTTCACAAAAGAATCTCATTTGATGATTTACAAATTCAGTGCCATTATCACTTCTTAATGTTTTAATTCTAACTTTAAACCGTGTTTTAACTAATTCATAAAACACTTTAAAATTTTCAAACACTTCTCCTTTATTCTTTAACATATAGCACCAGACAGTCCTGGAATAATCATCAACAACTGTCAGAAAGAACTTGTATCCTTCCCTACTAGTGATCCTATAAGGACCCCAAACATCAAGGTGAATGAGATCACCAATATGTTTGGTTTTGTGATCACTAATGGGAAATGGAACTCTCACTTGTTTGGCCTTGTGACAGATCTCACAAGGTTGTGAGTCCCTAAGACCAATTTGCAAGTCTTTCCTTAACACAACAAGAACTTGATCAGAAGGATGACCAAGCCTGCTATGCCAAAGATTGGCATCATTTACACTATTGAAACAAATATTATTAACACTCACATTCTTTCCTACAAAATACAAGCCATCACTTTGTTTACCAGTCACCAGGATTCTCTTGGACTTGGAATCCTGGACAAAACAATTTTCCTCATCAAACAAAACACTTAATCTATTGTCCCTGGCAAGCTTATGTACAAACATAAGATTGACACAATACTCAGGGACAAGAAACACATCATACAAAATAACTCCATCAGCAAGTTTTATATCCCCTATCTTAGACACTTTAGCACTAGTACCATTAGGGTGTTTAACTTGAATACCATAATCAGATACATCAACACAATTAAACATTTCTTTTTCACTGCTAGTCATGTGTTGATTGGCACCTGAGTCAGTGATCCAACCAAGACTTATAGCAGCTTTAACAAAACATGAACAGTTTGAAAAGTTTTTAAAAATCTTCTCAAGATTTGAAATTCTAGACATACATGAAAAACCTTTAATAAACACACTATTACCTCCAGAATTAGTACTTTGAGACTCAATTCCTCCTTTATCACTGATCAGACTCATAAGCTTTAATATCTGTTCAGGTGAAAAAGGCAAACCAGTAGAACTAGAACTCGACACAGCTTGTTTATTATTTGAAACATTAGCACACATGTTAGCCTTACCACCTTGACTAACATTTTTCTTCCTAAAACCAGGTGGATATCCAACCAGTTCATAACATCTATCAACAGTATGACCTAACATATTACAGTGAGAACATTTTAAATATGGATTAGGTCCTCTATTAATAGTTTTCCTTCTGTTTTCAAAACTTTGATTTGATTTTGACACAAAAGCAACATTACTTCCCTTAACACTTCCACTACCTCTATGTGACTCTTCCCTTGAGACCACAGAGTAGGCAGTTTTAATGTCAGGTAAAGGATCCCTGGTCAACAAATTTGTTCTAACTGGTTGGTATATCTCATCCAGACCCATAAGAAATTGAAACAGTTTTATCAAACTGCTAATGGAATTGAACTCCTTTGCAGCCTGGCAACTACAAGAGGGTAATTGCACAATAGAATCAAGCTGTTTCCACATTGTATTAAGTTTGTGGTAATACTCAGACACAGAACTCCCATTTTGACTAAGTGAATTGATCTTTTGATACAGATTGTATACAACTTATCCATCCACTTTGTCATATGTTTCCTTCAAATCTATCCACACATCAGTGGCTAGTTTTGAGAAAACTTGTCCAAGAAAGAGTTCCTCACTGACAGAATTAAGTAACCAAGACAACACAACAGAATTACACCTATCCCATTGTTTCATTAGAACCTCATCTTCTAATGGCCTAGCAGTTAACCCATCTATGAACCCTAATTTGTTTTTAGTTTGTAATGCAAGTTTCATAGAGTTAGACCACACAGAGTAATTCTCTGTTCCTTTTAGCTTTATTGTTATAATAGTCAAACTACTAGTGTCACTAGGATGCAAATACAAAGGATCACTTATGTCTAACTTACTAATCAAGGTTCCAACCAAGAGAGCCCCTGAATTAGGGTCATCTCCTTGTCCACCACTGTTGGGACCAACAGGATGAGATGGATCCTCAGTACCACTCATGATAACACAGACAAGTAATCACACAAACAATAGACAAACAATGAGACACAAAGACACAAGACAGATTAGCAAATAGCTAACCAAAGACAGAACAAATGAACACTCAAACAATACAATCCTAAGAGATCGAAGCTGTGTCAGGGGTCAGATAGTGGGTTTATCACTCATAGGTGCCCACCCAGATCTTAACACATGAGATCTTTATTATCTATATTTATAATACAGATAGTAATAGACAAACTAACAAATAAGACAAACAAAAGACAACAAAATAAACCCAGATAACAAACAGACAATCAGACAAGACTCCAAATAGTTGGCACAACACCGGTCACCCTAACCCGGTCAGTTGCCTCTAGACACAACAAACAAAAAAAAGAGTAAGAACGGTCTCACAGTGAGGGGGAACCCAAGTTATGGTTTCGCCAAACCCACAACCTATACCTTCACTTAGGGTATAGATTTGTGGGTGCAATTGAAGCTAGTTTTTTGAATCCAAATCCAGCAATCAAGAATCCAGCCAACAATGGTTGACCAAATACAAACCTGCAACAAAGACAACAATAGACCAACAATACACTGTAATAGACAAGATCTATCAAACAGATCAAATCTATTTAACCAAGAAGACCAAGACAAGAACTAGATCTATGATTTAGACCAGATCCTTAATACAACACTATTTATTGTGAGACCTAGACCTAGATAGCTCAGATATGCAGCAGAAGACACCAGAACCGAGACAAGACAATGATAAGAGAGCCTATTGCTCCGATACCATGTTAAAAACTATGGATCTAAAAACAATACACAACCATAACAACAATAATCAATAGAAAAAGATAGCGACAAAACAGGTGACAAATCTTATTATTTACCAACCCAAAATAGTACCCAAACCAAACCCTAGATCTCTAAAATTATAGAGATCTGTAAACAATACAAGGTTAGTAATCTACTGGTTATCAAGACCAGTTGATTAACTAACTAATGAAAATACAAAGAAATCTTACAAGAATGAAAAATACAGAAACCCTAGAAAGGGTATACAAGACCAGAGGATACAAAGAGATGAATACAAAAATATCTGAGCTAAAAACTCTCGAATGAAGAGAGAGAGAAAGAGAGCTCTTTTATATTGCTCCTGGAAGCTTCGACGAACAAACACAAAAGATTAAATATCAGCCGTAGATAAAGAGTCACACGGATTGAAATCCAACGGCTGCAAACATATCTCGAACACAGCTGGACCCAAGCCTTTCATAAGCCCAAGTCATAACCAGACTTAAAACATAAGCCCAATAGAACCTGAAATAAATATAACCAGACTAGAATATATGGCCCAAAAGGTATGAATCAAATATTATGCTTATTATTTTTAACACCACCAATATTGTCCGTTTTGCCCCCGATGGGTTACCCACCCAGGAGCTCACGGCTTTGTATTTTGTTGCCTTAGTGGAGATTTCCCAGGAGGTCACCCATACTGATACTACTCACATCTAAGCACGCTTAACTATGGAGTTCTCCTCTCATCCACTTACATTGAGCCCCAAAGCGCGTTGGTGATTTAAGAGGCATTGGATTACTTATGAACCAATGATCTTTCATGGTCGCAGCCAATGTGGGATTTGCATAGGGTGTTCCAATGGTCCATGTTAATCTTCTCGGTAGTCGGTACTATTACAAATAGATTAGTTGATAAGATCGATTAATCGAGGACTTCGGTTTTGGTTTTAGTTGAAGCTAATAACCGAATAAGGATTAAACCATACACACCCTTATAAGTGTTTATGTTCCTCGCCGCATCACGTGAGCACCCTGCTAGCTAGAAGAAAACCATAACTTTAGTGTAATCAGCCAATTTGTTGTTAACGCTTGTAAGTTGTAACTACATTAGATACTGATTATTGGTTTGGTCACATATTTCTCCAAGTCTCCAACTTCCAAATGGCATCAACTTAATTGGGCTCAAAAGAAGAAAAAAAAATGAACGTAGCTTGGGCCCAAACATTTCCTGAAGTGGGCTAATAGTCTTAAGTGGATTTCGATACTATTAAGTCTATTTATCATCAAATACTTTCAAGCAAGTTTTTAACTGGTTAAAATTTCTTAACATCATACATTCATACGGACTCGACTTATAATTAGTCGGCTTTTTCTTATCTCATGTTTAAATAGTTAACAAAGGTATCGTATGTGTAATTAAACGGACCATATTCACGTTAATGTAACTAAACATATCTATCTGTCAATCCGTTTAAACTTATAACAAATGATATATTTTATATGGTCAAATGACAACCCGATGAACCCATTTGTTACAACTCATTTCCACCCATCAACATACTTGCCTCATTTAAAGATACTAGTGAAATGACCGCGCGTTGCCGCGGGTATGTATTTTTATTCATATTTTAAATTGCCAAAACTTTATACACCATACTGTCATTTATCCAATCCGATCCATGCTTGATTTTTATTTGCAACATTTAGTTACACACATGAACCAAAGAGCCTTTAGCCTACTGGTTACAAAGTGTTAAATAAGGCTTAGCCTTTTCTTGTGGTGATAATTCAAATTCCATTGGTAACAAAAAGTTAATCCATTAAAAAAAAGTTACATGAATTAATCTATTACTTGGTAATGGTTCTAGGTAACAAAAAGTTAATACATGAATTAAATGTATTGAATGGTGCAATTAATTTGTATTAGTGACTTGTACATAAGGGCATATATGAAAAAAATGGTAAAAGTTAGAGATTTATGCATGAGACCTTTTATATGTCATCTTAAAATAATGGTGAAATTACCTTCTTACTCATCTCTCCTTCTTAATAAGGTAGTAGAGATGAGTTACACGGGGCTTATTTGGGTTACACATTTCCTCGTATGTATGTATTAGGATGGTTGTCTTTGACATAAATAGTCATGCCCGACCCGACGTTCATCAATTCAACCGCAAACCCTAGTTCTTCACCCTAGTTATTTGACAATGCCTTGATTTGATATAAAGTGATTTACCAAGATATTTACAAAAGAATAGCATGTTAATTAGTAATGGGTCTTTAGGGGATGTGAGAGGCTCAGAGATCATTGTGGCCAACATGAATATGATAGGTAAGAAAGAGGGAAGTGTGTTTTTGTCCACACCAATAATATTTGTAAAGACTTGTTGAGTGAGGAGGTGAGAGAAAGAATGGATGCGTCCATCAGTTCTAAGGGGTTTCGTAAGCCCCGTTGGAGATGTGTTGGCATGTACAATACAACTCTTAACGTATGAGTAGGATTTCTTTTAAACAATTAATTTATATTGTATTATAATAAAATTGTAAAGATCAAATATAAATTGTTCTTAACCATTTAAATATGAGAAGTGAAAGGGGAATTTTTTTTTTTTTGAAGTTTTGTTTTTCCATCTTGTTAATAATGGTTTCTAAATGAAATCAATTATTGTTTTTATATAGTTGTTTTAGTAGAATAATTACAATAATTACTTTAGAATCTCTAGAGTTATTACATTTTAAACAAAAAAAAAATAGGACTAAAAATAATTCTTAACCAGATGAAAAAGAAAATTTTAAAATTCTTTAAAAAATAAATAACAATTATATATATATCTTAAAATGCATGGTCGGTGGGTACCACCAAAATTACCATATTGCCCTTTTCAAATTTAAGAAATTACAATACTGCTCTTTGAGTCTTCTCTCAATCACCCTTTTTGTCTTCTCTTCTCTCAATCACCCATTTTGTCTTCTAATTCGTATACACACAACAGTAGAGTAGAGACCTCGACAATGGCGGTCAAGGTTAGAGGGCCCAACTAAAACCCCTAAAAGTAGATGATGTTAAAAAGTGACTAAAGGGCAGTGGCTACAGTTACTGCGCAAGGCGTCGGAGACGTCGACCAAACGCCACCAAATGTTGTTGTTCTCACCTTCGGTTGACTCATCAATAACTGATATGATCATCCATGAACTCACAACACAGTTATCATAAACATGGGTCGTTTTCGGGTAAGGCCCATGAGAGATTACACGAAGTATATACTCTTTAGAGAACTCCATCTCTCTCAAAGTCAAGTAACCCGTATAAAATCTTGGAGATCCGAATCCAATCGGAGTCAGGCCACCTTAAACTGTGAATTCCAGGACTATATCCCAAAATCACCAGGTGATTCGGGTGACCCGCTTGGAATCGGTTCAAGTGATGGTATATGAATCTTTAGCTTTGATCTAAATAAAACTTTTCTGCTTGAAACTACAAATATTGTTATTACGGTTTACTTGAAAAAAAAAAAAAAAAACCAAGAGCAGTTCCTTCAGAATCAAAATTATAAGATTTGTGTTGAAGTATTTCAAAATTCTTTGTGGGGTTTTTTAGTTGAAATGGGTTGTTGGCAAAATTAAAGATATGTTTGTGTGTGTATAACATCGAAGTTGGTGAAAGAGTTTTAAATCAACTGAATGGTATTAATTAAAAAAGCTAAAATAATAACTTCAAACTATATCTTACTGTATTTTTAATGAATACCGTTAAGATATGTTTGTGTGTGTATAACATCGAAGTTGGTGAAAGAGTTTTAAATCAACTGAATGGTATATTTATATTTTAATTAAAATTGATAATATTTTTGAAAACCAGCAAATAGTTTTAGCAAAACAATGAGTGATAAATATGTTTTTCTTATTAATTAAAAAAGCTAAAATAATAACTTCAAACTATATCTTACTGTATTTTTAATGAATACCGTTAATAATTTCTTGAAACAAAAAATATGTTTTGATTTTAAACCTTGAAACATAGCCGATGGTAAAGAAATGTTGATTGATTTAATATGCAATATAACAAATAAATTAAGGAATAATATAATATAATTTATCATAGCTAATGAACCTTTTGAATAATTGTTTATATTAAAAACACAACCAAGTTTTTACATGAACGTTTTGTTTTTTATTCAATTGAGATTATATGCGTTTTTTTTTCATCTTACAAAGGTAGAGGTGGCATAGTATGCTATTGATGATGATGATTATTATTTCTAATATGGCTACTGAGATGGCTTTAAATAAGCAATCAAAGATTCAAAGGCGTCAAACTATAAGCCAAGGAGGTTTTCAATCTCTATTTGTTCGTAATTTTTGAGTTTGATTCATGTATTTAGGTTTCTATGGTTGTGAGTCTTAGGCCAAATTCTAAAACATATCAAAATTAGAGGTGTTCTTCATGTCAGGTAAACAAGGTTGCCGCCGCAACGCGCGGCATTCGGCAACAATCTAGTATCTCCTTGTTTCGGCGTTCGATACATTACTTTACTCTGATTCTTTATGAACCCAACAAGTCTCATGTCCAAGACCTAGTTGGAATTTGCCTAGGGACATTTACTCTTACTCTTACTCTGCTCGGCTAGATTTGTTACTGATCCAAGTTCGAACCCTACAAACATATAATATTTAATAGTGTTAAAAGATATATTAGTGAAGGCTATATTAAAACGAATCATCTCAATTTGACTTGCCCTGAGAAGGACTACTTGTTAAGGCCAAGTTTCATCAATAGAACAATTATGCATCGGAAAGCCATTTTTTAGTTAAGTCAAGTAGGTTTGAAGAAGTCAAACTTGTATCAAATATGAAATTTACCAACGATATGTCCGACTTGGTTTGTAAATGATTAGAATTCGAACCCTATGGATATGTAATAATCAAAGGGATTGCACCTGATTAGTTTCACACTTATAATGTGGACTCACCTGAAACCCATGAGAGAAAGTCACATACAATATATAGAAATGAATGCCGAGCGACACCCTAGGTGTTTTTTACGACGACAAACGAATTAATAGAGAATACGATAAAAATTGAAATTTCATGTAATGGTTAAACCATTTTTCTTTAACATTTACAGATTTACTTTAAATGAGATTAATGGTTCAAATCCTGCTTCTATTTTGTTTTTACATTTGAAATGTTATGTGTTTATTCTTTCTAATCGATTTTTTAACTTCTTTAAAAATAAAAATATAACTCTTTATCTTTTTCAAACTCACATATTTTAATATCAACTTAATTTCCTTTCAGTTAAATACTATTAATTTTTATATTTTCTAATTTATCCAGATTATTACGCATTGATGTTATTAATAATATAAATATTTTATAACCATTCAAAATTTCCAAGTTCATAACTTATCGAAGTTCTAACAAATTACTATTACACATTGACGATATTAATTTCTGTCAAGTCAACTAAGCTTGAAAAAGTTAAACCAGCATCAAACGAATCATCTTGTTTTGATCTGCCGCGAGAAGGGCTACCTTACCTTTTAAGGTCAAGTTTCATCGACAAAAGCATGATGTTGTCGGAAGCAATTTTTCAGTCAAGTCAACTAAGTTCGAAGAAGTCAAGCGCATCAAACATGAAACTTTTTATACATATTCTTTGAGAAAATTACAATTTTTGTCCTTTATTTTGAGCAAAATTATAGATCAGGTCCTTTAAAAAGAGTACTTTCATTCTTTGTCCTTTATTTCAATAGTTTGTTACAACATTTGTCCTTTACACTAACTGAATTAGTTTTTCATGGTTAAATCCAAGCATGTGAGGGTAAATTTGTAATTTCTCAATCTTTTTAAGCCTATAATTCACCATCCTTTTATATCATCATCCCCATCCCATTTCAGTTTCCCCATTTCAATTTCTAGGGTTTCAAATAAAAATCCAAACAACAGAACTGAAATTCAAACGACAAATATGGTGTTTTGTTGGTGTGGGCAAGTTGTTGTTGTACAAACTTCTTGGACTGCAAGGAATCCTGGTCGACGTTTCTATGCGTGTCCTGTAGAGGGATCAAGATGCCGCTTCATTGATTGTTGTGATCCACCAATGTGTGAAAGATCCAGTGCTGTCATCCTTGGTTTATTGAGGTCTCGTAATGAAATGGAAGAACATAACTGGAATTCAAACGACAAATGTAACACCTCAACCGATGGCGGAATCATCAAGGTGTCACGTAGTGACGATTGTTCAAAAGCACATGGTACTAAAATGTAAATATATTATTGAATAATTTAAATTGTCTTACATAGATGAAATGGGAAAAATACAAAAGTCTGAATGAAACATGAAATTTGAAATAACTTATTAAAAGCAAGCACTAAAATCCAATGCTATGGAACTAAGATCAAATTGCACCTGAAATATGTACCAAATAGGTTTTGTCAACATATGAAATGTTGGTGAGCATTCCTAGTTTTAATACATATAGTAAGTTGGAAAATGGTATACAATTCAAGTGCAAAGCTACAGTGCAATTATGTAAACTATGTATCATACAAATGAGCGAAATCAATCCTGTGACTGTATAAATGTACTAAAATGAACGGCGGTGTACTTATCCAATAAATGGATAATAACTTAACAATGACCATGGATTCTCCGATGAAAAAGGGGAGAATCAACCTAGGTGGGTTGTCAATCCAATAGTGCTATCCAATGTTGTGACACCCGGCATGTTTGGCTTAAACATATTAGTAACATCTAAGTCTACCTTAGCGAGAAACGTTTATAAACGAACTTAACTGGGTTAGTTGAGTCGGGTCAGGTTAGGATTGTCCAGGGTGCAATGATCTGGAGGATCATTGGGAGTCGTTTTGGTAATACACTAGTACCGGGTTCCGTTGTTGGTGACATTACATGAACTAATTAAGTATATGTGTAGATTATGGGTCGTGTGGTGGATTATATACATAGATGTGTTTAAATGATGTGTAAACGATTATCTGTGCTTAAATATGTTAAATATAGACTAAGGATGCATGCTTATGTGTTAAGATGTGTTAGAATGCGTTAAACACGACAAACTGAAAAACTAGTTAAAAATGAGTTCTGGTTCGACCACTTCGAGTGGTCGAAGGAGAATATTTTGTTGGTTCGACCCTTTGTAAATGGGTGAACCTGGGAAGTGGAATTGAAAGAATTCCTTTCGACCAGGACATGGCTCATTCGACCCTGTGGAAGGGTCGAAGGAGGCCACCTTCGACCATTAAGTTGGGGCGAAGAAGGATTAGTATAAATACCAAACTTTGTCATTTTTCATCATTTCACAAACCCTAACCGTCCCAAAACACTCTCAAACGATCTTAATCACTAAGAAAGGAGTTTTTGCTCTTCTTTTTCATAATCTAACCTATCTACAACATCTAAGCAAGAATCCAAGGTGTGTTCTTAATCCTAAACCTTTTAAAAGCATTTTAATTCGTTTTCATCTAACCCTAATTGTCCGGATCTGTTCTAAGGGTGTTTTTATGATTAAAAACCTTCTAAACACCTTTCTAAATCAAAACATTATCATTTGACATAGGTTTTTATGGTGATAAACATATGCAAATTGTGTATTATGTGGTGTTATGTGTTGTTCAATGATTTGCTGCTGTATCTATGATAGAAACATGATATAGGATTGTTATTGATGCTAGATTATTGTTGCTTAGGGTTAGGATTGGATAAATGATGATATTATGGGTATTTGGGGGTTTTAACGAATCTAGATTTGATGCATGATATTTATGATCAATAGAACTAATAAGGAAAGATAGAACACTCAACAAACTGAGCATTTTATGTTGAATATGGATCGATTTCAAAAGTTTCCAAATTGGGTAAATTATTCATGCATGAAAGTGATGTTTCCGTAATCTTTACCATTTTAGGAAAGGGCTGAAACGGACATATTATTGGGGAAAATCGGTGGGGTTTTGTAGGGATAAGTTATTCATGCTTGACTGCTGTGTTTGATGATGTTTCGAGTCGTTTTGAATGTGTTTGAAGCGTTTTTAGGAAAATTTGCACAACAGGGGCGAACCTGGACTCCTTCGACCGATCGAAGGTGCGAAGGAGAGAGTCCAGGGTCGAACCTGGGTTATTTTTGGGCGAACGTGATAAAACGGGCGAAGGAAACATCAAACGGTCGAACGAAATACAAAACGGGTGAAGGAGGTTAAAAACGGGCGAAGGAGACTTAAACTGACTGGTTCGACCGTTCTGATGCAGAAATGAGATTTTTGATACAAACTAAGTGTTTTATGCTTGAACCTTGTGTGTAATCTATGTGTACTTGATTAGTTAGGGTAATGGGTCACCAACGGAATGCCGGGTCGGTCTAGTGTGTCGGTTAAACATTTAAACACGTTTTAAAACGTACTTGGTTACGATCTGGACAATCGGGGACTAGATAACCTTATGGTTATTAGTCGGAACACTTATGTGAACATTTTGATAGATCTCCGGTAGAGGGATTATCAAGGGCTTAACATCTTTATTTGTGACCGAAGAACGCTATTTAAGGTGAGTTCACGGCCCCACTTTTACTGTTTTAACTTTTGGGGGAGAAAACATGCGCTAAACTATTTTGGTAACATATGTCATACTATGGTTTTAAATTTGTATTGCTATACGATCTTTGGAAGTCCCGGGGGAAACCATGAATGTGCGGGAATGCACAACGGGGGAAATGTGGATAGATCTATTGGGCGTGACCTGCTCCACTCGTCGGCTTGGAGGGCCGGGCGGGTGCATATTGTCTCGAACAGGAACATTGGTATCATGCTGAACATTCGGGCTGCTTAAACATGCTAAACATTGCTAAACGTGTCTAGTAATGGTTTCCAATCGTAGTAGTAATAAAACATACGCCTAGCTAGCGTACTTGGTAACATTGATATAGTATGGACATTGTAACATCCGGCCCCTCTCACCACCAATATTGTCCGCTTTGCCCACCCAGAGCTCACGGATTTGTTTTTGGGTGCCCCGGTGGAAACTTCCCAGGAGGTCACCCATCCTGAAATTGCTCCCACCTGAGCACGCTTAACTGTGGAGTTCTCCTCTCATCCACTAACATTAAGCCCCAAAACGCGTTGGTGATTTAAGAGGCAAGACATTACTTATGAACCAAGGATCTCTCCTGGCCACGGCCGATGTGGGATTTTCCTGGGGTGTCACATTCACCCCCTGTTAGAGTCTCATCGTCCCTAATGAGGTGTGTTCCTGGGGTGTCACATTCACCCCCTGTTAGAGTCTCATCGTCCCTGATGAGGTGTGCACCCACCATCCCGAACGGCACAGGAGTGGCTCTGATACCACCTGTAACATCCGGCCCCTCTCACCACCAATATTGTCCGCTTTGCCCACCCAGAGCTCACGGATTTGTTTTTGGGTGCCCCGGTGGAAACTTCCCAGGAGGTCACCCATCCTGAAATTGCTCCCACCTGAGCACGCTTAACTGTGGAGTTCTCCTCTCATCCACTAACATTAAGCCCCAAAACGCGTTGGTGATTTAAGAGGCAAGACATTACTTATGAACCAAGGATCTCTCCTGGCCACGGCCGATGTGGGATTTTCCTGGGGTGTCACATTCACCCCCTGTTAGAGTCTCATCGTCCCTAATGAGGTGTGTTCCTGGGGTGTCACATTCAATCTGTCACACCCTCAAATTTCCACGTGCGGGGTTTTACCGCGAGGCGCGTGACACACCAGGATCCAAGTCAACGGTCACAATAAACGACAACTATATGAGTCGAAAGCAACGTAAATTACCCATTAAGTTTTCAAAAATCTATCCACCACAGCGGAAGCATAAAACGTTATTACGATCCAAAAGTAAAACTAAGAAAACGTTTGATAATACTCAATATCATGCAAGTGAATCCTAGACGCCGTGAGACTCCGTGCGCCTATCGACTGCCGCTACCTCAACGACCTGAGACAAACATGCTAAAAACGTCAGCAAATAATGCCGGTGAGTTCACAGGTTTTATGTTAAACATTTAAGTAATGAAAGCCATCATGTTATCACTATGTCAAAAATGATAGCGTTAGCTAGACGCATGAGTAATACTACTACGACCGGAAACCATTACAGACAACGATATATGATTTTTGCCCGAAACGATTATGCACTACCTCTAGTAGCGTTATGACCGAGACAATATGCACCCGCCCGGCTCCCAGCCGACGGGTGGGGTCTGTCAGTCCCAATAGATCTATCCACATTTCCCCCGTTATGCCATCCAGCATATTCATGGTTTCCCCGGGACTTTACGTATCGTATAATATGTAAATGAATTAACACTAGTATAACATGATAGTTTATGAAATATGTATAAAGCATGTGTCTCCCCCGAAATGTAAAAATGTAAAGTGGGGCCGTGAAACTCACCTTAGTTTCCATGCTAAGCTAGCAAACAAAGCCTGAACCCTCGACTGACTTCCTCGTGCCCTAATTACCAACAAAAGACACCTTAACAGTCTATCACACATAAGCCTAGCTTATTGACTGCTCAAAAGATAGTCTATCCGACTGTCTAGACTCGTGTGTACCAACACGAGTCTCAATACGTTTCAACTCGACGAACCGATCGTGACTTATCTTAATTCTCGTATTACATAGCACCCAAGTTACAAACTTGTTACTATTTATGTATAAACCATGTTGGACTAGTACCCCGAAACGTATAATTACCCTGAATCGTAGCACGTCTCGTAAATCATATAAGTATATTCATTTTGTGTAATTATATTTTAGAGGATACTCTTTAAGGAAAATACAACTTTAGTTATTAAAATCAATTAATAACATTTGTTACTTCTTCCCAAATATTGTTTAAAAATCATCTTTATTGCCACAAATAGTTAGACTTTGAAAATACTTTGATTCTGTATATAATGCACTTGTTCAAAAGACTTACGAGAATGTATTTATAGAAATAATAGCAGTTCGCTACGCTTTGGTTTTATAAAAATTTGGGCAGAGTTTCCTCTGTTTTTGTACAAACCAGACAACAACCGTTGTCTACAATTTTTCCCAAAATTAACTTTCAAACACAATTCATCAAATCCTTTTATCCACGATTCCGATTTACGAGACTCTATACGTTTCCACACTTATCTATACTTATATATATATAGCAATATATATATATATAGTCCGACAATATAGTCCAATGTTATTTAGTCCGATGTCCGATATCATAAGTCATGTTAAGTTAACCATTTACCAAATCGTCCGATATACAATAGTTACCGTTTATTATTTGGATCGTTCGCGAGTTAAAACTAATTCGTCCATGTCAATATATTTATAAAATTATAACATTCATAAATATATATAAATATTTACAAATATATAATGTTTATAAATATATGATAAAATAAAATGACAATAAATACAAACATAAGTTATACCGAATCACACGCGCGCGTCTCGATCTACGCGTTAACCGGACCAGATCTGACCAAGTTGAAAACCAAACCCGAACACTTGACTCGACCATCAATCAGGGACCCGAACCAACCTCGACTCGTGACCAAAATCCAACAAACCGGACCACCTTCGCACCGCAGTCCACCTTCGTCAGTCACCAAGCCACCATTCGGCACGACCACCATAACCCGACTTGAGCACGAGTCCACCCTGACTCAAGACCAGCACTCGAGACCCAAACCCCGAGACCCGTGACTGAACCGAGACCAAGCACTATCGAAATAGCAACCAGTTACTCGAAACCATAGTAATACCTGAAACCAACAGAAGCTCGTGCTGAATCTTTTCCCAAACACGACGCGACACGACCCGGACCTGACCACACCAGACCAGACCCGTAACCACCATACCTGCACATCATCACCAAAACCTCCACCAAAAACCCCACAACCAAGACCCATCTCCACCCCCGAGAACCACCACAACCCGACACCTACAGAACAACCACCTGAAACCAATCGTCGCCCCAACAGCTACCACAAACAATCAGCCTCCATTAAGCGTATGTCCCCTGCCCCCAATACCTTAACCACGAAACTAAAATGGGCCACCATCGGACTTCTGATGCGAGCCACGTCACCGCGCTGCCTCGAACCATCATAAGACAACCACCACAGCCCGACTTGGGCCTGAAACCAAGCGCCGCCACCACCATAAGGTGGGTGGTGGCCGGCCGTCGCAAAAACAGAGGGAAGGAGGAAGAGAGACGAGGTGTAGGAGAGAGGAGAGAGAGATTTCGGGTGAGAGGGAGAGTGTAGAGAGAGAGTGACGGGTGTAGAGAGAGAGAGAGTATGTGTGGCTAGGGTTTGTGACTTGGAGAAGAAATGAGGATAAGAGAATGAGATGAATTTATAGTTAGGGTTATTATGAAGGTGCACAACACGTAACGAACCCGTTTAAACGAAATACGACTCGGATTTATTTTACCGTTCATAAAATAATAAATAAAGCATGTCGGAAATGTTCGATTTTGAAAACGTAACAAAACCGTGAAATTTTAAATATAATGTTTATTATCCCGCGCGTGCATTCGAAACACATGTTTAAAACACGTTATAAGATTCGACCACGGTTTATTTTGTTAAAACGATCTGTTAACCTTCGAAACTTAAAAATTAACAATATTTATAATAAAAAGTTATCTAAAATCACATCGGTATTATTCGGAAGTTGCCGGTTGTCACATTCTCCCCATGTTACAGAAATTTTGTCCTCAAAATTTGAGGTAGGATATATCCAATAACCAATGGTAGTACAACAAAAATAGTCAACGGACTTGCCGGTACAAATGGCACGAAATAAAGTTTTAGAACCAACTGGATGCAAAGTGTAAACAATAACTTTGCCACAAACACTATTGACGCACCTCAAACGAAACAACTAGTGCACCAACTTTTTCATTACACACCACAAGGTGTGTCTGCATTTAAGGCAATGACAAACAAGTTGATGAAAGTGAGACATGTCAATAAAATCATTCATTATTCCAAGTCGATTGAATATTCACCGCAAGGTGCTGTATTAAATTCCAACAATTCGATTCAACTGAAATGTCGACTTTAAAGAAACTCATCGACGAAGTATCAAAAGATCCATTGCCCACAATGGCCTAATATAGCAAGACTATAAGACAAACATTACGAGCAACGTAATGAGGGAACAAATCATTAATGAAACAATTGTTTGATGCGAAGCCCTACAATGGACCTTCACAGGTTTAAAGAATTCAAACATATAACAATTGACACGTGTACAAAAGGCGCGTCTAATTTGGTGAAAAGAATAAGGAATCAACAAAAACAAAAATTAAATTCCTTTATAATTGAATGTCGAAGGCCACAAATACAAAAGAAGAGAGATGTAGATCGTACTCAAAAAGATATAACTAGGTTCTACAACATGAACCTTAGAAGTTCAAGAAACGAGATCATCAAGAACTTAAACTGGTTTAAGAAAAGCAAGGTCACAAATGACACGAACATGGGAGAATCGACAATCACGTCCGTAACAACAAAATAATGAAAAACCCTTATCCATAAGAACCCCGGTCCACCACGTGAACCGTAATGAATCCAGACAATACAAGATATGGCTCAAATACGCATGCAACTGAGCACCCAATGCCCAAGGCAACGCTCCCCAAAAACACGAAAAGATACAAGGATCACAACTAAGGGTAATACGAACAAGTACCCCAAGCCGAGGAACTGATTCCTCAAGGTGAATACAAGATAATTGCTATAGATTGTCACATAATCAACCCAGCCTGACCGGGGATATGCTGAAGACCCTTGTGATCGGTATGAACGAAGCACCAGGTACCGTCCAAGCAGTGTCTCCAGATTACCTCCTTACATAGAATTGACACACCCCAGACCCAAACTAGATGTAACACGACACACGATAACCAAGGACTTACCCTCCCAAGGCGTAGGCACAAAAGGCAGTAACCGATAAAGCTTAACAGATAAGAAGCTCTTAACAGTACGAGAACCAAAATAAAAGCGAAGCATAGCGACAAATAAGAAGACATATTGACAACAGTATTAGGATCCCCCTGGTTCGCCCGCAGTGTAACCCTCTAGGAATCACAAGAAGTTGATCTAGGTCCAACTCGGGTCCATCCGTCCAAACACAAAGTCCACTAGGATTTTCATGCATTCCAGTTCATGATTTCGTGTGCACCCGACATGATAAACTGCTCTACATGATCCTCCAAATGCACTTCAAGCTTGAAGTTCAAGTCACCGGATACTAGACCCAAAATTTAACGGATGATGTGGTAAAAGAGATGAGGACACCAGCACCCCGACATATGCTACCCGTATGCTAAGACTCAAACATATGTGACCGTCTAGTGTGTGTGAGACTCGGCTATAGACTAGACTCTACATGCAGTCCTAGTTCACTATAACCATTGGCTCTGATACCAATCTGTCACACCCTCAAATTTCCACGTGCGGGGTTTTACCGCGAGGCGCGTGACACACCAGGATCCAAGTCAACGGTCACAATAAACGACAACTATATGAGTCGAAAGCAACGTAAATTACCCATTAAGTTTTCAAAAATCTATCCACCACAGCGGAAGCATAAAACGTTATTACGATCCAAAAGTAAAACTAAGAAAACGTTTGATAATACTCAATATCATGCAAGTGAATCCTAGACGCCGTGAGACTCCGTGCGCCTATCGACTGCCGCTACCTCAACGACCTGAGACAAACATGCTAAAAACGTCAGCAAATAATGCCGGTGAGTTCACAGGTTTTATGTTAAACATTTAAGTAATGAAAGCCATCATGTTATCACTATGTCAGAAATGATAGCGTTAGCTAGACGCATGAGTAATACTACTACGACCGGAAACCATTACAGACAACGATATATGATTTTTGCCCGAAACGATTATGCACTACCTCTAGTAGCGTTATGACCGAGACAATATGCACCCGCCCGGCTCCCAGCCGACGGGTGGGGTCTGTCAGTCCCAATAGATCTATCCACATTTCCCCCGTTATGCCATCCAGCATATTCATGGTTTCCCCGGGACTTTACGTATCGTATAATATGTAAATGAATTAACACTAGTATAACATGATAGTTTATGAAATATGTATAAAGCATGTGTCTCCCCCGAAATGTAAAAATGTAAAGTGGGGCCGTGAAACTCACCTTAGTTTCCATGCTAAGCTAGCAAACAAAGCCTGAACCCTCGACTGACTTCCTCGTGCCCTAATTACCAACAAAAGACACCTTAACAGTCTATCACACATAAGCCTAGCTTATTGACTGCTCAAAAGATAGTCTATCCGACTGTCTAGACTCGTGTGTACCAACACGAGTCTCAATACGTTTCAACTCGACGAACCGATCGTGACTTATCTTAATTCTCGTATTACATAGCACCCAAGTTACAAACTTGTTACTATTTATGTATAAACCATGTTGGACTAGTACCCCGAAACGTATAATTACCCTGAATCGTAGCACGTCTCGTAAATCATATAAGTATATTCATTTTGTGTAATTATATTTTAGAGGATACTCTTTAAGGAAAATACAACTTTAGTTATTAAAATCAATTAATAACATTTGTTACTTCTTCCCAAATATTGTTTAAAAATCATCTTTATTGCCACAAATAGTTAGACTTTGAAAATACTTTGATTCTGTATATAATGCACTTGTTCAAAAGACTTACGAGAATGTATTTATAGAAATAATAGCAGTTCGCTACGCTTTGGTTTTATAAAAATTTGGGCAGAGTTTCCTCTGTTTTTGTACAAACCAGACAACAACCGTTGTCTACAATTTTTCCCAAAATTAACTTTCAAACACAATTCATCAAATCCTTTTATCCACGATTCCGATTTACGAGACTCTATACGTTTCCACACTTATCTATACTTATATATATATAGCAATATATATATATATATAGTCCGACAATATAGTCCAATGTTATTTAGTCCGATGTCCGATATCATAAGTCATGTTAAGTTAACCATTTACCAAATCGTCCGATATACAATAGTTACCGTTTATTATTTGGATCGTTCGCGAGTTAAAACTAATTCGTCCATGTCAATATATTTATAAAATTATAACATTCATAAATATATATAAATATTTACAAATATATAATGTTTATAAATATATGATAAAATAAAATGACAATAAATACAAACATAAGTTATACCGAATCACACGCGCGCGTCTCGATCTACGCGTTAACCGGACCAGATCTGACCAAGTTGAAAACCAAACCCGAACACTTGACTCGACCATCAATCAGGGACCCGAACCAACCTCGACTCGTGACCAAAATCCAACAAACCGGACCACCTTCGCACCGCAGTCCACCTTCGTCAGTCACCAAGCCACCATTCGGCACGACCACCATAACCCGACTTGAGCACGAGTCCACCCTGACTCAAGACCAGCACTCGAGACCCAAACCCCGAGACCCGTGACTGAACCGAGACCAAGCACTATCGAAATAGCAACCAGTTACTCGAAACCATAGTAATACCTGAAACCAACAGAAGCTCGTGCTGAATCTTTTCCCAAACACGACGCGACACGACCCGGACCTGACCACACCAGACCAGACCCGTAACCACCATACCTGCACATCATCACCAAAACCTCCACCAAAAACCCCACAACCAAGACCCATCTCCACCCCCGAGAACCACCACAACCCGACACCTACAGAACAACCACCTGAAACCAATCGTCGCCCCAACAGCTACCACAAACAATCAGCCTCCATTAAGCGTATGTCCCCTGCCCCCAATACCTTAACCACGAAACTAAAATGGGCCACCATCGGACTTCTGATGCGAGCCACGTCACCGCGCTGCCTCGAACCATCATAAGACAACCACCACAGCCCGACTTGGGCCTGAAACCAAGCGCCGCCACCACCATAAGGTGGGTGGTGGCCGGCCGTCGCAAAAACAGAGGGAAGGAGGAAGAGAGACGAGGTGTAGGAGAGAGGAGAGAGAGATTTCGGGTGAGAGGGAGAGTGTAGAGAGAGAGTGACGGGTGTAGAGAGAGAGAGAGTATGTGTGGCTAGGGTTTGTGACTTGGAGAAGAAATGAGGATAAGAGAATGAGATGAATTTATAGTTAGGGTTATTATGAAGGTGCACAACACGTAACGAACCCGTTTAAACGAAATACGACTCGGATTTATTTTACCGTTCATAAAATAATAAATAAAGCATGTCGGAAATGTTCGATTTTGAAAACGTAACAAAACCGTGAAATTTTAAATATAATGTTTATTATCCCGCGCGTGCATTCGAAACACATGTTTAAAACACGTTATAAGATTCGACCACGGTTTATTTTGTTAAAACGATCTGTTAACCTTCGAAACTTAAAAATTAACAATATTTATAATAAAAAGTTATCTAAAATCACATCGGTATTATTCGGAAGTTGCCGGTTGTCACAGACATGGTAACGTTTTGGTAACATATTGAACAAACCTGGGAACTCACCAGCATTATATGTTGACATCTTTTTGGCATGTTTTTCTCAGGTCGCTAAGGTAGCAACAAATGGAACTAGGCGCACGGGTCTGCATTGGCGTCTAGGCATAGTTGCACGTTTTGTAATAAAAGTGTTTTGAATACTTTGGGATACTAGCATAGCTGATTAAATGCTTCTTAAACGCTTCCGCTTATAAAATCGTTGGTTATGTTTCTTTACGTTTTTCATATAGAGTTGTTTATTGTGATTGTTGACTTGGATCCTGGTTTGTCATGCGCCTCGCGGTAAAACCCCGCAAGTGGAAAGTTAAGGGTGTGGAGGAACCTGTCGAGATTCTCGACTACAAGATTCGTAGCCTTCGTCGGAGTAAAATCCGCATCGTTAAAGTCCGTTGGAACTCGAACCGTGGACCGGAGTTCACATGGGAACGGGAGGATCAGATGAAAGCTAAGTATCCCCATCTTTTTCCGAAACGCGCGTTTGAATCGAGGCATGTTACTGCTGAAGCAGAATGAATCTCGGGTCGAGATTCCTTTCAACGTGGGGATGATGTGACATCCGGTAATTTTCTTTTCGTTCTGTTCTTTTCGTTTCCTTCTTTTTGGGGCTTTGCGCAATTTTCGGGACGAAAATTCTTTCAACGTGGGGATGATGTGACACCCGGCATGTTTGGCTTAAACATATTAGTAACATCTAAGTCTACCTTAGCGAGAAACGTTTATAAACGAACTTAACTGGGTTAGTTGAGTCGGGTCAAGTTAGGATTGTCCAGGGTGCAATGATCTAGAGGATCATTGGGAGTCGTTTTGGTAATACACTAGTACCGGGTTCCGTTGTTGGTGACATTACATGAACTAATTAAGTATATGTGTAGATTATGGGTCGTGTGGTGGATTATATACATAGATGTGTTTAAATGATGTATAAACGATTATCTGTGCTTAAATATGTTAAATATAGACTAAATATGTTAAATTTGGATTTCACTCCTAACTCAAAGATGTATTTCAAAATTGAAAACGATTGTGGAATGAAACAATCACTAAGTTAAGGATATCACTCCCAGCTTAGTGGTTACGTTCCTTTTTGAAAGAAATACTCTTTGAGGTGTGGATGTCACTCCTATCTCAAAGATATATTCCTAAGATAAATAACATATAGATGAGTGAAACTAATCACCAAGGTATGGATGTCACTCCTAACTTGGTGATATCATTTCGTTTGTGAAATACGAGTATCTTCTTCTTTAAACAACACACCGAAAGAATAACGAGAAAGAATCATAGCGAAAATATCTGGAAAGAAAATATAAGGATAAAGAGAAATAAACACGAGAGGACTCGTGAATGTAAGCTTGGTAATAGACTACGCTAAAAGGCATTCTAATAACCTAATTCCCTATAACCATGGCTCTGATACCAATCTGTAACACCCCAACCGATGGCGGAATCATCGAGGTGTCACGTAGTGACGATTGTTCAAAAGCACATGGTACTAAAATGTAAATATATTATTGAATAATTTAAATTGTCTTACATAGATGAAATGGGAAAAATACAAAAGTCTGAACGAAACATGAAATTTGAAATAACTTATTAAAAGCAAGCACTAAAATCCAATGCTATGGAACTAAGATCAAACTGCACCTGAAACATGTACCAAATAGGTTTTGTCAACATATGAAATGTTGGTGAGCATTCCTTGTTTTAATACATATAGTAAGTTGGAAAATGGTATACAATTCAAGTGCAAAGCTACAGTGCAATTATGTAAACTATGTATCATACAAATGAGCGAAATCAATCCTGTGACTGTATAAATGTACTAAAATGAACGGCGGTGTACTAATCCAATAAATGGATAATAACTTAACAATGACCATGGATTCTCCGATGAAAAAGGGGTAGAATCAACCTAGGCGGGTTGTCAATCCAATAGCGCTATCCAATGTTAAGGTCGGCTTGTATAATGTTAATGATTTCACTAAGTACAAATGTATTCTGCATGTAATGTCTAAGCATAAAGCACGTTTGTAAGCAAATGCACATAGTACTAGAATTTGATTGTAAAAATGTGAACTTGTATTTGTAATTTGTATAAGTGTGCATGTAACACCCCAAAAGTAAATAAAAGCAAAAAGGGGATAGGAAATACTCACTTTCGCCAAATGACTAGATGACTAAGCGAGCGTGAAAATGCGAGCAATCCAAAGGTTCAACAACGAAACTAGTCCAACTTAGAAGAAAAGAAACCGAATAGGAAAAAATATCAAGCTTTTAATTCGCCAATTACAAGAGCTTATAATCAAAGCTTCAAATGTAGAAGTAATATACTCTAGAAGAAAGGTATGAGGGAGAGTTTAATCGAATTGAAACAAATGAATTAGAGGTGCAAAGTGTAATGGGTCATAGGTGGGTTTTTATACTAGTTTTGGATTCAATTAGCCATTAAAATTGGTCAACACCATAAAGTAAGGTTTTATGATGAATTGAATATTTGACTAGGACTTTGACTGTTTGACTAAGACTTTGACTAGGACATTGACTGGGACTTTGACTAAGACTTTGACTGGGACTTTGACTGAGACTGTCTTAGTGGACCGCGAGGGCTAAAAAAATAATTTTGTTTCTAATTTAATCAATTTTAATTTATAGACTTGTTTCCTTCTGTTTCTAAGTTGTTTTAGGACTGAAAATTAAGGGCTTTGAGTATCAAGGTCTAAAACATACGTGCTCGGGTGTAGATGTGAGTATAAAACGTGCATACTTTTACTTATAAAAATTATAAGTTTTATTAAATTGTGAATTTTGGTCCTATTAAAATACGAGGGTTAAAAATAAAAATTTTGAAATAGTTAAGGAACCAATTATGTACATTTATGAAAAGTGAAGGGTGCAGGTTGTCACAACAAACTGCGTTTGAACATTTTCAAAGTTAGAAACAAAAATTTGAAAAAAAAAAACAAAATTAATGAATTAGTGATTAAACTCACTGTAAAGTGCATCAATATCGGACTGGTTAAGTACTTGACGAATAAGGTAGAGAGGTTTTCTTTGATTATCGGTTGTCATTATCGTCTAGGGTTTGGATGAAATGGATGGTCTGATAGTGTGTTTGGGTGTTTGAAGATTGAGGGTTTTGAATGACAATTAACTAAAGATTAAAAGGGAAGGGGAATTATAGGCTTAAAAGGCTTGGGAAATTACAACTATGCGCTCACGTGCCAAGCATGTGAGGGATTTAACCGTGAAAAACTAACCCAGTTACTATAAAGGACAAAGGTTGTAGCAAACTATTGAAATAAAGGACAAAGACTGGAAGTATTTATTTTAAAGGACCTGATCCATAAAGGACATAGGTTGTAACCATTCAAAATTTTCAAGTTCATAACTTATCAAAGTTCTAACAAATTACTGTTACGCATTGACGTTATTAATTCTTTCAAGTCAACTAAGCTTGAAGAAGTTAAACCAGCATCAAACGAATCATCTTGTTTTGATCTACCGCAAAAAGGGCTACCTTACCTTTGAAGGTCAAGTTTCATCAACAAAATCATGATGTTGTCGGAATCAATTTTTCAGTCATGTCAACTAAGTTCAAAGAAGTCAAGCGCATCAAACATGAAATTTTTTATTTTTTATTTTTTTGAACGGCAAAACACTTTATATTAACGATATAAAGAGCCAGCAAGAGGCTGGAGAACAAAACAAAAGGAAACACAACAAACCGAACAACACCCAAAACGGGCAGCACCCCAAAACAGAAAAAAAAAGAACTACAAACTGGCCGCAATGTTGAAATCTATCCAGTTTTCCCAGGAGGGATTCGGAACACTAGAGCGGTGGCATAACCAAAGGAACGAATCTTCTTTTGCAAGGTCAACCACTTTATGGTACAGAATGAATTTGCCTTCAAAGATCTTTGCATTTCGCGCAAGCCATATGCGCCAGACTGTAGCGCTAACAATGGTCCAAATCAAACGTTTCCAGACCTTCGACCCCGGACATCCTTTTATCCGTTTCAAAAAACCAACGAAGGACGTCTCATCGGTTGGAAAAGGAATACGAACCCACGTCAGAATCTGCCACCAGACTGCCTTGGCCACTAAACAACTCCAAAGCGCGTGATCAGTATCCTCAACCCCATATCCACAGCGAGCACACAGCTGCGAGTCGACATGAATACCCCTTTTAGACAACTCAGACTTAACGGCGATCCTCCCAAGAGCAGCCCTCCACATTAATATATTACACTTAGGAGGAACCCACGA
Source organism: Ambrosia x helenae (assembly GCA_030844895.1). Lineage (NCBI taxonomy): Eukaryota > Viridiplantae > Streptophyta > Magnoliopsida > Asterales > Asteraceae > Ambrosia > Ambrosia x helenae. The sequence continues at coordinate 13,149,180 of CM061233.1, forward strand.
CTCCCAGCGACCCACCTGAACGGAAGACGCACCCTGCCTGGCCGAGTCCAGCTCATGACGGATGTGTTTCACCGAGAACTCAACCCCATCATCATTTGCCCAGCTCCAAATATCATGTTTCCTGCTAAACGAGAACTCGCTAATCAACTTTAAAAGTTTGCCAAAGGAGACCCATTCTTCAACAGATTGGAACCTGCGCTTCCAACTCCCAAGCCAAGTGACCCTCTCATTTATTTTGGAAAACGAAGCTGCCACCAACGCCTCTTTATCAGAAGCTAACACAAACAAATCCGGGAAAACAACACTTAACGGGTCAGAGGACAACCACCTATCCTTCCAGAATTTAGTCAACGCCCCATCTCCCACCGAAACTTTTAGCTTTTCGTTTAAACGTAAACCCTCCTCAGCCAAGGCCTCCTCGACCTTACTAATGTCTTTCCAAAGCCCTGGGAAAGACTCCTTCACTGGGATAATTTTCGACCTTAGGGAGTTTCCGTGAATCGCAACAACTACTTTAGCCCATAACTGAGACGGGTCCCTTCTCAACCTCCACCACCATTTCGAGAGCATGGCGAGGTTGAAATCGGAGATGCTACCCAGCCCCAAACCGCCCCTACACTTAGGCCGCTTCAGCTTGTCCCATTTTATCCAACGGACCTTGTGACGACTACCCGAGCATCCCCAAACAAAGTCTCTCCTAATACCTTCGAGCTTCTTTATCACGCACTTAGGGGCAGCAAAAATAGAAAGATAATAAGAACCAAGGCTGCTCAAAAAAGACTTGGCAAGAGTCACCCGGCCAACGAAAGAAAGATGTCGCGCTTTCCACGAGGACAATTTCTTAGCACACTTATCCAAGATCGGGAGCCAGTGTTTGGATCTCTTCATATTTGCACCGATGGGAACTCCGAGATGAATGAAAGGAAAAACACCCGGCTTGCAGTTTAACATCTCGGCACACCTCGACACCTCCTCCGAACACACACCCACACCATAAAGCTGACTCTTATTCCGATTAATGGTCAGCCCGGAGAGAAGGCTAATCCATCGTAGGAAACGATTCAGACTCAAGATGTTAGATTCCGACCACTCCCCGAAAAAAAGAATATCATCTGCATAGATCAAGTGAGAGAGGACAAGACCGTTATTTGGGAGTCTAACACAGTGAAACATACCCAAATCCACCGCACGGTTCATTAACGTAGAAATCACTTCTATGGCAATAATAAATAAGAACGGGGATAGAGGGTCACCTTGCCGGAGACCCCTCTTTAAAACAAACTCATTAGTAGGCGCCCCGTTAACAATAACCGAACTCGTACCCGATTGGAGACAACCCCTCATCCACTCAATCCATAAACTTGGGAACCCATAAAATCCATGGTCCGGAATAAGAACCTCCAGTTAAGTGTATCGTAAGCTTTCCGGAAATCAACCTTGAGAACTAAAATCTGCGTTTTTGACTTCTTTGCCCAAGACACCGTCTCGCTAACAATGAGAGGGCTATCGAGAACGAATCTGCCCTCCACGAAGGCCGATTGGGTTGGGGAGATAATGCTCGGCATAATACCTTTGATACGAGACACCAAGGTTTTAGCCAGGATTTTGACAACGAACCAACAAGCGAGATAGGCCTAAAGTCTTCAAGAGAGTGAGAATCCGGTAACTTGGGGATAAGAGCGATGAAAGACGGATTACAACCTGCTGAAATTGATCTGCTGCGAAGAACTCTTCAAACGCCCCCATAATAATCGGCTTCAAATGGACCCAAAACTTCTTAAAGAAGCTCAAAGGAAAACCGTCGGGTCCCGGGGCCTTATTACCACTACAATCTTTAATCGCCTTCCAAACTTCATCAGGATCAAAGGGCTTAATAAGAGACTCGGCCTGATCAGGCCCCAGCCGAGGTAGCCCGAAATTAGTAAACTTAGGCCTTCTTTTAAGGGGCTACGAAAACTGTTTAGAAAACCAGCTGCACACCTCTTCTTTAATAGCATTCGGATCCGTATTCCAGACCCCGCCGATAACCAGCCCATGAATCCTCCGAGAGACAATGTTTGCATTGATGATGCTGTGAAAAAAGGATGAGTTTTCATCACCGAACCTGACCCAGTTGACTCTGGATTTTTGTTGGAGATCTTTCGCTTTGTTTGTTTTAATTTTCCGGAGCTTTAGTCTGAAATCAACCCTATGACGCTTCTCATCTCCACTAAGCTTCGCGTCCTCAGCCAGAGAGTCAAGAAAATCAACTGCTTTTTTCAGAGCCGCGCGTTCTTTTTCTTCCAGAACTTTAGCCCGACTTCTCCATTGCTTGATGTCTAATTTAATGTCTTTTAGCACCCACGCAAGATATTTATCCGCTTTCCCCACTATGAGACCACTGCCAATTCTGGAGGTAACAATACTGGTCACCTCAGGAGAGCTTAACCAAGAGTTAAAAAACTTGAACGGAGAAGGCTCGAAATCCAAATTTGCGCAAGAAAGGGAGATGGGGCAATGATCTGAAGGCCCCTTTCCACGAACCTCCACCTTAGCACATGGCCACCTGTTCATAAACTCATCACAAACAAAGAACAGATCAAGCTTACTATACTTTACATCGACATTATCGGATATATAGGTGAAACGACCCCCAACCATACGATACTCTAGTCACCCCATCCTGCTAATGAAAGCGTTAAAAGCCGAAGCACTGTTAACATCAAAAACCGAGTTGAGTCTCTCGTCTTCGGATCTAACGTCATTATAGTCTCCCATGGCCACCCACATACCTAGAAATTGGTCCTTAAGACCTCCAATTTTATCCCAGAGCCGTCTCCGAAGAACTACATCATTTGGGGCATGGATATTTAAGACGTTTATTCTGTCCTGGGAACCAACCATAGTGCCCGAGACCAAAATAAAAAACTGCTCAGCCAAGAAGTTACTGCATAAGAACAGCGATGGGTCCCAAATTGAGACAAGGCCCCCGGACCTCCCAATCGCATTACTAGAAGCAAAGCTAAACCGGGATCTATCCCAAAACCTCCCCCAAAAAGAATCCGGAACTGAGGAGATGTGCGTCTCCTGGATACACAAAAACGAAACCTTTGCTTCCTTTTTCAAATCTCTAATCCACCCCAGCTTAACCGAACCGGACACCCCCCTAGAGTTAATCGACAAAAAATTCATAATGACACAACATTCTCCAATCCCCCCTTAACCATGTTACTCACCTGTTTTGAAAAGCCCTTCACTTCAATCCCAAGACCAACACCGAAATTCAAGGTGACCTCCACCTCACTAGCCAAATCATCTCGGGCATTCCCTGGGCTTTCAGCATCTGTGGGAGGAGCATCCGATGGAGCAAGATTCGGAGCCTCGACTTCAGACGGCACCTGGTTACCCTTCTTCGACTTAGCATGTTCCTCAGCATCTTTCAGAATCAACTCATCCAGGCTAAAAGGATCATCCTCAACTGGATTATTAAGATCAGGGGTTTTAAAAAGTTTATGGGCCCCTTTAAAATTTGTTCTCCTCTTATCTTTGGCCCTTATGGTTATAAAGCTGGGCCCAAAAGAATTTGCCTGCAGATTATTAAATAAAACCGGCCCACTACATTTGGGAGACCCTGACTTGTTAAAAGAGGGAAATCTGACAGCTGGGGACAAAGGGGCCCACTTATTGTTATCCAAAGTAACAGAGTGGGGGGGGAGTACCCGCACCACAATCAGCATTGGGAACCGAAACGTCTTGGACATCATTACCATGCAAACTCCCCATGCACATGGGGGAGCTAAATGCTCCTTCGTCTTCCACCTTGGTAACGGAGTCCACAACCACCGGACTTACCTCCGGCGTACCTTCAATACCAACCTCCGGTACCGACCCACCTGAGAAGGAGGGCTTCCAAATAGCATCAATTTCGTGGACCCACACTGTAAATGAATGACCTCCCCATGTCATAAGGAATTCCGTATCCACTTTCTTGCCAGATTTAACTACCACCGCCATAACATCCTCCGAAAAATCCAAATCCTCCAAAGAATCATTGGACTTGAAGAAGAGACTCCCACACCTCTCGCCAATCTTGTTTAGAACGTGACGATCCCACAAACAAGCCGGAACCCCGACAACCTTTACCCAAGCAATACGATCAAAAGTCGGTGGAATACCCTCCCAGACATACAATCTTGAAAACCATCGTGACCAATAATCATATTGGTCGATTAGGAACTCTTCCGCTTCCACACAAGACTTAAAAGTAATCAAAACTTTTACACCGCCCAGGTACCGAATGGTAGCCCCTGCGTCCGCGTTTTCAACCATAATCTCTTCGAGTTTTTTGAGCACATCCAGCTCCTTCGCCTCCCCGATCAGGGATTTGAAGGCCAAAGACTCCTTGACCTTAGTATTCATAGGGGGAGCTCAATACGGCTGGGGTAAGGAGTGGCGTTACATCCCAACCTGAGACCAATATTGTCACGATAGGACGTTGCAGCCTGCTCCGCCTGCACCTGAGACACCACCGGTCTAGAGACCGAAGGGCCCAATCTAGAGAACACCGACCTAGATTCCACTCTCTGTTGTTGAACATTCTTAGAACCATCTCTGTTAAATTCCGCCACACCAACACTTAGGACAGCCCCATCAATGACCGTACCATCTAAAAATCTCGCCCATTCCTCAGCATCCTTAACCCCGGAAAATCTGAGGAAACCGAACTTATTCCCTGCTCCATCTCTTTTTGAAGGAATGAAGACATCTTCTAGATTCTCGTACGACTGAAAAGCCGCCCCAAGCAAATCACTGTTACAATCCGAAGGCAGGTTGGATACAAAAAAGGAGGTAGTCTCCTTGAGCTTTTCCATCTTCTTCACAAACTTCTTCTCCCGCAGAGCTTTCTTCTTCCCAACAACTGGGATCCACCTCTCACCATTGTCAACGTCTTTGTTCTTCAATCTTGCAAGCTCTTCATCTTTCCTTTTCTTGAGGTCTTGATACTCCTACAGTCCTGCGTTGGTTGAAAGTGGCTGATGAAATCGCCTTTTCCTCTCCCTCTTCTGGTCTTCATTTTACACAAATGCGTTGGTTGAAAGTGGCTGATACTCATTCGATCCTTCTCTTTTTGCAATGAGCATTGTCTCAAGATAACATGAAATTTTTATACATATTCTTTTTATTCTTGCACATGCTACCACCTAAATTTGGATTTCCAAAACCCATTGAAATCAACGTTATCAGAGTTTTTATTTATTTTCTTACAAATTATATATCCAACATGGCAACTGAACATGGCAACTGAACATGGCAACTGAACATGGCAACTGAATAAAGAAAAATAAAAAGAATAGCCCGAAGATTAAACATGTATTGATGGATTCATTATTCGAATTTTTTTTTAAATATTTATATAATAATTTGCAGTGGCGTAGCCAAATTTTTTTAAGGGTTCGACATGCTTGGCATGTGAGGGTATGGCTGTAATTTCCCAAGGTTTGGTATCAACTTTTCTAAGGGTTCGACATCATGGTCTCTAAGGATTCGGTATAAAGGTTTCTATGGGTTCGATGTCAAAATTTCTATGGGTGTGATGTCAAAATGCACGTATATATAATGAGTTCGACCAAATATGTAGCCTATTATGTGCCTACGCCCCTAATAATTTGATGGTTACTTTAGTCACGCTAACACACTAAGAGCATTTCCATTAGCATCTCCATACCCCATCCCCTCACAACCACATATTATATTAAAAATCATTACAGTTACCTCTCCTCCACTTACAACCACCTTCAACAAATATTAAAAAAAAATACAGTTTCTGTTTTCCCCAAAAGATTCCCAAATAACCCTCATTTTACCGATAAACAGTAGATTACTCATTTTTCTGCACTCACAACCCCTCAAAACCACCCCATATAATTTGGGGAATAGTCTCAAAAAAAAAAAAATGGAGGGCCAAATGTGATTGCTCTAATTTGCCATACATGAAATGCTAACTACCTGAATAGTAGTTTTTTTCATTGAACGAAAAATTTCATTTCATTATCACCCCAAATTTACATTGTCCTATTAGCAAGATGTAAGATAGAACCAAATTACAATACACCCCTACTGTGTTATGCCCAAACAGAAGCTTACATAATTAAAAGTTAAAACTACACCGCCTCTTCTAATCGACTTCTTGTTTCGCCCGATTTTTGACCTACATGAATGAGGTAGTCTTGATCTCGCATAACAATTGTTCCAGCACAATCCTTTTTCATGAAAACACTCGTTCATTTTACCCTTTCCATAATGTGTAGCATGTTGTGAGAATAACCAAAAGTACCGCCTTTTTCTTTCTACCTCTTAGATCCTAGTTCCTGTGTATTTTTAGTATTTCTCTGACCGAGAAGGAAAAAATCTACGGGATTTTACACCTTATGCCATTCATTTTGTTACATTTTGATAGAATGTAAACCCCTTGATTCATTCCATTGATTTACATGGTATATATAATACATGTGATTTAGCTATTCTAGGAAACAATAATCAATACATTAATTGGGTACAATTATACTAAATATATCTATGCTATTACACCCCCGCAGTCGAAGCGGGAGGTGACCGGATGCTGAGACTGTCTTTGAAGTCTTCAAACAAAATGCGAGGTAATCCTTTAGTGAAGATGTCGGCAACCTGATATCGAGATGGAACGTGTAGCACTCGAACTTGACCCCTTTGTACCTGTTCACGAACAAAATGTATGTCCAGCTCTATATGTTTGGTTCGCTGATGCTGCACTGGATTGCCAGATAAATAAATGGCACTGATGTTATCACAATAAACCAGGGTCGCACGAGATAAAGGAAGATGAAGCTCCAGAAGTAGATTACGTAGCCAGCAAATCTCGGCGACCACATTTGCAACCCCCCTATATTCAGCTTCAGCACTAGATCGCAAGATAGTGGTTTGACGTTTAGATGACCACGAAATAAGGTTGTCCCCAAAATAAATGCAGTACCCACTGGTGAAATGACGGGTGTCAGGATACCCCGCCCAATCGGCATCAGTGTAAGAAACTAGCGACTGGGTGGAGGTCGGGTGAAGTGTGTGGCCATAGTCGGTAGTTCCTTTGATGTAGCGTATAATGCGTTTAAGAGCATTCCAATGGTCGACACGAGGAGAATGCATGTGCATACATACCTGCTGGATTGCGTATGAAATGTCAGGTCTAGTAAATGTGAGGTATTGGAGGGCACCGGCCAATCTGCGGTACAAAGTGGGGTCATGAAATACTTCGCCGACCGTGTTGCTCATTTTTCCATTGGTGTCAACCGGAGTTGCAACGGGATTACATGATTGCATACCGGCTCGAGTAATAATTTCAGTCACATATGTGCGCGGTGACAAAAACATGGTGTCTGCATAGCGAGACACGAAAATACCAAGAAAGTAGCTCAAGGGACCTAAGTCCTTCATGGCAAATTCACTTGCTAACCTTGCCATGAGAGAGTGACGCAGTTTGTCAGACGATGTGACCAGCAGAATGTCGTCAACATATAGAAGAAGATAGGTTGTGTCTGTCCCATTATGAAGGGTGAATAGAGAGGCGTCACTCTTGCTGGTAATAAAACCCATAGACAGAACAAAGTCCGTAAACCGTTGGTACCAGGCTCGAGGTGCCTGTTTGAACCCATATAATGATTACTTGAGAGAGCACACATAATCTGGAAACTGTTTGTTACGAAATCCTAGTGGCTGGTACATGTAGACCGTTTCATGGAGATTCCCATGTAGAAAAGCATTGGTGACATCCAGTTGATGAATCGACCAGTGCTTCGAGAGAGCAATGGAGAGTACCGTCCGTATGGTAGCCGTTTGACAAACGGGCTAAAAGTCTCTCCACAATCGATGCCAACCAGCTGTAAGCGACCATCACAAACTAACCGGGCCTTGTACCGTTCAAGAGAGCCATCTGACCTGTATTTATGTTTAAGCAACCACAAACTACGTATAATATTCATATCTGGCTGTCTAGGTACTAATTCCCACGTGTCGTTTCTAACTAATGCATTATACTATGTAGTCATGGCAGAGAACCATTCCAGTATAGCCAAGGCATCGGTGGGGTTTTTGGGAATTGGTACGACAGGAGTGGTTGTGGTGGTGTGAAGGTTAAAGGGTTGTTTGGGCCTAAAGTTACCGCTCATAGAGTGGGTGTGTATTGTACAGTTGGGTGGTGGAGGTGGAGGTGGAGTGGGTACGGGCGTTGGTTGGGTGGGTGGAGTAGGTGGGCCGTGAGTGTGTGGGCTCGGAGTAGTGGCTGGGGATGTGGGCTGGAGTGGTTGGATGCGGTCGGATGGTTAGGGGTGGCGGGATATTGATGTGGGCCGAAGGGGATGTTTTGGGCTTTGTGGGTGGGAGGCGGTGTATTAGTGGGTACAGGGGTGGGCCGGGCGGTAGTTTGTATGTGAGGTGCTAGGTGGAATGGGAAAGGGGTGGTCAGGAAGTCATAAGAGGGTATTGGGTCGATGGATTGTTTGAAGGGGAAAGTGGTCTCGTCAAAAGCGACGTGTCGTGAGATATAGACCTGTTTGGTTTTCAAGTCGAGGCAACGGTACCCCTATGGGTAGTGTGACATCCGGGAACCAAGCGTACACTTTTCTAGCTAGCTTTACTGTTTACTTGCTTTACTGTTTACTTGTTGAATTTCGGGACGAAATTCTTTTCAACTTGGGGATGATGTGATACCCCGCAAATTCAGGTTCTCACTTTAACTAAACTCTAGTTACGTTCCTTGCATTATACTTAACTAGGGTTAGCTAGATAGGACACACGTGCATTGTTGTGAGTTAATATCGGGTTACATGATTAGTGAACCTCGGACGTTGGTGAATAATGAATTTATGTGTCTCTGTGATAATTGACAAACTTATGTGAAAACCATACGTGATTGTGTGAACCTAAACCGTATACGTTAATAAAAATCACTAAAAGTGGAGTATGAGGTTGATTAGGGTCTTAACGCATGGGGTTGCACTTGTTACGGTCCGAAATAACGAAAACGTCGAAGGATAATGCGTCGGTGATGAAACGAGACACGCACGCGGGCCTCGGGCCTGTGAGCGGCCTCTCACAGGGCCCGAGCGACCGCTCGGATCAGTCTGACGGGTCTAAACCGCCTCACACACCTAATTAAGCATCCTTAACCCCCATGCAACCCCTAAACTTAACCCTAATCGCCCCCTTACTGCCCCACACGAAATATTAACCCTAAAGCTCCTGCTAAGGCTCAAGATCATCAATTGGGAAGCTTCAAAGGCACACGGTTGATCGAATCGAAGAGCCAAGGGTATAATCTTTGATTCCTTACACTTTTATCTTGTGTTTTTGTTATAAAAATCATGTAACAAAGTTTGTTCAGGTCTGAAAGTTTTTAATAATCATTAAAACATGAAGTTTTTGAAGATTTAACGGATCAAACATAATAATAAACGATTAGTAACATCATAGGATACTTGTTGCGCAAGTTATTGATGTTTTGGTCTTTAAAGTTGTGATCTTTGCATGTTTAATAGTAGAATCTGATCATAATAAGTATTAGGGATGTTTGGTAATGATGATTGATGTTTGTTAATTGTTTTATGCACACGGTAGTCGATTAAAGTATGATTTAGGCGAAACTAAAATCTGGACAGAATGACTTGATGAACTTGTAGGGGCTGTAACACGACCTTAACATAACGATTTTGGTATTTTCTTTGCATGATTGAGTCACACTTGGTCTTAGCTTTTCATAATGTGTAAAATCAAGTATTTTGGACGTCGGTTGAGTCGTTTTTGGAATTTTCATTGAAAATAGGTCAGGTCAGAATTTCGGTATCAAACTGAGTCAACTTTGAAACATCATAACTCAAGTTTTATAAATAGTTGGGTTGTGAAATTTTTACAGAAGGTTAATATTGGAGTAATATGAGTTTTCCAAGTGGATTCATCCCGTTTGGATGAATACACAATTTTTGGGAATTTATTTACCAAACTGACCTGTTAGGAAGGTTTTCTGAACATAGCTGTATTAGACAAATTTTAATTATTTTTGTGTTTGGATTTAAGATAAAAAAAAATAGGTATTGTTAAGTGAATTCCAAAGAAAATTCAGTAAAAATTTGGGAGGTTAACTCACTGATTTGCTATTTTAAATAAATTCGTTTTGATGGCGCACAATCTGTCCTGAAAACACAGATTGTGTATTATGTGCTTATGTGATTAATTGAGGTCTTAGGTAGTATTGAATTGACATGTAACTGAAGTACACTTGTCTGAGACACATATGGAATGTAGAAACTAATTGTAACCAACACATTCACCAACGAGTCCGTAGGGTTTACTATTTCATGTAGAATCACTAGGCGTCACATACACACTTTTGAACGTTTAAAACGCCTTGGACAAACGAGTTATATGGTGTAATGATATTACGCCTATACTCACTTGGTGACACTTATATTAGGGTGTCGGTGGCATACTTTACTTGCGGTTCAGATTTCTTTTGCTTGCACGTTAAGGTGAGTTTCACTATTCATTTCTCAAAAGCATGCGTCTCGGGTTTGAGACAACTTACAAAACGTTTTCTAGTCCGGTTTGGGACTACTTTTACATCTCGGGTTATGAGATGCTTTGACTCCTTGCGTGGGTCGGGTTTTGACTCCTTGTGTGGGTCGGGTTTTACGATTCCTTGTGTGGATCGGGTTTTCGGTCAGTTTAAAACTTATTGGTCCTTTGTAATCTAAACACTCTATCATTGAAAGTCCTTGCATATTATTGGGTTAATCGCTGGAGGCGAACGGGGTATTAGTTGATAGCGCTATTAGGTTGATGCAGCAACCTCATGTCTGAGGTGCTTGAGGCACGGGCATGAACTTCTGACCACAATTTCCGACTGGTGTTGATAGACGCCAGTCATTGAGGCAAATAACTATTTTCCTGAAGGTTTCCCAATAATCTTGTTTAGTTACATTGAGTGGGCTAGCTACCCCTGACACACTTAAACTGACAACTCTTTAACTTTTTGGGTCTGGAGGACCTACGTTATTACTTGGTTACGTGGTTTTGGAAACCAGTGCATTTTATACGTGTTTGCTTTACTTTGTGAACTCACCAGCTTTATGCTGACATACGATTTACATGCTTTTGCAGGTAGTTAGCTTCCGGTGCCAGGATTAGAAAGCATTGTACACTTCACTGCATTTGGGGTCTTGGGCATACACATAAATTACATATTATGCTTTTACATTTTCTTTCATATGGCTTTAATTTGGGCGCGTTGTTTTGCGCACGGTTTTCAAAAGGTTTTAAATTTGGTTTACGCTTCCGCAGCATAACTAAACTTGGTTTTTTGAAAACGAACTAAATGGTTTGGGCATTTAGAGTTCGTTCATGTGACTTATGGCTATGGGATCCTGGTTTGTCATGCGCCTCGCGGTATAAACCCCGCAGTGGAAATTTGAGGGTGTGACGGGTAGGGGGGTAACCGAGAAAGACGCAAGGATGGGAACGGTTTTCTAGTTTGTGAATGGTGGTGTTGGGTGTGAGAGGGTAGCAAAGGCAACCGAAAACACGAAGATGATCATAGGATGGTGTGGAAAGGTAAAGGAGTTCGGTTGGTGTTTTATTTTTGGTGAGTTTGGTAGGGAGAATGTTAAGTAAATAAGTGGTTGTTTCAAGTGCAAAGTGCCAAAGGTGTGTGGGTAGAGATGCATGGGCCATGAGGGTGCGAATGATGTTGTTAATGGTGCAGATTTTTCTTTCGGCTTTACCGTTTTGGGAGGATGTGTAAGGACAAGATAAACGGTACAGTATGCCATTGGTCAAAATATTTTTTTGAAATGAATTGTTAACGTATTCACGACCATTGTCACACTGAAAAGTTTTTATGGTTCTTTCAAATTGAGTTTTAATAGTGGAGGCAAATTGCATAAAAGCTTGAAACACGTTGGATTTATGAGTAAGAGGTATGGTCCATAAAAAATTAGAATGGTCATCCAAAAATAAAACATAATATTTATCACCAGACGAACTAACAATAGGTGAAGTCCAAACATCACTATGAATAATATCAAAAGGTTGGGAAACATAATTGGTAGAAGTAAAGAATGGTAGTCTAATACTTTTACCAAGAACACACGAATCACAAACATGTTTTTGCGAATTATTAAAAGACATAGAAGTAGTAGTTTTAAAAGAATTTAAAGATTGACGTCCTGGGTGGTCAAGACGTTGGTGCCAAAGGTCCGCAGTGATGGCAGCAAAGGCAGTGGGTGAGGTGGAGGAGGACCCGAGCACCAGAGGGTAGAGATCACCACTGCTGTTGCACCGCAGGAGCGGAGTTCGCGTCTTGAGGTCCATCACAAGAAAACCAAACGGGTCAAATTCAACGGATACTAAATTGTCTCTAGTAAACCGACAAACAGAGATAAGGTTTTTGACTAATTTAGGGAGTATAAGACATTTTTAAGGATAAAGGGAGGGGAAGGGCTTGGGTAGGTATTTTGTGCTTGCCCTAAAACTGGAATCGTATTGTCATTACCTACAATTATATTTTGAGAAATGCATGATTTAGAAAAGGAGTGGAAATCACCTTGTTCATGAGTCATGGTAGAGGATGCACCGGTGTCCATGTACTGTGTAGGATCCGGTTGATGCAGCGACATGGTGTACATGGCCCGTTCAATATTAGTGGGACTGTAAGCTGCGTAGTTGTTGTGATGTGGTCGTGAGCCCAATAAACCCTACTGTTGTGCGTTGTTACTATTGGGTCAGGCTGAGGTAGGGTAGGGGCAGGGGGAGTAGGCCCAGGGGAAGTAAGGTGAAGGCCAGTGTTGTTGTGAGATGGTTGGTCGACCAAAGTGACCACGTCCGCGTCCACGGCGGCCAGAGCGGCCGTGGCCGTAGGAGCGGTCGTTGGTTCGGGCGGGTTCGTTAGGTTGTGGGCGTTGAGTTGTAGCTGTGAGAGCCGAAGACGCCGTTTTAGAGGCGTGTAGGGCTTTTTCAGATTTGTTGGTTTCGGTTTGAAGTAATTTAGAGCGGACATTGTAAAAGGAGGGTAAAGGGTGTTGGTTTTGTAATATAGTGGAGATACCTTCATATTCTTTATTCAACCCGGCCAGTAACTGTAAAACCAAACGGTCGCTATCAACAGGTGCATCCACATTAGCAAGTTGATCCGCAAGCATCTTCAAAGCCTGACAGTACGCGGACATATTGGGGAACTCGTCCAACCTAGTGTTCGAGAACTTGTTCGTAAGATGAATGGCACGAGCCGCTTTGTTATCGTGAAACAAATCCTCTACGGCAACCCATGCCTCATGGGCATTAGAGATGATGTTAATGATGGTGTGAAGTAGGTCATTGGAGATGGTGTTGTACATCCATTGTAAAACAATGGCGTCTAGACGATCCCAATCATCTACGGGTTTAGTGGAAGATTCGGGAGTGGATGGATCGGGTGGTGGTGGGCGAGGTTTTAGGTGGTCCTCAACCATGTAGGCTTTGCATTGGAGTTTGAATAGGGTTGCCCATGTGAAGTATTGAGAGGATTCGATCTCCAAAACAATGGGAATAAAAGTCTTTATATTGGACATGGTGGTGGCGGGATGTAGCTTGGTTTCGTGGGGCAGGGCGGGTGTTGTGGTGGGCGAGTCCGCTGTTGTGGAGGACATAATGATGTGTTAGGTAGGAGGCTAAGTAAGAATTATTATGTTGTAGGTAGAAGAAATAAGGTGAGCAAAGAATTATTATGGCTACGTAAGAATTATTTGGTGGTAGGTAGAAGGAATAAGGTGAGCAAAGAAGAGAAATTATGGCTGAGAAGCAACCAATCGCAGAGGGACTTGCGACGGCAGGGGATGGGCAGAAAAGAAAGCAAAGAAATTAGGGTTCCTGGCTTGATACCATGATAGAATGTAAACCCCCTTGATTCATTATATTGATTTACATGGTATATATAATACATGTGATTTAGCTATTCTAGGAAACAATAATCAATACATTAATTGGGTACAATTATACTAAATATATCTATGCTATTATATTACATTTGCTACCAAATTGTCTTGATTGATCATTAAATTTAATTTTTCTTTAAAAACTTACTTTTATTTACTTTAAGAAAACTAAACTAAATATGCAAATGTGTTTAATTTTATTTCTTTAAAATTTCAATGTAAATTTTATTAGAAATAGAGTTGTATTCAAAATAAGTATTTTTCGGATATCATAAACTATATCGACTGCCAACACCATATCGCCGCCACTCCGAATCGATACCAAACCGGTGTTCCTTTTCATGGTTTCCGATTCGATACAAGCCAACCATATCCTTGGCCCACGATCACCTTTATCCAAAATCAAACCATATACATTTCAAACTAGCTAAACCACCCAAGGGTTGTTTGGCAACCTCTACACTAGTAATTGTTGAGTTATTAAGAGGTCTGATTTGGGTAAGAGACTTTGAACCAGTAAAATCACTGACTTAGCTCGGGCATACTAGTTAGTGATATAGGAGGTGGTACATAAGTGGCTAGCTAAGGATTATGAACACATGTAAATAGATAAAAAGGTAAATTTTCCAATTAGCATCATTCTGGAACTTAATAGGTAAAAGATTTACTGACTAATTCAGAGGTTTCCTTCTGAACCAAACATACTTAGTGGTAACTGATTCAAATGCAACCTTCAATTAAAAAACTACCAAACAAACAGGTCTCAAAACTTTTAACCCATTTCAATTCAATTTGCAACCACAAATGTAACGAAGGAGAAAATGTAATGTGAAACGTATTATAAAAAGTCGTTAAAAAACCAAGGATCACTATGCCATCACTAGCAGGAACCCGCGCGTTGCTGAGGGGTTGTACTGTGTTTGATGGTTGTATTTGGTGAATCATGTTGTTGGTGTGGTACATTATACAAACATATTGATAATGCGTAATATATGATTGGATGGTGTTGAATTTTAGTAGGAAATGGACGTAGATATTGTAGTGGAGTAAGACGATAAGTTTGCAATAAATATTATGCGATGTAAAAGTAACCTAAAGTGTGAAACAATAGATGATACCATAGAGGTTTCTAAACACAAAAAACATAAGTGAAGAATAATGATTAAAAGAATACTTCTGAACACAGTATATATAGTATATATAATGGAAGACATTTGATATTGAAAGCATGTCATACATGCAAAAACTTTAAATCTAGAAGTCTTCATGTATTCTTGTTTGACATTTATTTTGGTTCTGTTAATGACTGAGTCAGTCACAACAAATGGGACAATGTCTATTCCTTTTATTTGAGTTCAAATATGTTAGTCAAATTTTTATGTATTGTTTTAACTATACATTGCAAGGTTTAATATAATATTGTATACTATCATTATTTTCTTTAGAAAATAGAAATTTAATGTATAATATAATACTCCTAGATGACAATAAATTAATGGTAGTCATTGAAGCACTCATCTTTCAGTTTCTTTTTTCAAAATAAATATATACTGAAAGAATGCACTAATTATTTAAGCTGCATGTATGTTTTTATGGAAAAACATTAACGGATCGTAAAAAAAAACATTTTTTCTCAAACCAATCTAGGTTTAAACCAGTTCGTTTTTAAGAAAGATTAGAGCCAGTTTTCATTTTTTTGTCAAATCGGTATAGGATAGAAACTGGGATGAGCCAAAAGTAAACCAAACCTTCTAGAAACGATTGGAGTTTGAGGAAACTAAAAAACTTTTTGTTTGGATTTTTGTAATATTTTGTTCTTAGTTTTTTTATTAGTGTTATTATTTCTATTTCGTCTACATTTTCATTCAACACGAAGCGTGGTGGGTTCTATTTGCTATGATGATAGTGTAGATAAATTAAAATAATCAATTAATTATTCTATGTAAAGTAACTTTTGTGGTGCAAACCATATCAACCATATTTATTAAAAAAAAATTATGACTTGAAGCACCAACTACTCGTTTACCCTATCTTACTCTTTATTTTTTTTTATTCTTTCAATAACATACTCCACAACACATACACATACACAACACACACAGACACATACATGTAGTACACACACGCAACACACAAATCATACAACCATACCCACGTCAAGATTGCTCACGCCATACACACGTCAAACAACAAACATCGACTTGAGAAGCGGCGGCAGGTCTGGCTCACAGAGGCAAGGTTGTGCAGCTATGAAGAAACTTATTTGTTAGGCGAAGTATGGCGACAGTTCGCTGTTGTGTGGATAAACAAAGAACTCTAATAGATCCAACTATTTAAGAATATCTTATCACAGACTATCGGTTACGAAGACAAATGATTGTTGATTTGATCATCAATTCTAAGTATGGTCGTCAGATACAAAATGGGGAATGTAGACTATTTCATCGCCAAACTTGCTTTAGGTGTTAGTTATGAACCAACAATGAGTGTGATGAACTGCTCTTTCGATTCTCTAACATTAATGGATTTAAAAAAAAACCCAGTGTCCCAAAGTTAAACCAGTCTTCGAAAGAATTGATATTAAGTGTACAATTCTACCTTTTTATTGTTCTCCTTTTATTTTTTTTAACTAATAATTATTTCAAAACCCAGTATATATATTGAATATTAACTGAAATATTTTCTAAGTTATTTTAGAAATGTATAGGGGAAAAAATATATACTTTTAAGAATCTTATATGCTTTTTATTTGATTTAACATCTTTTAAATTCATAGTAATTTGCATATCTAATTTGGTAAAATTTAGCAATTTATTATCATATATCATTTGAATTTATTGTAAATATATCCTTTGAATTATTATCATAATTTATTTAACTTAAAAGGCATAAGTTTTTTTTTTGAACGATTAGGAACGACATACCAACCACCGTGATATCAGGCGTTATGGCTAATGTCAACTACTCGACCACCGACATCCCCTTTGCTCTCCCAGATACACGAAAACTCGAATCCACCAACCTGAAGGCACGATAGTGAAATAATCAAGAAAACATCGCCTCCCAACCAAGTCAAACCGACCCCACACGTATTCGCTCTTCACCTAGATGCCATATAAAATAATGAGGAGAGTGGGAATCGAACCTGGGTCACAAGGAACACCAACCTTTCCCCAACCACTCCACCACTATTGTTTTTAATTACTACAAAGTTAACTATTGTTTTTAATTACTACATAGTTATTTAATACTCGCATTAAATTTGTCTTTCTAATATAATAAAATTACAATTTTGCTCATATAGGTGATTATGAAATTACTTCATTGCCCATTCAGAATCCATTATATAGTAGTATAGATATAGATAATAATATTTTTTGCCAATGATCTCCAGCTCAGCTGGTTTGAGGTAGGGTGAGTTTTCCCTTATGGGTTCCCATCCTGGGGGAGGTCACGGGTTCGATCCATGCACACCACAAAAAAATTTCCCCGTGACGGTTTGAGCTTAGGCAAGGAGGACACCGTGCGTGGGTAGGGATTCGAACTTGAGACCAATATGTTAGGGTTATATAAGGATTTCCATTGATCTAAACCTTCAAAAAAAAAAAAAAAAAAAAATAATAATAATATTTATTCACCGCCTAATTCAAACGTCACATACCCGCAAACACACAACATACCATATTATGACAAGTATCCGCTTATACCGCTCCTTCCTGACGATCGCAACCTCCGTAATCACAGCAGAACTGTAAGCCCTTTCTCTCTCTCTCTCTCCCTTCTTTTCATTGCCTTAACCCCATTTCTTCATTCATTCATTCGATTTCGATCCATAACAATTTTTATTAATTTGCTTTCAATTATAATTTTTTCTTGCTCTATGTCAATTTCCATGATCAGGGTCCCTCTTATTTTTTAAAGATTCACGTTTCAAGATCAGGGTTATTTTCAAGATCATATATTGTAAGGTGGGTATGCATTTTTATGTTTATTTGTTATTATTATTTATTTATTTATTTATTTATTTATTTTTGAGTTTTGGGTATGATTGATTGTAGTATGGGGAGAGTAAAGCTGAAGATCAAAAGATTGGAGAATATTAGTAATCGACAAGTGACATTTTCGAAACGAAGGAATGGAATCTTGAAGAAAGCTAAAGAATTATCGGTGTTATGTGATATTGATATTATTCTTCTTTTGTTTTCGCCTACCGGAAAGCCTACATTGTTCACCGGACAACGCAGGTTTATTTTCGACCCGTTTGACATGTTTTGTTTAGCTAGCTGTTTAAGGATTTTTACCTGTTTGACCGGTTAGAGATAAAACATAATCTGAATTGACCCGTTTGTATGTAAATGGGTCAAAATTGTCGTCTCTAATCATGTTATGTGAATTGTGCAAACTATCTTCTTTCAGCAACATTGATGAGGTTATTGCGAAGTTTGCTCGATTGACGCCACAAGAAAGAGCAAAAAGGTGCTTACTTTGTGTCTTATTGTGATGATGTGATCCCAACTTTTGTTTTAATTTAGGAGTATTAGATTTAAATAATCCCAACTATGAGCTATTGGCCGTCATCGCTCACAACTAACGAAATGTGTGCTTGCGGTCACACCTTTTAACATATTATCTACCAACAGACCATGACCAACATATTGTCCACCGTTTAATAATCAGCTATTACCCGCCACGAGTCCAAACTGATGTGGCATGCTTGCGTGGCAAATTCCCTCTTTCCTGTCAAAATTTTCTTAATATTCCATTAGTCATGGTCCGTTAGTGGACAATATGTTAAAAGGTGGGACCCCCACCACACAGTTTGTTAGTTGGGATCGGTGGCGGCCAATAACTAATAATTGGGATTATTTAAATCCAATACTCCTTTAATTTAAACTGTTTAAATTTTGAACACTATTATGACTGATTGTTTCTCATTCTACTTGAACAGGAAATTGGAGAGCCTTGAAGTAAGACGGGTCTCGAAGTCCATGTCAAACTATATTTTTAATGACTTTGTTTGTTGATCGTTTGAGCGTATACAGGCTTTGAAGAAAGCGTTCAAGAAGCTGGACCATGATGTAAATTTACAAGACTTTGCGGGTGCAAGGTTGTTGATCATTCTTGTCAATTTTCTACATCCTTTTTTTAATTCTATTGTGATGCAACATCTGATATTGGTTTCATTTGGTTTGGTTCTGTTTGCAGTAGTCAATCAGCTGAGGTAACTTGATATTTATCCCGAACTTATTTATATCTTGTAATTTCATTAGAGATTTAGAATTGAACGAAAAGAATATTTTTTGAATAGTTGAGAATGTTTTCAGGATTTAACCAACCATGCAATGATATTGCGGTCTCAACTTGATGACGTACATAAGCGACTAAGGTACCTTTGAAACCTTTGGTTATGATATTGTTTGATTTTAATCTAAGATCTTGGTTTCATGTGTTAATTATTCTATGTACAAAACACGCTCAGAAGATTTTATGTATGTTTTTCAAACATCAATAATATTCTTATTTTCCTACACTTTTTTCCTGCATCCTTTTGATTAGTTATTGGAGTAATCCTGACAAGATCGATAATATTGAACATCTTAAGCAAATGGAGGATTCATTAAGGGAATCACTTGAACGCATTCGTATACACAAGGTATGATATGCACTATGGTAGAACAATTTGGCATCATTATAGATGTAGGAAAACGGGAACATGTTAGAGTAACGGGTCAAAATGTTTAATCTTTCTCTAAGAGTTGAAACGGCTTGGTAAAACCACAACTTTTTTGTCAACTTTTAATAAATAGCTTGCATGAAATACGATTACAAATAGTATGTAATTGGAACAACAATCTAATTCTTTGAATAAAAGATTTAGTAAGCGTATGCGTTGGAAACACATTTCTAGTGAATTTTGACCCGTTAGAAATTAGAAAACGACCAAATCTGCCCATTCATATGCAAAGTTTAAAAGAACGGAAACGAGCGTCAAGGCGTTTTCCCTTCGCCTTATGAGGCGTAAGCCTCGAGGCATAAGCTCGAGGTGCAGCCAAAAAATAAAATACTTGACCTAAAAAAGTCTAAAACATCAAAAACACACTTCAAAAGTAAAATAATTGACCCAAAAAGTCTAAAACACCAAAAAAAAACACATCAAAAACACCCTAAACCACCTGAGGCGCACATTTTCTTAGCGCCTCAACCCTTAGAGGCGTATGTACAATCTAAACCTCATGAGGCGCGCCTCAGACTCGTTTTCTTAGATTTTCGCCTTTAGGCGTGCCTCGAGGCGTACGCGTCACCCGTTTTTTAAACCGTGTTCATATGTAAATGGGTTGAAATAATCTCTAATCAATAGTAAAGATTGTTCTCAATCACTTTATTAGTTCATATGTAATGATCCTCTTATGCTTATGAAGTGCCAAAGGTTGTATAATATGTTTGATACTCTGCCGATAATTGGTAACGAATGGCTCTTGGCAGGACAATTTCGGACAGCAAAAGCTTATGCCGATAGATTGTACAAACCAGGTAACATAACTTTGTGAAACTTTTTGTAGAACAATACATCATAATTTTAGAAGATATTATTTACAGAAATATTGCATTACAGTTCCAAAATGGGTTGCATTTACCTATGATGATGGCCAGTAACCAAGAGGATCAGACCTTATCATGGCTTCCAGATAATGAAAATCAAAATTTAATATTACCCGAGAAACAAGGTTACATACCTCAAAGGTCAGTGGACTCTTACCTGTATCTCTTGCCATATTTTTTTTTCGTAAATCTATTTAGTTTATTGATCTAAGAAGCGAATCCCTTGAATTTATGGCTAAATGAATACTATAGTTCCGTACTTAACCTTTGCCGTATTATAGTAAAAAAAGGCTACTTTTTGGCTATCCGAGTCACTAACCAAGATTTTTAGTTTTATGAGTTTGAAGCATCAGTTGTCAGGGTTTGGCCGTCTGAATAGGATCTATTCCTTATTGGTTCTTACCTATAACTACAGCATAAAGGAAAACCGTTGGAAGGGGTCTGAGACCGTGGTCTCGGGACCACCCTTCAACGGTCTAGTATGTATAGGTATTATGTATGAGTGTGTAGCAAGTTTTTATGTAACTATAGAGAGTATCTTCAGAGAAATATTGGAGAAGTGGTGGAGGGGAAGTCCCCAAATGAGCGGGTTAGTCCTCCTTATATACAACTATACAGAGATGTGTGTGCCAAGTTAGGTCCAATGGGTCAAATATAATCCTGGCCTAAGCCTAATATTAAGCCCAGTCCGGACATACGCTATCATTGAGAACTTGTGTTATTGGTAACTTAGAACATGCCTACTTGACTTCAACTAGTTGTGTTGTGTGTAGACAGTTAGCATATATGGCATACATGTGTATGCAGACTTCATTTACAACTTCTCTTCCACTATTTATTTTTACATGTTATATTTTGTTAAAAGCATTCTTCATATGTTTGCCTGAAAATAAATTAGCAAAATGCCTTAATAAGTCATCAAGACAAGTTCGTCGTTTAACGCCCGAATTGATGGGGCACATCTGCTCGGGTGTGGAACATTTTCTGCTCAATAAATAATGAAAACATTTATAAAAAGTTGGTGTGACAAATATGTACAATAATCATAACAATCTAATTTAAACAAATTAAGTTAGGTCTTAGGCAGTTACGCGTCAAACTCACGCTTTAGGCAACTGTTGACCCGTTTCATCATTTTACCTTTACACTTTGATCTTACGGAGATCAAACATGCACCAAATCACAAGGTTTAAAAGTACGGAAACGAGCTTCAAGGCGTTTTCCCTTCGCCTCACGAGGCGTAAGTCTCGAGTTGAACCGAGGCGTAAGCCCGAGGCGGAATTAAAAAATAAATTATATCTTATAAAAAATAAAACACTAATTAATTTCATCAAAAACATCACAAACACACATAAAAGAAGACATGAAATGTCACAAAAAGTCTAAAACATCAAAAGCATACCTCAAAACCCCTGAGACGCAACTTTTCTTACCGCCTCAGGCCTGTGAGGCGCAGCTAAAAAAATAACCACTGAGGCGACGCCTCACACTCGTTTTTGGCCCGAATTGCCTTGAGGCGCGCCTCAAGGGGTGCGCCTCGACCGTTTTTTAAAACCATGCCAAATCATCAACCAGCTAAGTAATTTGATAGAAATTGCCACCGTCTATAAACATTTTGATCTTACCATTTTTATGCAATTTATACATTAATTTTTTTTGTTCTGATTATAGAGATGAGTGTCCTGGTGTAACCATTCCAAACTACTGTTTATTCGGTACCGGAAAACAGCTAGAGATGGAAGTCGCGGGTAAAGTTGGCGGGTCAACGCATGACGGTGGTTTCACCGAACTATGTACTACTTCAAACTTAAGACCACAATTCAGCGACCAATTCCTCTTCCAACCTTACACTAATCTCAATTTCGCACAACCAAAAGAGAAGCCCGAAACATCATCAAGTTTACAAGGATTTCTGGATTACTCCAACATGAGTTGCGCCTTTGAGATGCCAAGGCCCGTCTTCAGTGATAACATATGTCATAGCTGGAACCTTGAACCCAGCCCGTGCCCTTTTTCCATGACCGATACAAACTCGTATTCTCAACCCCAGGTAACATCTTCAAATTCATCCATGCTCATAAAATTTACCTTTTTTTAAATAAAATGTTTTATAACTTAAGGTTATGACTTTTTGCAGCCACCAGATCATCTGATGACAAACAACCAAAGTTGAGCGCAACGTTTTCAACCGTGAAAACTTCACACATATGTATACCGACCGCGAAAATTAACGCAGGTTTCCTAAAGTTTGTCTAAGATCTCTAGTTAAGCAATGTTTTTTAGTTGTATAGTATGGAACCAAGACATTTATAATGACAGGTGGCAATAAGTTTAAATAAATCATAAATTAACATCTCATATTCCACTGTACATTAACAAAACACAGCTTAGATAATTTCTTTGTCTCTGGGTCAAACAGTCCATGGTTTACAACATAATTTCTTTATGTTTCTTCTATTTTTCAAGGTGTCTTAGTTCCCTGACAGAGTTTGGACTATGGTGTTGTGCCATGGGTCTGACAGGTGTTGCAATAGGTTGTCGAATGGTCCTTTTCCGGTCACATTGTGCTGAACGATGAACCCCAAGAACGCCAACATAGCCAGTCTCCCTGAAATTTCGATTAAAGATGTCAATAAACAAGTTAAGTAAATGCTAAGATGGTTAAGTTAGTTATTACCGTTGGCAAGCTCCTTTTCTTTGGCCTCAGGAGTGGGTGCAAAGTTGAGCGGGTTAAATATGCCGCCCGGGTAGCCGACTTCATTTGGAGGCAAACTGTAGCTTTTAAAGATCGGATCTTGGTTAACGCTACCCGGGTTCTTGATATCTTGCCACCTTCTGATCTCGACGTAGTGGAACAGAATGAACTCGATGACGAAGAGCGTGGACGACGATGCAAAGTATTCGGATTTTCCAGCGTCGTACCACTTAGGGACATTCAGTATGCCTAGGCTTGTGAATACCTCTGGTAGCAACATCCCGGCTACGCCCAACATGGCCCATCGCCCGTTTACTAGCTCGGCTTGAACGAACCACTTTAGGTTCTCTGGGTCTTCGGCTAGTCCTAATGGGTCGAACCCGTTGTCACCTGGAAGACTGAATTGATACAAGTGGTTTATGAACCATGGTTAGTTATTGCATAAGTAAAGGTGTGCGTGTTCCTAGGGGTGTGCAAATGGTTGTTCGGTTCAGTTTTATCATTAACCATAACCATAACCGCTAGTTTTGGTTATGGGATTTTCTTAACCATAACCATAACTGCTAGTTTCGGTTATGGGATTTTCTTAACCATAACCGAACTTCGGTTTTGGTTAATCAACTATGAGGCTCGGTTATGATTCGGTTTCGGTTACTTTCTGTTAATTAACCAATCTAGGCTTGAACTAAAATTTAAACTATCTAAACATATTAGACAATTATTGTCCCAGTTACAATCATTTTAACTTACTAGAGCTCCGGCTCAACTAGTTTCGAGTTTTGTTTCACTTGCGCTCAACACTACTTATTTTTTTATTAATTAATTAAATTAAATAAATACCTTTATAATTTTTTATATAAAAAAATGATATATTTTATCATAATTTTATTTATAATTACTATTTATAATAGGCTTGTTTAGGCTAGCCAGCTAGCTCGAGGTTAAACAAGCCCATTTATAGGCTAGAGGTTTTAGCAAGCCGACATCGTATAGCTCACTGGCTTGGCTTGTTTACACCCATATTTTCATAGTGGACATTTAGTAGGTGTATGATTTAGTCGTTACTACTGCCAATGCACAAAGCATACATACCTTCCATCGAGGTAACCGGGTGAAGCTAACCCGGGTAGCCACTCGCCCTTTTTCGCTTCAACCTTGAACGAACCGGACGAATAGGCATTAGCCGGTTTAACCGATAGTTCTCGGTTCAACTTTCCTGATGACCCGGTTAAGAATCTGGTCCGAGAAGCACATGGCCTGAAAACTGCAACAGAAGCTTGTGTGACAGCAGCCATACTTTGTTGCAGTAGTAAATAATTTGGAGAGGTGAGTTGTAAATGTGTAATGTGTATTCATCCTTTTGTAATAATACATTGAGTGATGATCTTGTGGTTGTGATTTAGTGTTTGATAATATGTTAGATATTCAAGGGATTGATTGGAAACTGACCAATGAGGTGCAATGTGTTCTTATCCTTATATCCAAATGTCATATCCACAAAAATCTTTTACATTGTTATTGTTCTTCACAAGTGTCATGGAGGAGCCCACTTGTTGCCACATTGGAATCTTTGTTAGCCAATCACATGATGACATGTGTTTGTTTATTTTAATAACTATGTATTTAGCTATTTCGTTAGATGTGATATACTTATATAGTTACACGGGAGAGAATCCACATTTCAATATGGAGGATAAGGATTTATTGTGTTTTTGAAATGGGTGACAGAAAACGGAATGTTGTATAATATGTCTTCTAGAATTAGCGAGCAGTACGTAGGTTGAATCGTCCAACGTAGCACAATCCCTTGTTACTAACCTGTTTTTTATTTATTTAATATTGTGACATCCATGTAACCTAACCACCTATATGTCGTGTTACCCCTTGCAATCCTAATTAATAATAATGTTTGTGAATGTGTTTGATTACTATACATGAATATGCATGTTATAAATTGATGTTGTGTATTGAAGTGATGCATTGTAAAAGGACATTTACTTATGCGCCGCGAGCAAAATTAGTTGCATTACATTAGTTTCGTGTATTCCTTATCTACTAACATGATTTTTTTTTTACTAAAAAATTGTTGAAGTATGCCAAAATAAATTATCAAAATAGTAGTGTTTTATTTTACAAGTGGTTTTAAGTTTCAACAATGAAAACAGATTACAGTTAATTTAAAGTACCTAAAGCCCATAAAGTATTTACATAAATTTGGTGACCCATTATGTTGGGCTATCAAGTTTAATATTTAGGCTTTTACCGCTCTTTTATGAAGGCCCATAGTAAGTTAGTACCAACCAAAGCCCATAAACACTCATGAACATAATTCTAGTTATAGTTATATGCTTTACATAAGCCTTATATAACTATAAACATTACCACAAAAAGATGTAAAAGAGAGGGGAAAAAAATGCTTAAATCCATATAGGCATTACACTAGATGAATAAATTTTTTTAGAAAATATTTAATTTTTTAAATCGTTTGAAAATAAATATTAAATAGTTAGTAACGAAGGTTTATAAAATATGGGGAAAGGTCCGGTACAAATAGCTTTTTTGGTAAGAACTGTGAGAATCAAAGGAGGGTATTTTTTTTTTTATTTTTTTTTTTCAAAATTTTTTTTCTTCATATTGTTAAACATGTAATATAGTATTAAAAACTAAAAAAAAAAAATATATATTTGGTGTAGAGTAATTACGTGTAGAGTAATTACATAATTATCCTAGTGTAAACTAATGTATTTACCTTAATGACGTAATTACACTAAAAAAAATTTAATTTTTTTTTGTATTATTCATCTAGAAAGAATGTTTAAGCACATGGGAAAAAAAATTCTAAAAAAAAAAAAATAAATTTTTTTTTACCCCTTTTGATTCTCACAGTTCTTACAAAAAAACTATATGTATTTGATCTTTACTCTATAAAATATTAACCTTTTCAAATAAGCTTCAAGTTTCAGATGGACGTTATAATTTCCATCAAAACATGATACTAAATTTTTGGCATTCTAAAATAGCATCAACAATTTTGTTTTGTGTGTTTCCATTCTTGTGCAGCATACATCATACCCTCTCCATACCCTACTAATAGCGTTGTGGGATTTCCTGAGTACGGTTGTTGTGTTGTATTTGATACTTTGATTGGTCAATAACCATTGATCACAAATTACAATCTGTAATAACAAACTGAACAAATATCAAATAAGTAGAGGGCTTATCCATCAACTAAAAATCTAGCAAGCCCACTTAAATGTCCACTGACCCGACCGACCCATTAGGGCTCGAATTGACTAATCTAAAACCTAAACAAGTAAATTCTTGCAAAGAAACTGTTTTAAAACCTATGCAAGCAGCAAATTCTTGGTGGATGGATTCATCTTCTTAAGAACCAAATCATCCTCAGTCGACTTTAATGGCGAATTATACGAAATTTGACCAATTGAGGCTAAAGCCAACAGCTCAGACTCCTCTAATCCTTTAGCTGGACCATGATTGCATCCATCTGGCTTGTACTTTAATAATGCATCCTTGAATTTCTTGATCTGTTAGCATACAAATCAAGATTCTCTTCATTAACCAATTATTCTTATCAAGTCAATATTCTTTTGGATAATAATAATACTAGAGTTGCCAACATTAACATATTAAAACAAAAAACAGGTTTTTGTTAACAGGGTGTTCGGGTATTGGGCCTGCTGATGGATAAGTCGGTCGGTATTACCAATCTACCAATCAGATTAAGATTACCAATACACGACCCATTATCCTCGGGCAAGATTGTATGGATCATCCCACAAATTTTTATTTTGATGTAATTTTCGCTTTTATTGGTATGTAAGTTAAATGAATATGCATTGTTAATAATAGATATTTCAAAAAAATATATATATTGTACTAATAATTCTATTCTTTTCAACAAATAAATTCAAGTACTTGCATACATGGCAATGAATGTCTGCCCAATTTGATCCATACAACCTGTAAATCCTTTTTTTTATATTAAATTTAATTTAGCTCAAGTCTAACCCTTTCAACATTAAAAAAAACAAACAAACAAAAAGAAAAAAAAAACACTTACAGTTGCAACAGTGCAGCTAAAGCTACAAATCTTGCCCTCATGACCTCTATAAAATCTAAAAAATGGCAGAACATGAACATGTAGAGATTGACACATGGGTTTAAGTTCTTCATAGTTCACTTGGAGGAAAACTGCTTCAGGGTTTGACTCAGCCAGTTGACAGATCTAAATTATAAACACAAAATAAATTATTTAAAAAATATTAACAACTAATATTAGGATTTCTAAAAAGTTCATACCTTGGGATGTAGAGCTTTACAACCACCACAACCAGGTGAATAAAAGTCCACAATGACCAATCTATCCCCTGCATTTGATAATGTATCCACAAATTCTTGACCTGAATTGATCTCAATCATGTTGGGCTTAAGTGTCTTTTCCCACCATCTCATGGATTTGCTTACACAAACTGAAGCATGTGCCTGCATACTCATGCAAAATGAAATCAAATTAGATTTAAACCAAACCACTTTGATAGAAACTTATAAAAATAATAATAATAATAATTTTGAACATACAAGAACAGGGGTTTTAGCATTCCAAGAACTTGAAGTTAAACCCTTGTGATCTGATAAAAGCTGTGATCTTTGGATTAAATCAGTGGAGATAAGTGAAGAAGAAAGAGACCCATTTGGGTTAATTAGCTTTTCTTTAAAAGGAGTCACATAACCAGGGAATATAATGGAATTTAATGAAGAAGCCATTGGAGGAATGTTATTGAGGTTAAAGAAAAAAGATTGGAGAATGCACTACTCTTTGTTTTTGTTTCTATGATGTGAAGCAAGACAAAAGACCAATTGCGGTTTTATATAATCCAGTTTAACAAGAATCCACAAAAAAGATGTGCTGTTCTTTTGATGAGAGAGAAGTATGGATGAAGATGTGGGGAAAAGGAAAAGTAACAGGTTGGTTGTTGGTGGGATCTTTTGTTGTTAACTTATGTAGGTTTTCCAGTTTCATTAAATTCAACTTTATCCACTCACAAAATAATTGTGAATTTTTTTGTTCTTTTGAGAAAAAGGTTAAAGAACTAATAATAATCTATATAATTAGGGCATGTGTAGTGGGATCGTTTTCAGGCGTTATAGCCACTCATAGCGCCGGGGAACACCGCCCCTGCCGGCGCTATGGTGGCGTTTTGAGCTTGCAGGTTAAGGTGATAGCGGGCGTTTTGTGTAGAGTTGTTTTTATTATTATTATTATTATTATTATTATTATTATTATTATTAATATTATTAGGGTTTGGGAATTGGGGGAAAAAGATTGAAGAAGAAGAAGAAGAGGGTTGGAGGCAAGGATGAAGAAGAGGGTTGAAGAAGGAGGATGAAGAAGATGAATTGCAGGTTTTTTGTGGTGGTGAAGATGGGGTTTTTTGAAGATGGGTATAGTAGTGGTGGTGAAGATGAGTTTTTATTATTATAGATTAATAATAATAATAATAACAATAATAATAATAATAACAATAATAATAATAATAATAATAATAATAATAAAACAATGATTACCCAATCATTTATAACCCCCACATAACCCCCCTTCCCACTACACCCTCTTTTTCCATAACCCCAACATAACCCCTTTTCTATTACTTTTTAATATTTTAATCCTATAACCCCCACATAACCCTCTACCACTACACATACTCTTATAAGTTAAAATAAAATAAAATAAAGACAACATTAAAGTCTTTAATGTATCACTAAAATCATGAAATGTGTTCTTTATTATTTTTTTGCATTTTATGTCCAAAATTTTATTTTTTTGTTGCATATTGTGTCCTTTCTAACTAACTAAGTTAAAAATCTCAGTTAACGTCATTTCACTAAAGGGTATTCTTGTGCATTCACGTCAAATATGCTATAAAACCCTTATAACATACCTCCTTCCCTTCAAGAACAACAATAAAATAGCAAATCCAATCAAACAATTCATAAAACAAAAGGCAACAATAAAATGACAAAGACCTATATAGAAACTGAGCCGTACTATAAGGTGCCCGATCACCCGAAAACACAGCAGAGAAGATCACATCAATGTCACATGACATACAGAACCGATCCGAATATGTTTTTGCCCAGATTATTCAACCCTCTTAACCCGACTGGAAAACAAGATTTCGATAACCTCCTACCATGATCCCATTCCCCCCACCAACAACCACCCTTTTCAGATTATTAATATCCATATTCATCCCACCATCAAAACCTAATTTTTTCCTCTTATTACCAGATCAAAGCCCATCATGATTATTATTCCCATTTCCTAACCCTATCATCTGCTGACACATAACAGCTTTATATACACCTGATCATCACAAGCAAAGCAATAAAGCTCATATCTTTGAACATCTACAACAATCCCATGGCCAATTTGTGTCTGGGTATGCAAAAGGGCATAATTTGATCCATATGGTAAAGAACAAGACATTGATGAACAAATCAAACAGAGGTATAATCTTCCCTCATACCCACAACAAAAACTGCATCTGGGTATCTCAGATTTTGCTTTTCCCATAAGGGTTTTTTTCCATAGGGCTTGTTTTTACCCATTTTTGGATCATGGTGTAACCTTTTAACCCATACCTTTGCTTATAATCCAAAAGATGGTTGCACGGATTAAGGGTTGTTAACATTTTTTATGGGAAAGTTAAAAAGATTAATAAAAATTAATAAAAATCAAAACTTGATCTTCTAAACCGTCAGCGTCGGCCCACGGTATCCCTTCTCCGATCTCCTCTTTCTTCCCCCGATTCTCTCTCTACAATTTTTTATTTCCTCTGTTCCGATCTCTCTCTCTCTCTCTCTCTCTCTCGCTCGCTCTCTCTCTCTCTCTCCAAATTCTTTGTAAAATGAAGTGGGTGTAATCTATATGGAGAGGGTGAAAGCATCTGGTCTTAAAATGGGGTTTTATAGCAATTTTGATGTGAATAGACAATAATACTCCTGGGTGGAATGAGGTTAACTGAGATTTCTAACTCAGTTAGTTAGAAAGGACGCAATATGCAATAAAAAATGAAATTTTAGACATAAAATGCAAAAAAAAAAAAAAAAAAAATGACACGTTTCATAATTTTAGTGATACATTAAGGACACAAAGTGTAATTTTGTCTAAAATAAAATTCAGTTATCTAGAGGTAATTGGGAACTCCATAATACACTTGTAAATACTCTATGGGTAATTAGAAATAGGAGGATTGAGAAACATGAACAGTTGCATAATTACTTAGGATGGGGTGTGATCACCAGTAAAGTGACCTTCATCAGCTTCATGTTAGCACCTATTTTTATCACTTCTAATCCATATTAATGGAGTGTAGTTTACTACCCTCCATCAATATTCATTCTCTCCTCTGTGACCATTCTGGAGTTTTCAGGACTATGATTATAAGAGGTGGTGTGCAAATCATTGTCATGAATGTCATGTCACTCCATGAAGCTTTTACGATGGCCATACCGTGTGGTCTTAGTGTCTCACATCCGAATCAACAACTACAAATGTATTATACATTTCCTGATGTGTTATTGGTTATGGAATGAATGTCCCTCACCACTTTAGTATTTTTATTTGATAATTAACTTTATTGCTTAATTATCTACGTTCTAAGAAGAAGTGTCGGTGCTAATTCCACTGGAAAACCCCCCAGCTTTTAATATTTTCATTTTAACCTTCAAGTTTTAACTCTGCAACCAACCTCCCAAGTTCTAAAGTTTGCCTTTTACCTCTTACATTATTACTTCAATTTTACTGTCATCACCTCCTCAAGTTTTACACTTTGCGTCTTTACCTTTTGCACTATTACTTGATTTTTATTGCCACCGCCTCCTCAAGTGTTAAACTATATGTTTTTATTCCTTGCATTATTGCTCTATTTTTACCGCCACCACCCACCTCAAGTTTAAAACTTGCCTTGCACTATTACTCTATTTTTACTCTCATCAACTTTAGAAAATTGTAATTCTAACCCTTAGACTACCACTTCTACTTTTGCCCTTCTGTCACCACTCCATGAGGTTTTACACTTTGAGTTTTTACCCTTGCACCATTTCCGCCACCATTCCCTCAAGTTTTAAGCTTTATGTTTTGACCTCTTGCAATATTACTCCATTTTTACACCCTTAACTTTTGAAAATTGCATTTTTAACCCCTAGACTCAGGGGGCAAAGCTTGGTTTTTGAATCGGGAGGGGCCGGACTCAATTTTTTCGATCGGTAGTGACAAATCGGCGGGGCCCGGACTTAACCTGGACTTAATTTACCTACGAAAATCACAAATTTATATCATTGCGCCAAAAAACAAGAGGGCAGGGCCACCACTGGCCCAACATATCATTCGCCCCCTGCCTAGATACTACTATTTTCCCTCAAATTTTAAACTTTAAGTGTTACCCCTTGCATGATTACTCTATCTTTACACTCCCTCAACTTTTAAAAATTTTATTGTTAACCCCTAGACTAGTGCTCCTACTTTTGCAATTGCCAACGCATTGTATTTTAAGATTCTTTTTGTAGCGTATTATGTCTTGGGCATTGCCACTTAGAGTTCGTGTCTAGTATTCTGTTTACACCTTTTTGTAATTGTGTTTTACTAATTATGTATAGCGCATTGTATTTTACATTTCGTGCTTACTGCACGTTTTAACCTGCCACGCGTCGCCACATCACGCCACATGAAACATACATAATTAGTAAAACACAATTACAAAAAGGTGTTTTAAAGTTACATATTGCTTTATGTCGAAAGTTTATTATTATTATTATTATTGATCGCATGTTCTCCTCTGTGAGTTTTTAAAAAATTGATGGTATTTTATTTGAAACAATATATACTTGAGTTTATTAATTTAAGTTAGCGTGGATCTACTCACACTTAAAAGTGTATGGTTGAATGAATTGACGAAACCATTTTTCCAAAAAGGCTTTAAAAATCCGTTAGGCTGACTGTAGTAGGGCGCGGAATTAACGCCTACTACTCCACTTTCATTGGTTGCAAAAACAAATTCACGCGAAAATAAAGCGTTAAATTTTTAACGCTACACCCAAAAATTGATAATTAGCACTCAAGGGGGCAGTGTATGAGGGTCATGGGGCGCTAAATGATATGCTTTTACGAACAATTTCACAAATCATTACACATGGTCTTAACAACCTATAAATGAAGTGCCTCATGTTCACCCTATTGAAATTAACTATTCTATATATTGTTAACTTTATATATATATATATATATATATATATATATATTTTGTTTTAAGTAGTATATAATAATTTATAAACTGTAAAAGTCGGGATTACATATATAGGGTTAGGATCAAATACACAAGACATTTTTTTAGGAATGGTGAGAAGGATTGTGACCCATTGATCATATATTTGAAGGGTTGAGATTAAAAAAAAATACTAAATTAGAGGAAGGGCATAAAAGGAAAACCACATTTGTTGACTTTCTCTCTCCATATGCAATGCATATGTCAATTCCCCCATCATTTTAAAACGTCTATAACTTTTTCATACGACATTTTTTTTTCAAAAAAATTTCACCATATTAACGAGCGTTTTTTTATCTTTAATATGAGTACCACATTGCTACATTAAAATTGAAAACAAATTCGTGCTAAATGGGTTTTCTTCTCCGTTGTGTCTTCTGCTCGTTTATTGTGTTATAGTATGCATGTGTGCTTTATAAATATGTTATTTATGTTTTTTTAGTCTACACATGATTTAACTTTGTCCATTGTGTTTTTAGTATGTTTTTCATCATGTTTTACGCAAATGAGTTTTGTATTTAGGTGTACATTGTGTTTTTTTATGTTGTTCATTGTGTTTAAGTCTATTATTCATTGTGTTTTAGTCTTCTGTTCATTGTGTCTTTAATATGTCGTCAATTGTGTTTTATTAGACTGTTCATTGTGTTTTATACCCTATTGTTCATTGCATATTTAATTGGTAATCATTGTGTTTTACGTTATCTCCATTGTGTCTTACGCAACTGGGTTTTCAACTTTTTTTCCAAAAATATTCATTGTGTTTTAATTTTTTGTTCATTGTGTCCTTATTATGTCGTCCATTGTGTTCTACACAATTGGGTTTTTGACTTTTTTTTTCAAAAGTATTCATTGTATTTTAGTTTTCTGTTCATTGTGTCTTTAATATGACATCCATTGTGTCTTACGCAACTGGGTTTTCAACTTTTTTTTTTCAAAAGTATTCAATGTGTTTTAGTCTTCTATTCATTGTATCTTTCGTATGTCGTCCATTGTGTTTTACTAGACTCTTGATTATGTTTTATACCCTATATTTAATTGGTGTTCATTGTGTTTTACACTCCATTGTGTCTTACGCAAGCGGGTTTTGATTTTTTTTCTAAAGTATAACAATATAGTATTCATATTAAAGATGAAAAGACGCTCAAATTTATGGTATAATTTTTTAAAAAAAAAAGATGACGTATAAAAAAGTTACGAACATTTAAAAATGAAGGTGGAAATGACATGTGACTTGCATGTGCATATGTATTTGACAAAATTACCCATCTCACTTGTTTAATCTTTTAGACACATGTCATTTTTCAATGGCTTCTCACCCTTCTCATTTTTTGTAGTCTTTGTAGAATAACCCAACCCTACATATATAATCAAATCCTTAACTGTTTTAAGTTTTAACAGAATAACAGAATTCTTGAACTAAATGGTTAGGTTTTTTTTTCGGAGATTCATTGGCACAAGAAATTATTGATGAGACTGAGGGGTATGGTTCGGTGAATGGCATTAGGGAGATGAGGTGGACATCCTCCCCTCGAGGAACACCCCCCCCCCCCCCCCCGTTTCCTCCTTCGGTGTCAAAGGTGAATTCTTCCCGTTCTTCCCGATCTATATAATATTATTATTCTTTTTTTGTCTTTTCTTCTAGTAATATTATATATATATATATATGTGTGTGTGTGTGTATATATATATATATATTGTCTTTTTCCTCTTTAAAAAATATTAAAATAAAGGAAAGGGGAAAGGGAAGGAAGGGAGAACCATTTCCTCTAGAAGGGGGAAAGGAAGGAGGAAGATGATGTGGCGCTGATGTAGACAAATAGGAAGGAAGGGGGAAGGGTGACCACACCCCATAACCTGATAAAATAATCATCCTTGCAAGTTGACAACTAAAATAACAAGGTTTATTGGAGAATTCGGTTGGCCATTGCCCATTGGAATTATAAATTCTGCGTGACGTGTATATCTTATTAATCATTTTGCAAATATCTATGATTAAAACTCATTTTAAATTATTATTTTTTACTTTATTCGAATTTCACTGATCCAATTTTTTTTTCTAGTTTCCTTTTTTTGTTAGTCAAATTTCTCATTACCTTAGAATTTTGGGTCAGGTTAGAAGATAAAGTAATCTTTTCAATAGAATTTTGGGTCAGGTTAGAAGATAAAGTAATCTTTTCAATAGTCCTAGAATTTTTGGGTCAGGTTGGATCGCGATATCTGCACTTTTTTTGGTTCGGGTCGGAAAATAAAGTAATCATTCCACGACCAAATAGTGCTTCCTGCTTCGTCTTGAACTTTTTTAACTTGGTTAAGTCACAGGGAACCAATTAAGAGTTGCATCGTGTTGATAACACACTATGTCTGCACACTAAGTCCTCAATTACCTTTTTCGTCAATGACACTCAACGTACACCAAAACAATGACGATGAACATATTATCAACATTGTTAGACCATATGTAGTGGAGACGGGAATGGGCGTTTTTGCCTCAAATCCACGCCCCGATTCAATTCCCACACCGCCCCTGTGGGCGTTTTTTTGGCCAAAAAAAAAAAAAAAAAAAAAAAAAAAAATTGGGCCGGGAAAATTTCCACGGCATGGTTATAATGGAAGGAAGCAATGGAAGGGAGCAATGATGGAAGGGACCAATGAGAAGCATTGGGTAATGATTGGAAAAGGCTTGAAATTTTTCGCCTAACCACTACACCCTTTTTTCATTTCAAGCCCCATGTGGAACCCACATCGCACGTGTCGTTTAATGCCTCATGGGGCTTGAAAATTTCACTTACACACATGATTTTAAAATTGTTATTTTCTCATATTGTAGTACATTAATTTCTATATTAAATCTACACATATTTTAACACTTTATATTACATTTGTGTATCCAGAAAAACTTTCGAAATATAATCTAATATATTGTGTATGAATATATCCGTATGAACAATTATTGTTGGCTTAAAATAAGGTAATGGATGAGTTTGCTGAGTCGATATAACGTGTCCTCCATTATTAAAATTACTACACGTTGCCCATCACATTATGCACGTTGTCCATCAAACTATTACTCTGTCCCGTGTCATGGTGTGCGAGCAAGCAGACGAGCCAGTGAGCCACGTAACTCACGAACATGATAACGGGGTGGCATGAGGGAGGCTACGAGTAAGCTGACGTGAGTGTGCTCGCGTGGGTTAGTGTGGGAGGGAGAGGAGAGCATTGCTAGCATGGGAGGTCAAGGTGAGCCACAACAGAGTCAGGTAAGCGAGCAGCTTCTTTTATCCGATGCCACATCAGCGTCTAGTTGTCGTGATATGAGAGGATAAAATTTGTGCTCAATGTGAGCCACAACACATAGTCTGAGTTTGGGAATGGTTTATTTTTTTAACGACAAAGAATTTTATTCCAACAACAAATACTTACATACAGTGATACTAACAAGACGTTAGTATACTAGGAGATATTCTACCAGTAAGTGTTGAGCTATTAAGATGTATGATCAGATAATGAACCATGATCCTATATCATAAAAAATACATAGTTCAATTTTAGTACATAGATAACTATAATATACCATGAGCATACGAACTTCTGCTTCTACTGGATCATATCTCTACTCATATCTTTCGGCCTACGTCCAAAACGGATTTCGATTTCAATGGTTAGATTGTTTTAGGATTTCAGAACCACTTGCAACTAGGGTCGTTCAAATCACTCGGCGCTTGTGACTCGCTCGTCGCTCGCTCGGAAAATTGTAACATCTGACCCCTCTAACCACCAATATTGTCCGCTTTGCCCCGATAGGTTGCCCATCCAGAGCTCACGGATTTGTTTTTGGTTGCCCCAGTGGACACTTCCCAGGAGGTCACCCATCCTGGTACTGCTCCCACCTGAGCACGCTTAACTATAGAGTTCTCCTCTCATCCACTAACATTAAGCCCCAAAACGTGTTGGTGATTTAAGAGGCATTGGATTACATATGAACCAATGATCTCTCCTAGCCACGACC
The DNA here is from genome assembly GCA_030844895.1 of Ambrosia x helenae. Lineage (NCBI taxonomy): Eukaryota > Viridiplantae > Streptophyta > Magnoliopsida > Asterales > Asteraceae > Ambrosia > Ambrosia x helenae. The sequence goes on from CM061233.1 coordinate 13,185,795, forward strand.
GATGTGGGATTTTCCTAGGGTGTCACATTCACCCCCTGTTAGAGTTTCATCGTCCCTGATGAGGTATGTACCCACCATCCCGAACGGCACATGAGTGAATCTGATACCATCTGTAACATCCGACCCCTCTCACCATCAATATTTTCCGCTTTGCACCGATGGCCCGAAGGGTTGCCCATCCAGAGCTCACGAATTTATTTTTGGTTGCCTCGGTGGAGACTTCTCAGGAGGTCACCCATCCTGGTACTGCTCCCACTTGAGTATGCATAACTGTGGAGTTCTCCTCTCTTCCACTAACATTAAGCCCCAAAACGCGTTCGTGATTTAAGAGGCATTGGATTACATATGAACCAATGATCTCTCCTGGCCACAGCCGATGTGGGGTTTGCCTGGGGTGTTACAAAAATGCTCGAAAAATGCTCGCTCGATTTTTCGTTCGGTTATAAACGAGTCGATTGGCTCGGTTCGATTTGTAAACAAGCCAAGCACGAACAAAGATATGCCCGGCTCGATTCGGCTCAAATCAGTTTTGTTAATTTATTATATATATATATATATATGTATATATAATTGTATATGTACACATAAATTACAATTATATTTATAGTTTTATGCATGCCCTCTATTGGGTTTGGACTAGTATATTCAATTAAAAAATAACTAGCCCACTTAACCCAATAAAAAAACTTAACACCAAGTTTAATAGTTAACCCCTAAGCTATGGAGTGAAAATCTGGACTTTTTTTTTTTATCTTATTAGTCGTCTGTCACCAATCGTCGCTTAGTATCACCCTACGCCTCAATGTGACAATTGTTCTCTACAATATCCTCATCACCTCAATGGCCTCAAGATAAGCCTCATTCTCGAGCACTCGAACCTTAGTATTACTGTTATCATTGAACAGTTCGACCTTAGTCGTCACTCGACAATGAAAACATCGAAGAAAACATCCCAAATTGATGGTTGTCTATGTTACTCTCCGCTCGTCACTCGCTTGGAAAAATTCATGTTTGAAAGTTGCTCCCTTGGTTTTTGGCTTGGTTGTAAACGAGTCGCTCCACTCGGTTCCGTTTGTAAATGAGCCAAGCACAAGTAAAGGTCTGCTCAGTTCGGCTCGACTCGGCTCGTGAACAACCCTACTTGCAACTGCATCACGAGGTGGCTAGGGTACCGTTAACCCTAATTCCGAATATAAAAGTTTAAATTCAACTTCTATCATGTTCAAGTACAGTATATATCAAAGCAAATTACACTAATAATTGGTTATTATTACTTTTTTACGGTTTCTAAATCAATGTAGGCATCCACTGAAACTGGATTAGGCATGATCAGAGAGACGAAGGACGGTGGAGATAGGGTATGCGTTCATTGATGTTTCAAGTGGTGCCTTCGGTTTGCAGGTGGTGACATGTGACGGAGGTTACCAGTGTGTGGTTGCAAGTGCATGACGGAGAATGTGGTTCAAGGTGGAAGGAGAGAACTGTTGTAACATCCGGCCCCTCTCACCACCAATATTGTCCGCTTTGCCCCGATGGGTTGCCCATCCAGAGCTCACGGATTTGTTTTTGGTCGCCCCGGTGGAGACTTCCCAGGAGGTCACTGTCACACCCCAGAAATCGCAGCGGAAATTAAGCGTGGGCGGGTGTAACGGACGTTGGTGACAGTCAACAATTAAGCAAACACAGTGGCAAGTTTAGATACCATAAGTTTAAAAGTTAAGTAGTTATTTTACAAAACTTTATTTAAAATCATAGATAGTTAAGTTGTCATCACAACTACAACGTTTATTGGTCCCCACAGATTGATGATATCAAAAGCCACATTCCGTGCCTGCCTCGAAACCCACATTCATAATCCCATGCATCATACCTTAAGTACCTGAAAAATATGCCCATTTAAAATATCAGTAAAACTGGTGAGTTCACAGGTTTTTCAATTCACAAAGAATAAATTTACATTTCCAAACCGTTTGTGATAATATTTATAACTTGTAACAATTTCGTAGGTTTGCAAGGCCTCACGACATGATAGCAACCTAGAACCCATAATCAACCCAAGACTAGCAGCGATTACCCATCACCATTCAGAATATATTCCCTTGTAACCCTTTCACGGATATCCAAACCAGTGCGACTGGCAGCAAGGGGCGGCTGTCACACCCAATAGATCTACCAATATACCCATGTTGGCCCGATGCGAATACCAGAGTTAATGAATATAATGTTAAGGGGGTAATCCTACAACAATAATTCTAGGCCATCATTTAGTTACCAATAGTTAAATATCTATCACAAACATGGTATATTTCTCCCCCGATATTTAAAAACGTTCAAAAACATTTAAAAAGAAAAGGGGCTGTGGAACTCACCTTGGATCTTGATAAAATAGCTAGCAAGTTTTAATCCAATTTAAACTCCGACCTTAACGATCCCTATATCCACGGGACATCATTATGGTCAATTTTATAAGTCATATCCGTGAGTTATTTACCTACTCACTTTGACTATCAAGTCTATTCCCGTAAGTTGTTCACCTTAACTTACCAGACTTAAAATATTTTTATCTTTCTTCTACAAGAAAGACATGTAACCTTATATGACACGTTGGCGACTCAAAACTCCCGGTTTTTATACTATATTTTTATTTAAGTGAATTTCATTATATAAATATACTTAAAATATAATAAACATGCCAAGACTTTATCAATATTTAGCATAATTAGACAATTCTTACTAATGGTTATCGCGTACGTGTCTTTAAATCGAAACTACTAGTGTTAAATAGCCGTTTCCCATGTTTTTAACGTTTAAACACGTAAATCACTATTTTATACATATTAATACCTATAATATTTATTATGAAGTGAAATTTCATAATTTAATAAGTTTGGCTAAAAATTGCGTAACGGCGCGATTTCTAGCCGAACTGTAGTTTCCTACGTGTCAATTTACACGTTTTCACAAGTATACACACTAAAATACTTATTAATGCTTTAAGATACTTATTTTAAAAATAAATTATGTCCAAACTTGCTGATCTAAATCAGTTTTCAAAATCTTACGATTTAAGCGTTAAAATCACCGTTTTAACGCCTAGTTTCGCGTTTAAGCCTTGTATAAACACATAGCAAAACACCGAACTTATTATTTAAGTAAAAACATTGTTTTTACTCTTAAAATATGTATTTATAATCTGTTCTAAATCAGATTCATAATCTCTTGGTTTCGGGTGCCGTAAATTAGCGAAAAGCCGACTTTTTACGGGTAGGAAGTTATTATAAACACATTGTTTTGGTTCCATATTTTAGAATAGATTATTTTGGACATTTTAAAGCATAAATAACCTGAAAGTTTCTGATCTAAAAATCATTTTTGCATAACACCCATTTTAAGATGTTTTTCATCACTTTTAGCCACATTTTTAGCAAAAATATGATGATCTAAACTTGGACCTATCATCAAATTTCATGTTTTCATCTAAACACACAATTTTTCTATCATGGTATAACACTTTTTACCAAAATGTTCCAGATTTAAAATATGCACTTGTTTACTCATAATAATCTAAAATTTTGAAAATAATCTAAAATTTTGAAACTAGATTCCAATAATAAACCCACTAACGAGCATAAAAATGTGACATGCATTTTCATTAGTGTTTTTATACTTATTTAGTCTTTTAGGTCAGATTAATTATGGATTTTTATAATTTAAAAACACACACAAAACTCTATTTTGCCAACAAAGTATCATGTAATCAACTACAATAAAAACATATGTATGATCCTACACACTCACGACACCTTTACATCAGATTTGTTTTTATGGAAAAACATTTATAAAAACACAAATTTTATCAAATTGTTACTTGAAAATATAAAGTCTTCAAGAACACCAAATACTCACGCTTACTAACACACACATACGACACACACATACATATTATTTACACCATTCTCATCCATTTTTGTTTAACAAATGTTGGTTCTTTATTTTTATTTTAAAAGGATTTAAGTTGTTGGTGAACATTCTTACAAGAACCTACTTGAAACAAAAATCAAAAATCAAAAGGAAGGTGTTTAAATAATGTGCATACCCTTAGAGAACTTGAGTTTTTGAAGAAAAAGAAGATGGATTTTCTTGTTCAAGCTTCATACCAAGCTTGATAATGCTCCAAGACTTCACCAAAAATCAACCCATAACTTCAAATGATGATGAATGTAATAGATGTAATGGTTTAAGGTTTGAAAAAAAAAATATATGAAAGGTTTGGTGAATGTGGACGGCAATTAAGAAAGAAGAAGAAGGGTTTGAGTGTCTTGTGGTGGAGTGTTAGCACATGTATAAGAAGCCTTCTAATGATTGCCTAGATTATAGGGTTTACACTTGTTTTGTTATAAGATGAGATGAGTGTCTAGGATGAATAAAATCAGCTATTTTTTCTTATACAAACCGTAAGTGGGTGGGTGGTTTTGAAGGGTTGTGTTTATTTTTGTAATTAGGGGGTATTTTAGGTGATTTAGGGGTATAAAAATACACTCTAAAATGATTTATTTTAACCCAATAATTTATGGATTATTAATACCCACTAAATCTTATAATTTTTATTGTATGATATTTATTTTAAGTGTTGGACACTTATTAAGGTTGAATTTGTCGGTTAAAGGCGCGCATTTGAGTTGTACCTGACACTTGCGCAATAAAAACTCCAAATCAGCGTTTTTATTTATTTTAACCAAATATTCACTTATAAAATATTATTTTATGCTATTTCAAGCATACGGGTCCTTTTCTAGATTTTTAGGACTTATCGGGTCGTCACCAACGCTCAATTCGGTTAATCATCGCAATGCGATACGATAATTTCTAAAAATTACCTAATGCAAACCCATGCATCAAAATAACTTGCTAGAATTAATAGAACTTTAATTTAACAAAATTAAGTCTTATTACAAATATTACCATTAGTGCATTAATTACAGTACGGATAACGGTTCCTAAACGGCGAGTGTCACAGTCACCCATCCTGATACTACTCCCACCTGAGCACGCTTAACTGTGGAGTTCTTCTCGCATCCACTAGCATTAAGCCCAAAACGCGTTGGTGATTTAAGATGCTTTGGATTACTTATGAACCAAGGATCTCTCCTGGCCACGGCCGATGTGGGATTTGCCTAGGGTGTCATACAAAGGTCCATGTTAATCTCCCAGAAATCAGTACTGTTACAATCACCCCCCCCCCTTAGGGACTCATCGTCCTCGATGAGGTTTGCCCCACCATCCCGAACGGCACAGGAGTGGCTCTGATACTATTTGTAACATCCAACCTCTCTCACCGCCAATATTGTCCGCTTTGCCCCAATAGGTTTGCCCATCCAGAGCTCACGGATTTGTTTTTGGTCGCCCCGGTGGAGACTTCCCAGGAGGTCACCCATCCTGATACTACTCCCACCTGAGCACGCTTAACTGTGGAGTTCTCCTCTCATCCACTAGCATTAAGCCCAAAACGCGTTGGTGATTTAAGAGGCTTTGGATTACTTATGAACCAAGGATCTCTCCTGACCACGGCCGATGTAGGATTTGCCTAGGGTGTCATACAAAGGTCCATGTTAATCTCCCAGAAATCAGTACTGTTACAGCTACAAAATGTGAAAAAAGGAAAATGTGGATGTTAAAGGTGGGTGTAGGGTTTTGGTTATAGTTGGAAATGACCATTGGCCCCGTTAAGTTTTTAAAGGTAAAATATATGGCGTCTATTGGAGGGGTGCGAAGAAAAATAAATTAAACCACATGGAGCTCCACTTTAGCTTTAAAGACTTTACCATTAAACACAACCTCTACCTCGTATTTAAAGAGGTTTTACGTATGATCTTTAAATTTTTAAGTCCAATGTACATTCATAAATTAATTGAATCTATCAAGGTCATTATTTTTTAATAAGAAAAAAGTTAGTTCATTGTACAAAAAATAAATTAGGAAAACAAGTTTCAATGCACATTTCTTTTCCATATACATTAAGTGCAATGAGGAGATTTGAAGATAAACTCAATATAGATGTGAAGTTCAACAAAACACAAGTGACTATAGATTTATTTATTTTTTGCTAGAAAATCATAGAATTTAGAATATTTTAGTAATTATTAATTTATAGTTTCGTTGGAACCATTAAGTGTAATGAGGAGATTTGAAGATAAACTCAATATAGATTTGAAGTTCAACAAAACACAAGTGACTATAGATTTATTTATTTTTTTGCTAGAAAATCATAGAATTTAGAATATTTTAGTAATTATTAATTTATAGTTGCGTTGGAACCAATATATATACATTGGGATTTCAAATCTTTTATCGATTGGGTATAATTTTGTACTAGTCCTGGCATGATTGGAAGCATCGATTGCACGCATTGACCATGGGGTAATTGCCCCACTGCATGGAAAGGGCAGTTTACGCGGGGTGACGTGGGAGAGCTGTCAATTATTCTAGAATCCGTTTTCTCACAAGTGTAACACCCCAATCGATGGCGGAAACATCGGGGTGCCACGTATTGATGATTGTTTTCAGTAGCACATGGTATAACATAAATTTTAAATAATTTATTCAAACATAAATATCCAAAATGTGAAATAATGTCTAAGAATTCAAATACATAACATCAAATAGCAACTTCAAAAGAACTTCAAATAAACTTCAAGAAAATCCTCATGCTAACTCAAGCCTCAGCTTCATTGTTACCTGAAACATGTTAATTTTGAAAGTATTTTGGGTCAACATAAGTTGGTGAGAATTACATAGGTTTTTGATGATAAAATGAATAAAATGTTGTGCAATTCATGTGTCATGTTAATCTAGCCCATATGTGAGAACATATTAGAAATAAATCGAGTGCATAATCAACCCTGCTGACTGTTATAAAATGATACATACCATACACTTATGGTCCCAATGAATATGTTATGCGATAACAAACACCCACGTAACCTTTGTAGGAGGCACGTATCCGGGTGGGATTGTCAGTCCAATAGATCTATCAATGTATACCGTCGGCTGATCAATGTTAATGATTATGCTAGAATGGTGCTTACTCTAATCATGCTCAAGACAATATGCAACATAGAAAACACATAGACACATTGATGATTGAATTGCAATGATAATGTTATAACATGTTTCACCCCGAAAATGGTGATAAATAAAAGGGGCTATGTAAACTCACCTTTGCAAATGTTAAACTTGTTGAAAATATGAGATAATTGTGTTGCCCAAAGTGATTCCAAATATCACCCTATAATAAGGTAATATATAATAAGTCTAAGTCTAATTAACTAATATGTGTATCCTAGGGTTTCGATTTGGGGATAATCAATTGTTTAAATTTAAATTAAAATGTTTAATTAATAAAAGAAAATTGGATAATTAATGAAAGATAGTCTTTTTATAAAATTTGGATTTTGAATGTACACATTAAAGTGTTTGAAGCAATAAAATAATTTTTATAAAATTATTTTATTTAAAATAGATTTTTAAATCTATTTATTTATAAATAGCCAATTATTAACTTTAATATTCAAAAATACTAAAATTAATGAATTCTTATTTTAAAAATCATATTTCTGTTCTAAATGATTAAAAATAATTTGTATAAAATTTTGGTGCAAAAATGATGAAAATTGGATTTATTATGAATTAATTATGATTAAATCTAACAAAAATTGATTAAAAATATAAAATAAATGATTTTACTGAATTAAAAATTATTTCAGTAAAGTTTAACTTTATAAAAAGTTAGGATAATTTTTGGGGAATTTAATAAAACTGTTTTGATATATAAATGGATTTTTATAAATATAATAGTATAAAAATGATTTAATTATTATATTTATTAAATAAATGAATTTCTGAAAAATAAAAATTACAAATAAAACTTTTATATCAGATTAAACAATTATAATTTTTTTAGAATTTACAAAATAGTTTTGGTATTTTAAAAAGAATTTAAAAGATTAAAAGGATTTATTATATATATATAATTATATTTGTTGTTCAAAAAGAAAAGAAAAGAAAAGAACAAAAACCGGTCAGAGCCGGGACTCGAACCCGGGTGACCTCTGTGGAGGACCAGAGTCACAACCACTTGGCCTAGGCCGGTGGTTGTGATGGTTCTGATTTCAAAATAATTAAATACGCGATGCAGAACCAAGTTTATCCCCAAATAATAAACGACGAACCCTAGATTTACAATCGAATGAATCAGACAACTATAGCCCGATTAATGTTAGGGCTTTGGTTGCCTGATTGCCGATGGATATAACCCACAAAAGAAATCATACTCACAGTGTTGATTTGTTTGCAAACGTCGGGTCAAAGAGAAAGTCAACCAACGAGTAAAATACTAATATCCAGAGTGAATCAGAGAGAAATAGAGATTGAGAGAGAGTTGTGAGCGATTTGTCAAGGTTCGGAATGCCTCAATTTATACTGAGGATTAGGGTTAATGTAAATTGGAAGGTTTGACTTATGATTGAATACCTACGCGTCTAATTGAATAGAAAGGTCAACAATTGACGTGTAATCGATGTGTATTCGTGTTGTACAAGGCCGATAATTACACGAGTTTGCCAAAAATAGTTCAATTACGCGTTAATTAGACGGATTGATCAACAAGGCAACCCACAGTTGACTTTCCTTGTCAACTGTGAGGTTTTAAATGTGTGTATATATTTAATATGTGCCCGGGTTTATCACAAGGAAATGGCTAGCCCAGTTGGTTGTGCACACGAGTGTGTTTGGCCCGGCCTTTGGCGCGGGTTCGATTCCCGGCCAAGGCTATTATTTTTTTTGATATATATAAACAACTACACACATATATATAATATTATATATAGTATTAGGGTTCCATAATCGCGACAAAAATAATAAATGCGAATATAAATATGAAAACTTGACGTTTTATTAATGTCGATGCGTAACGTACAAGTATTTAATGCGTAATGTTACAGTCTCCCCTACTTTTAGGAACTTCGTCCCGAAGTTGGAGTTGGAGAGTCTGGTGGAAAAAGATGCGGATATTTCGACTTCATCTGGTCTTTACGCTCCCAAGTGAACTCTGGGCCTCGTTTAGATTCCCAACGAACCTTAACGATCGGAATACGACTGCGCTTGAGTTTCTTGACTCCAGTGTCAACAATCTCGACGGGTTTCTCGATAATGTGCATGCTTTCATCGATTTGCACATCCTCAAGAGGAACATGAAGGTTCTCATCTGCTAAGCATTTCTTGAGGTTCGAAACATGGAAGGTCGGATGAACATTGCTTAGCTCAGGTGGAAGATCAAGCTTGTAAGCCACTTTTCCAACTCTGTCAAGAATTTTTAAGGGGCCTACGTAACGAGGAGCTAGTTTTCCCTTTCTACCGAAACGAATAACTCCTTTCCAAGGGGATACCTTAAGTAGCACAAGGTCCCCAACTTGAAATTCCAAGGGTTTACGACGTTTATCAGCATAACTCTTTTGGCGACTTCTAGCCTTGAGAAGATTATCCTGAATAAGCTGGATTTTGTCTGTGGTTTCCTGGATTAGTTCGGGTCCAGTAATACGAGCTTCACCAACCTCGGTCCAACAGACAGGTGAACGACATTTCCGACCATAGAGTGCCTCAAAAGGAGCCATGTTAATGCTGGCGTGATAACTGTTGTTGTATGAAAACTCAACCAAAGGAAGATGAGAATCCCATGCGCCACCAAAATCGATGACACACGCCCTGAGCATGTCCTCAAGTGTCTGGATGGTTCGTTCAGTCTGACCATCCGTTTGAGGGTGATAAGCAGTGCTCAGGTTCAACTTGGTACCCAAAGCATCTTGTAGAGATTCCCAAAAGTGAGAGGTGAAACGACCGTCGCGATCAGAAATAATGTCCAAAGGTATACCGTGACGACATACGATTTCACTTACGTACATCTTTGCCAACCTTTCCACAGAATACTTCTCACAAATAGGTAGAAAGTGAGCTGACTTGGTCAAACGATCGACGATTACCCAAATACTGTCAAAACCTTTGGGTGTGCGAGGGAGTTTGGTGATGAAATCCATAGCTATGCTCTCCCATTTCCAGACAGGAATCTCTGGTTGTTCAAGCATACCAGATGGTCGTTGATGTTCAGCCTTAACCTTGGAACAAGTGAGGCATTTTGCAACGAATAGAGCAATGTCTTTCTTCATACCAGGCCACCAATAAGAATAACGAAGATCTTGGTACATCTTGTCAGCTCCAGGATGAACAGAATAACGAGACTTATGAGCCTCGTTCATGAGAAAGGTACGAAGATCATCACGGTCGGGAATCCATAGTCGGTTAAGGAAATAAAGGAGACCATCGGGTTTGGTTTCGAGTTGAGTTTCAGCACCACAAGACATTTCATCGTACATGTTACCTTGGGTGACTGAGGTGTGTTGAGCCTGGAGAATGCGATCTTGAAGATCAGTACGAACTCTCGCACATTGGAGTTTGACACGCTCTTTACGACTAAGTGCGTCAGCCACAACATTCGCTTTGCCAGGATGGTAGCGAATTTCGCAATCATAGTCGTTAAGTAATTCAACCCAACGTCGTTGCCTCATGTTAAGATTCTTTTGATCGAAGACATGTTGGAGACTTTTGTGGTCCGTGAACACCACACATTTGGTCCCATAAAGATAATGTCTCCAAATCTTGAGTGCAAAGACAACAGCGCCCAATTCAAGATCATGGGTGGTATAATTTTTCTCGTGAGTCTTGAGTTGTCGAGACGCATAAGCAATAACCTTTCCTCGTTGCATGAGAACACAACCAAGACCTTGGTTTGATGCATCACAGTAGACCACGAAATCATCATTACCATCAGGTAGAGATAAGACAGGAGCTTCACAAAGTTTCAGCTTAAGAGTTTCAAATGCTTCCTCTTGCTTAGGTCCCCACTCATAGGGTTTACCCTTGTGAGTTAAGGTAGTGAGAGGAACAGCGATCTTGGAGAAATTGGCGATGAATCGACGATAATAACCAGCCAACCCAAGAAAAGAACGGACTTCTGTTGGAGTGGTAGGAACACTCCAATTCTTCACAGCTTCGATCTTTGCAGGATCAACATGAATTCCGTTCATATCAATGACATGTCCCAAAAATTGAACTTCCTTAAGCCAAAATTCACATTTTGAGAACTTGGCGTACAGTTGTTCTTTCTTTAGGAGACTCAAGATAGAGTGAAGATGTTGCTCGTGATCGGATTTTGATTTAGAGTAAATCAAAATATCATCGATGAAAACGATCACGAATTTTTCGAGATAGGGTCTACAAACCCGATTCATCAAATCCATAAATACTGCGGGAGCATTGGTCAACCCAAAAGGCATAACCATGAATTCATAGTGACCGTAGCGAGTGCGAAAAGCTGTCTTGGGAATATCTTCATCGTGGACTCTAAGCTGATGATAACCAGAACGGAGATCAATCTTCGAGAAATGCGTTGCTCCTTGAAGTTGATCGAAGAGATCGTCAATCCTAGGAAGCGGATAGCGATTCTTGATGGTGAGTTTGTTGAGTTCACGGTAGTCAATACACATCCGAAGAGAACCATCCTTCTTTTTAACGAATAAGACAGGGGCTCCCCATGGAGAAGAACTAGGGCGAATGAACCCTTTATCAGAAAGTTCCTGTAATTGACTAGCAAGTTCTTGCATCTCAGAGGGTGCAAGACGATAAGGAGCTTTAGCAATAGGATTAGCACCAGGAACAAGATCAATACGAAACTCCACTTGTCGAGCAGGAGGCAAACCAGGTAAATCCTCTGGAAAGACTTCAGGATAGTCTCGAATAATAGGAATGTCTTGGATACTTTTGCCTTTGTCCTTCTTCTCTATCACGTTAGCTAAGAAGGCTGTATACCCCTTTCGTAAGTACTTTTGGGCAGTAGTACAAGACATAAGCTTAAGCTCACCACAGGGTTTCTCACCATAAATCTTCAAAATCTCACCAGATTCGAGGGGAATGCGGATGACTTTCTCGAAGCACAGAATTTCGGCACGATGAGTTGACAACCAGTCCATGCCTACTATAACATCAAAACTACCAAGATGCATGGGGATGAGATCGATAGGGAAGGTATGATCATCGAGATTCAACAAGCAGTTACGAATAATAGAACCGATCGAAATAGACTTCCCGTTAGCTACCTCTACCACGAAAGGGTCTTCTAGATTAGTGTGGGGTAGGTTAAGTAAAGGTTCAAACTTCAGTGACACGAATGACTTATCAGCTCCTGAATCAAATAATATGGATGCATAGTGGTTATTAATGAGAAACGTACCATTCACCACTTCGTTGTTGTCACGAGCCTGGTTAGCGTTGAGATTGTAGGCGCGACCTCGAGCACCTTGGTTCTGGTTGCGGTTCTGGTTTTGGTTTTGGTTTTGGTTCTGATTTTGGTTTTGGTTACGGTTACAGTTAGGGCAGTTGTTGATGTAGTGATTAGGGTTACCACACTCGTAGCATTGACCACGAGTAGGCCTGTTGTTTTGTTGGTTGGGAGCTGGGTTGTTGTTGTCTTGGGCAGCAGGAGATCGACAGACGTTCACCAGGTGACCATATCTTTGACACTTAGTACAAAATCGACATGGCACCTGTGTGGGATGGTGGTACTTGCAAGTGTTGCACAAAGGGTGAGGTCCGGTGTATGGTTTCTTGGCTGGGTTTTGGGCAGCAGGTGGAGTAGCAGCAACCATATAGTTTCTAGCCTTGCGCTTTTTGTTGCTTGAGGTCTCAGGCTTGACTTCAATTGCAGGCTGTGGAGTATCTTTGGCAACAGTCTTCTTAGTGCCCTTGCGAACTAGAGTACCGTTCTTCACATGATTATCAGTAAGAGTGGCCGCAAGACGTTTGGCCTCTTCCAGAGTTGCAGGATTTCTACCCCAAACAGTGTCCTGGATTTGCATGGGCAGACCACCGATGTACTTCTCGATGGCTACCGGCAGAGGAGTAACCTTGTGTGGCAACAATAAGCTAAGCTCATGAAAGCGGGTGTTGTAGGCAAGATTTTCCCCACTATCTTGAGCCAAGGTGTGGAACTCATCCTCAAGCTTTTTGACTTCATTGCGAGGACAGAACTCCTCCTTCATGATATCTTTGACTTGGTCCCATGTCATAGCAAGAGCAACCTCGGCCCCACAAGTACGCTTTTCTTCATTCCACCATGTGAGTGCTCGTTTATGGAGAACACTCATGGCGTAACGAACCTTGAAATTGTTGGGGCACTCACTGTTGATGAAGGTATTTTCAATACCCTCAAACCATTGGAGAAGTCCAGTAGCTCCTTCTTCACCGCTGAACTTTGGAGGGTTACAGGAGTTGAAATGCTTAAGGGTGCAAGCTTGGGGTCCATTACCATTGCCATTGCCATTTCCGTTCCCATTGTTGTGACCATTCCCGTTGCCGTTCAATTGGATGACCTGAGCAAGTAAATTGGGAACCAGAGTTGCGATTTGCTGCGCCATTTGTTGAGAAATGATCGCAGCCAGTTGAGCATCGACCCCATTGTTGTTGTGGTTAGGAGCTTGGTCATGGTTGTGGTTATGGTTATCACCACCTTCTTCGTGGTTCTCACCATTGTTGTTGCGAGTGCTGCGACGAGGAGGCATGATCTGTAATAGACACAATGAAATGAATGAGAGTTTATATAAGGAATGTAATCATTTATTCATTAATTAAAACGAATAAACGAAAACGTTGACTTATCAAAGATTCTAAATTCTAATAACATATGAAGACATGCTTTAGCCTATAAGTGAACACTCATCCCGAGAATTCCCAGGTAGGCATCCGGGTCCCTCGTCTGATTGGGATATATGCGCAATGCCAGCCTAGACAGAAGACTCAGAATACAGGCGTTCACCCTTCCAGATTGCACGTGTTCGTTATTAAAATCTAGAACTTCGACGAGATCTCAAGGGGGTTCAGGTTAAACCTGAGGATTTTGTCCTATAAATCTAATGGTGGATCAGGATTGCAGCAGACAATTAAGAGTAGTCACATGTAGGTTTAGGGTTATAAGGCATAGGATAAGGATAGGATTAGGGAAGCAATTAGGGTTACAAGTAGGAGAAGCAAGTACTGTTTTAGTCCCTAAGGTTATAGTCTAGATTATTTCTAATAACCTAATTCCCTATAACCAAGGCTCTGATACCAATCTGTAACACCCCAACCGATGGCGGAAACATCGGGGTGCCACGTATTGATGATTGTTTTCAGTAGCACATGGTATAACATAAATTTTAAATAATTTATTCAAACATAAATATCCAAAATGTGAAATAATGTCTAAGAATTCAAATACATAACATCAAATAGCAACTTCAAAAGAACTTCAAATAAACTTCAAGAAAATCCTCATGCTAACTCAAGCCTCAGCTTCATTGTTACCTGAAACATGTTAATTTTGAAAGTATTTTTGGTCAACATAAGTTGGTGAGAATTACATAGGTTTTTGATGATAAAATGAATAAAATGTTGTGCAATTCATGTGTCATGTTAATCTAGCCCATATGTGAGAACATATTAGAAATAAATCGAGTGCATAATCAACCCTGCTGACTGTTATAAAATGATACATACCATACACTTATGGTCCCAATGAATATGTTATGCGATAACAAACACCCACGTAACCTTTGTAGGAGGCACGTATCCGGGTGGGATTGTCAGTCCAATAGATCTATCAATGTATACCGTCGGCTGATCAATGTTAATGATTATGCTAGAATGGTGCTTACTCTAATCATGCTCAAGACAATATGCAACATAGAAAACACATAGACACATTGATGATTGAATTGCAATGATAATGTTATAACATGTTTCACCCCGAAAATGGTGATAAATAAAAGGGGCTATGTAAACTCACCTTTGCAAATGTTAAACTTGTTGAAAATATGAGATAATTGTGTTGCCCAAAGTGATTCCAAATATCACCCTATAATAAGGTAATATATAATAAGTCTAAGTCTAATTAACTAATATGTGTATCCTAGGGTTTCGATTTGGGGATAATCAATTGTTGAAATTTAAATTAAAATGTTTAATTAATAAAAGAAAATTGGATAATTAATGAAAGATAGTCTTTTTATAAAATTTGGATTTTGAATGTACACATTAAAGTGTTTGAAGCAATAAAATAATTTTTATAAAATTATTTTATTTAAAATAGATTTTTAAATCTATTTATTTATAAATAGCCAATTATTAACTTTAATATTCAAAAATACTAAAATTAATGAATTCTTATTTTAAAAATCATATTTCTGTTCTAAATGATTAAAAATAATTTGTATAAAATTTTGGTGCAAAAATGATGAAAATTGGATTTATTATGAATTAATTATGATTAAATCTAACAAAAATTGATTAAAAATATAAAATAAATGATTTTACTGAATTAAAAATTATTTCAGTAAAGTTTAACTTTATAAAAAGTTAGGATAATTTTTGGGGAATTTAATAAAACTGTTTTGATATATAAATGGATTTTTATAAATATAATAGTATAAAAATGATTTAATTATTATATTTATTAAATAAATGAATTTCTGAAAAATAAAAATTACAAATAAAACTTTTATATCAGATTAAACAATTATAATTTTTTTAGAATTTACAAAATAGTTTTGGTATTTTAAAAAGAATTTAAAAGATTAAAAGGATTTATTATATATATATAATTATATTTGTTGTTCAAAAAGAAAAGAAAAGAAAAGAACAAAAACCGGTCAGAGCCGGGACTCGAACCCGGGTGACCTCTGTGGAGGACCAGAGTCACAACCACTTGGCCTAGGCCGGTGGTTGTGATGGTTCTGATTTCAAAATAATTAAATACGCGATGCAGAACCAAGTTTATCCCCAAATAATAAACGACGAACCCTAGATTTACAATCGAATGAATCAGACAACTATAGCCCGATTAATGTTAGGGCTTTGGTTGCCTGATTGCCGATGGATATAACCCACAAAAGAAATCATACTCACAGTGTTGATTTGTTTGCAAACGTCGGGTCAAAGAGAAAGTCAACCAACGAGTAAAATACTAATATCCAGAGTGAATCAGAGAGAAATAGAGATTGAGAGAGAGTTGTGAGCGATTTGTCAAGGTTCGGAATGCCTCAATTTATACTGAGGATTAGGGTTAATGTAAATTGGAAGGTTTGACTTATGATTGAATACCTACGCGTCTAATTGAATAGAAAGGTCAACAATTGACGTGTAATCGATGTGTATTCGTGTTGTACAAGGCCGATAATTACACGAGTTTGCCAAAAATAGTTCAATTACGCGTTAATTAGACGGATTGATCAACAAGGCAACCCACAGTTGACTTTCCTTGTCAACTGTGAGGTTTTAAATGTGTGTATATATTTAATATGTGCCCGGGTTTATCACAAGGAAATGGCTAGCCCAGTTGGTTGTGCACACGAGTGTGTTTGGCCCGGCCTTTGGCGCGGGTTCGATTCCCGGCCAAGGCTATTATTTTTTTTGATATATATAAACAACTACACACATATATATAATATTATATATAGTATTAGGGTTCCATAATCGCGACAAAAATAATAAATGCGAATATAAATATGAAAACTTGACGTTTTATTAATGTCGATGCGTAACGTACAAGTATTTAATGCGTAATGTTACAGTCTCCCCTACTTTTAGGAACTTCGTCCCGAAGTTGGAGTTGGAGAGTCTGGTGGAAAAAGATGCGGATATTTCGACTTCATCTGGTCTTTACGCTCCCAAGTGAACTCTGGGCCTCGTTTAGATTCCCAACGAACCTTAACGATCGGAATACGACTGCGCTTGAGTTTCTTGACTCCAGTGTCAACAATCTCGACGGGTTTCTCGATAATGTGCATGCTTTCATCGATTTGCACATCCTCAAGAGGAACATGAAGGTTCTCATCTGCTAAGCATTTCTTGAGGTTCGAAACATGGAAGGTCGGATGAACATTGCTTAGCTCAGGTGGAAGATCAAGCTTGTAAGCCACTTTTCCAACTCTGTCAAGAATTTTTAAGGGGCCTACGTAACGAGGAGCTAGTTTTCCCTTTCTACCGAAACGAATAACTCCTTTCCAAGGGGATACCTTAAGTAGCACAAGGTCCCCAACTTGAAATTCCAAGGGTTTACGACGTTTATCAGCATAACTCTTTTGGCGACTTCTAGCCTTGAGAAGATTATCCTGAATAAGCTGGATTTTGTCTGTGGTTTCCTGGATTAGTTCGGGTCCAGTAATACGAGCTTCACCAACCTCGGTCCAACAGACAGGTGAACGACATTTCCGACCATAGAGTGCCTCAAAAGGAGCCATGTTAATGCTGGCGTGATAACTGTTGTTGTATGAAAACTCAACCAAAGGAAGATGAGAATCCCATGCGCCACCAAAATCGATGACACACGCCCTGAGCATGTCCTCAAGTGTCTGGATGGTTCGTTCAGTCTGACCATCCGTTTGAGGGTGATAAGCAGTGCTCAGGTTCAACTTGGTACCCAAAGCATCTTGTAGAGATTCCCAAAAGTGAGAGGTGAAACGACCGTCGCGATCAGAAATAATGTCCAAAGGTATACCGTGACGACATACGATTTCACTTACGTACATCTTTGCCAACCTTTCCACAGAATACTTCTCACAAATAGGTAGAAAGTGAGCTGACTTGGTCAAACGATCGACGATTACCCAAATACTGTCAAAACCTTTGGGTGTGCGAGGGAGTTTGGTGATGAAATCCATAGCTATGCTCTCCCATTTCCAGACAGGAATCTCTGGTTGTTCAAGCATACCAGATGGTCGTTGATGTTCAGCCTTAACCTTGGAACAAGTGAGGCATTTTGCAACGAATAGAGCAATGTCTTTCTTCATACCAGGCCACCAATAAGAATAACGAAGATCTTGGTACATCTTGTCAGCTCCAGGATGAACAGAATAACGAGACTTATGAGCCTCGTTCATGAGAAAGGTACGAAGATCATCACGGTCGGGAATCCATAGTCGGTTAAGGAAATAAAGGAGACCATCGGGTTTGGTTTCGAGTTGAGTTTCAGCACCACAAGACATTTCATCGTACATGTTACCTTGGGTGACTGAGGTGTGTTGAGCCTGGAGAATGCGATCTTGAAGATCAGTACGAACTCTCGCACATTGGAGTTTGACACGCTCTTTACGACTAAGTGCGTCAGCCACAACATTCGCTTTGCCAGGATGGTAGCGAATTTCGCAATCATAGTCGTTAAGTAATTCAACCCAACGTCGTTGCCTCATGTTAAGATTCTTTTGATCGAAGACATGTTGGAGACTTTTGTGGTCCGTGAACACCACACATTTGGTCCCATAAAGATAATGTCTCCAAATCTTGAGTGCAAAGACAACAGCGCCCAATTCAAGATCATGGGTGGTATAATTTTTCTCGTGAGTCTTGAGTTGTCGAGACGCATAAGCAATAACCTTTCCTCGTTGCATGAGAACACAACCAAGACCTTGGTTTGATGCATCACAGTAGACCACGAAATCATCATTACCATCAGGTAGAGATAAGACAGGAGCTTCACAAAGTTTCAGCTTAAGAGTTTCAAATGCTTCCTCTTGCTTAGGTCCCCACTCATAGGGTTTACCCTTGTGAGTTAAGGTAGTGAGAGGAACAGCGATCTTGGAGAAATTGGCGATGAATCGACGATAATAACCAGCCAACCCAAGAAAAGAACGGACTTCTGTTGGAGTGGTAGGAACACTCCAATTCTTCACAGCTTCGATCTTTGCAGGATCAACATGAATTCCGTTCATATCAATGACATGTCCCAAAAATTGAACTTCCTTAAGCCAAAATTCACATTTTGAGAACTTGGCGTACAGTTGTTCTTTCTTTAGGAGACTCAAGATAGAGTGAAGATGTTGCTCGTGATCGGATTTTGATTTAGAGTAAATCAAAATATCATCGATGAAAACGATCACGAATTTTTCGAGATAGGGTCTACAAACCCGATTCATCAAATCCATAAATACTGCGGGAGCATTGGTCAACCCAAAAGGCATAACCATGAATTCATAGTGACCGTAGCGAGTGCGAAAAGCTGTCTTGGGAATATCTTCATCGTGGACTCTAAGCTGATGATAACCAGAACGGAGATCAATCTTCGAGAAATGCGTTGCTCCTTGAAGTTGATCGAAGAGATCGTCAATCCTAGGAAGCGGATAGCGATTCTTGATGGTGAGTTTGTTGAGTTCACGGTAGTCAATACACATCCGAAGAGAACCATCCTTCTTTTTAACGAATAAGACAGGGGCTCCCCATGGAGAAGAACTAGGGCGAATGAACCCTTTATCAGAAAGTTCCTGTAATTGACTAGCAAGTTCTTGCATCTCAGAGGGTGCAAGACGATAAGGAGCTTTAGCAATAGGATTAGCACCAGGAACAAGATCAATACGAAACTCCACTTGTCGAGCAGGAGGCAAACCAGGTAAATCCTCTGGAAAGACTTCAGGATAGTCTCGAATAATAGGAATGTCTTGGATACTTTTGCCTTTGTCCTTCTTCTCTATCACGTTAGCTAAGAAGGCTGTATACCCCTTTCGTAAGTACTTTTGGGCAGTAGTACAAGACATAAGCTTAAGCTCACCACAGGGTTTCTCACCATAAATCTTCAAAATCTCACCAGATTCGAGGGGAATGCGGATGACTTTCTCGAAGCACAGAATTTCGGCACGATGAGTTGACAACCAGTCCATGCCTACTATAACATCAAAACTACCAAGATGCATGGGGATGAGATCGATAGGGAAGGTATGATCATCGAGATTCAACAAGCAGTTACGAATAATAGAACCGATCGAAATAGACTTCCCGTTAGCTACCTCTACCACGAAAGGGTCTTCTAGATTAGTGTGGGGTAGGTTAAGTAAAGGTTCAAACTTCAGTGACACGAATGACTTATCAGCTCCTGAATCAAATAATATGGATGCATAGTGGTTATTAATGAGAAACGTACCATTCACCACTTCGTTGTTGTCACGAGCCTGGTTAGCGTTGAGATTGTAGGCGCGACCTCGAGCACCTTGGTTCTGGTTGCGGTTCTGGTTTTGGTTTTGGTTTTGGTTCTGATTTTGGTTTTGGTTACGGTTACAGTTAGGGCAGTTGTTGATGTAGTGATTAGGGTTACCACACTCGTAGCATTGACCACGAGTAGGCCTGTTGTTTTGTTGGTTGGGAGCTGGGTTGTTGTTGTCTTGGGCAGCAGGAGATCGACAGACGTTCACCAGGTGACCATATCTTTGACACTTAGTACAAAATCGACATGGCACCTGTGTGGGATGGTGGTACTTGCAAGTGTTGCACAAAGGGTGAGGTCCGGTGTATGGTTTCTTGGCTGGGTTTTGGGCAGCAGGTGGAGTAGCAGCAACCATATAGTTTCTAGCCTTGCGCTTTTTGTTGCTTGAGGTCTCAGGCTTGACTTCAATTGCAGGCTGTGGAGTATCTTTGGCAACAGTCTTCTTAGTGCCCTTGCGAACTAGAGTACCGTTCTTCACATGATTATCAGTAAGAGTGGCCGCAAGACGTTTGGCCTCTTCCAGAGTTGCAGGATTTCTACCCCAAACAGTGTCCTGGATTTGCATGGGCAGACCACCGATGTACTTCTCGATGGCTACCGGCAGAGGAGTAACCTTGTGTGGCAACAATAAGCTAAGCTCATGAAAGCGGGTGTTGTAGGCAAGATTTTCCCCACTATCTTGAGCCAAGGTGTGGAACTCATCCTCAAGCTTTTTGACTTCATTGCGAGGACAGAACTCCTCCTTCATGATATCTTTGACTTGGTCCCATGTCATAGCAAGAGCAACCTCGGCCCCACAAGTACGCTTTTCTTCATTCCACCATGTGAGTGCTCGTTTATGGAGAACACTCATGGCGTAACGAACCTTGAAATTGTTGGGGCACTCACTGTTGATGAAGGTATTTTCAATACCCTCAAACCATTGGAGAAGTCCAGTAGCTCCTTCTTCACCGCTGAACTTTGGAGGGTTACAGGAGTTGAAATGCTTAAGGGTGCAAGCTTGGGGTCCATTACCATTGCCATTGCCATTTCCGTTCCCATTGTTGTGACCATTCCCGTTGCCGTTCAATTGGATGACCTGAGCAAGTAAATTGGGAACCAGAGTTGCGATTTGCTGCGCCATTTGTTGAGAAATGATCGCAGCCAGTTGAGCATCGACCCCATTGTTGTTGTGGTTAGGAGCTTGGTCATGGTTGTGGTTATGGTTATCACCACCTTCTTCGTGGTTCTCACCATTGTTGTTGCGAGTGCTGCGACGAGGAGGCATGATCTGTAATAGACACAATGAAATGAATGAGAGTTTATATAAGGAATGTAATCATTTATTCATTAATTAAAACGAATAAACGAAAACGTTGACTTATCAAAGATTCTAAATTCTAATAACATATGAAGACATGCTTTAGCCTATAAGTGAACACTCATCCCGAGAATTCCCAGGTAGGCATCCGGGTCCCTCGTCTGATTGGGATATATGCGCAATGCCAGCCTAGACAGAAGACTCAGAATACAGGCGTTCACCCTTCCAGATTGCACGTGTTCGTTATTAAAATCTAGAACTTCGACGAGATCTCAAGGGGGTTCAGGTTAAACCTGAGGATTTTGTCCTATAAATCTAATGGTGGATCAGGATTGCAGCAGACAATTAAGAGTAGTCACATGTAGGTTTAGGGTTATAAGGCATAGGATAAGGATAGGATTAGGGAAGCAATTAGGGTTACAAGTAGGAGAAGCAAGTACTGTTTTAGTCCCTAAGGTTATAGTCTAGATTATTTCTAATAACCTAATTCCCTATAACCAAGGCTCTGATACCAATCTGTAACACCCCAACCGATGGCGGAAACATCGGGGTGCCACGTATTGATGATTGTTTTCAGTAGCACATGGTATAACATAAATTTTAAATAATTTATTCAAACATAAATATCCAAAATGTGAAATAATGTCTAAGAATTCAAATACATAACATCAAATAGCAACTTCAAAAGAACTTCAAATAAACTTCAAGAAAATCCTCATGCTAACTCAAGCCTCAGCTTCATTGTTACCTGAAACATGTTAATTTTGAAAGTATTTTTGGTCAACATAAGTTGGTGAGAATTACATAGGTTTTTGATGATAAAATGAATAAAATGTTGTGCAATTCATGTGTCATGTTAATCTAGCCCATATGTGAGAACATATTAGAAATAAATCGAGTGCATAATCAACCCTGCTGACTGTTATAAAATGATACATACCATACACTTATGGTCCCAATGAATATGTTATGCGATAACAAACACCCACGTAACCTTTGTAGGAGGCACGTATCCGGGTGGGATTGTCAGTCCAATAGATCTATCAATGTATACCGTCGGCTGATCAATGTTAATGATTATGCTAGAATGGTGCTTACTCTAATCATGCTCAAGACAATATGCAACATAGAAAACACATAGACACATTGATGATTGAATTGCAATGATAATGTTATAACATGTTTCACCCCGAAAATGGTGATAAATAAAAGGGGCTATGTAAACTCACCTTTGCAAATGTTAAACTTGTTGAAAATATGAGATAATTGTGTTGCCCAAAGTGATTCCAAATATCACCCTATAATAAGGTAATATATAATAAGTCTAAGTCTAATTAACTAATATGTGTATCCTAGGGTTTCGATTTGGGGATAATCAATTGTTGAAATTTAAATTAAAATGTTTAATTAATAAAAGAAAATTGGATAATTAATGAAAGATAGTCTTTTTATAAAATTTGGATTTTGAATGTACACATTAAAGTGTTTGAAGCAATAAAATAATTTTTATAAAATTATTTTATTTAAAATAGATTTTTAAATCTATTTATTTATAAATAGCCAATTATTAACTTTAATATTCAAAAATACTAAAATTAATGAATTCTTATTTTAAAAATCATATTTCTGTTCTAAATGATTAAAAATAATTTGTATAAAATTTTGGTGCAAAAATGATGAAAATTGGATTTATTATGAATTAATTATGATTAAATCTAACAAAAATTGATTAAAAATATAAAATAAATGATTTTACTGAATTAAAAATTATTTCAGTAAAGTTTAACTTTATAAAAAGTTAGGATAATTTTTGGGGAATTTAATAAAACTGTTTTGATATATAAATGGATTTTTATAAATATAATAGTATAAAAATGATTTAATTATTATATTTATTAAATAAATGAATTTCTGAAAAATAAAAATTACAAATAAAACTTTTATATCAGATTAAACAATTATAATTTTTTTAGAATTTACAAAATAGTTTTGGTATTTTAAAAAGAATTTAAAAGATTAAAAGGATTTATTATATATATATAATTATATTTGTTGTTCAAAAAGAAAAGAAAAGAAAAGAACAAAAACCGGTCAGAGCCGGGACTCGAACCCGGGTGACCTCTGTGGAGGACCAGAGTCACAACCACTTGGCCTAGGCCGGTGGTTGTGATGGTTCTGATTTCAAAATAATTAAATACGCGATGCAGAACCAAGTTTATCCCCAAATAATAAACGACGAACCCTAGATTTACAATCGAATGAATCAGACAACTATAGCCCGATTAATGTTAGGGCTTTGGTTGCCTGATTGCCGATGGATATAACCCACAAAAGAAATCATACTCACAGTGTTGATTTGTTTGCAAACGTCGGGTCAAAGAGAAAGTCAACCAACGAGTAAAATACTAATATCCAGAGTGAATCAGAGAGAAATAGAGATTGAGAGAGAGTTGTGAGCGATTTGTCAAGGTTCGGAATGCCTCAATTTATACTGAGGATTAGGGTTAATGTAAATTGGAAGGTTTGACTTATGATTGAATACCTACGCGTCTAATTGAATAGAAAGGTCAACAATTGACGTGTAATCGATGTGTATTCGTGTTGTACAAGGCCGATAATTACACGAGTTTGCCAAAAATAGTTCAATTACGCGTTAATTAGACGGATTGATCAACAAGGCAACCCACAGTTGACTTTCCTTGTCAACTGTGAGGTTTTAAATGTGTGTATATATTTAATATGTGCCCGGGTTTATCACAAGGAAATGGCTAGCCCAGTTGGTTGTGCACACGAGTGTGTTTGGCCCGGCCTTTGGCGCGGGTTCGATTCCCGGCCAAGGCTATTATTTTTTTTGATATATATAAACAACTACACACATATATATAATATTATATATAGTATTAGGGTTCCATAATCGCGACAAAAATAATAAATGCGAATATAAATATGAAAACTTGACGTTTTATTAATGTCGATGCGTAACGTACAAGTATTTAATGCGTAATGTTACAACAAGACCTTTGGATTTGGCATGCATTCTTCGGATTTGCTGGTTCATGTAACGATTTAAATGTTCTAGAAAGATCTATGGGTTTCGACAACATGATTAGAGGTACCGGTCATGTTGATTCTTTCATGCTCAACGGGGTAGAATATAAGCACGGGTATTATTTAGCGGACGGTATATACCCAAGTTATGCATCTCTTGTGAAAACGATACCAATTCCCATGGATGAGAAAAGAAAAAAGTTTGCGAAGTGCCAAGAATCGGCGAGAAAAGACGTCGAACGGTTATTTGGTGTGTTAAAGGGGAAATGGCATGTAATTGGACGGCCCGCACGTGCATGGCATCCTGAAAAATTGAGATATATTATGTACGCTTGTACGATACTACATAATATGATAATCGAAGATGAAGGCCGCGCGATATGTGAGTATGACCTGAATGACGTTGAAGAGAATATCAAGCCGGTTGACGACGCACAACAAGAATTGAACAAGTGGGCGTTACAGGATACTACTGTGCACAACAACCTTTGCTCAGATTTAATCGACCATATTTGGAATAATTTCCGTGTCGATGATGTTGATGACGAGTAGTTTGTATTTTTTTTTAGTTTCTTTAGGTTTGTATTTTTTATTAAGATCGTTTTTTATGTATTATTCGGATTTTTTTAATTTCTATGTATTTTTTTTAAATTTTAATGAAAAAAAATATTAATAAAATATAAAATCTATAAATAAATAAAAAAAAATGAAGGGGGAACCATTTCCTTTAAAAGGGGGAAAGGAAAGAGAAAAATGACATGGCGTTGATGTGAATAACGGGGAGGAAAGAGGGAAACGTTTCACACCCATAGCCTTAAATCCACCTAATACATAGCTTTTTGTGGATATCAAATCATCCTCATCCCTTTGATAAAGGGGGGAATTGTGTGACTGTTGGTCTTAGTTTATGTGTAGTGGGGAGGCTTTAAGGGGCTCTATGGAGCTTTGTGAGATTAAAATATTAATAAAGTATTAGGAGGGGTTTCATAGGGCTTTATGAAAAATATGTGTGTAGTGGGTGAGAGGCTTTATGGGGCTCCATGAGGATTAAAATATTATTATTTGATTGGGTGTAGAAGAAAATGGTGTAGAAATTGATTAAAAATAATATTATAAAATTCCTTTTTCTTCCAAAACGTCGTTATACACATGAAGCTCTTCCCCCATAGAGCCCCATAAATGCCCAAAACGCCCCCATGAAGCCCACTACACATGCCTTTACATCCATGCCTTAGGAACATGAATTTAACATTACACAACTAAAAGTAGGGCTGCAAACGAACTGAACTTTCAGCGAACGATTCATGAACCGTTCGGTGGGAAGTTCGTTTGTGTTTGTTCGTTTAATAAACGAACACACATGAACAAAGGCTGCATTTGTTCGTTTATGTTCGTGAACGTTCGGTAACGTGTTCGTTTGTGTTCGATAGCTTAATAAGGTTTTAAATTTCTATAATTTTTTTATACTCTTTTATTTTTATTTATTTTACCCAAATAAATAATTTATGTAAGGTAATTATATGGCTATATGATATCAACAACCCTACTTTTAGTATCTACATTCACTGCTCAGTATATATTTCCACGTTCTAACACCGACACCCTCCACATGTTTGGATAATTAGGTTATACTTTGAGTGGATCTAATTAATGTCTTAATGTATGTAAATTCAATCTTATTCGAAAGTTAATATATATCCGTTTGTGTTCGTGTGCATTCATGAACAAAATTAACAAACGAACACGAACACGAGTGTTTCCTTAACAAACGAACACGAACAAAAAAATTCGTTCGGTAAGTGTTCATGAATTGTTAATTTCCTTAACAAATAAACACGAACAAGACTTTATTCGTATTCGTTTGGTTCGTTTGCAGCCCTAACTAAAAGACCAAGCTGCCTTTCATTAACTAAAAGACCAAGGACTCTACGTTAAGTTAAGGATGTGTTTATTTAAATGATAATCATGTAAGATTCTATATGAACATTGTTTACCACAATAAGTATGTAGGCCCGTTTTTCACATGAAACTATGTATATGTGATCAATTTTCATATTGCATATTCCATATGTAACACGAGACTCAGTATATAAGTATAAACAATCTTAACTCTAAAATACATTCGGTTTCTAAACAAGCTCCTCCTCTTTGGCCTCTTCCAACTCGCGTAGACCGCCAACCTTCTGCTCAATCTCCTCAATCAACTCTTCACGCCACAATGCAGCTCTCGCTTTCTCTTCTATATCCTCTTGCTATGACAAATATAATTTATCGTCATACACATATCCAACATAAATCTTTATAAGTTCCTTAACTAAGACCGTACTCTTTAAAAGCACTAGAAAGATGAAGCTAATTATGTTACATACCTTTTCATACACCCAATGTCCGGTTCCATCTCCTCCATCTTTCCTATAATCTTCTGAATCATAATACGGATCCTAGCACAATTCATGGTCCTATAGTAAGTACCAGTAGCGAAACCAGAAATTTTACGAAAGTGGACAATAATAACAAAACTACTATAACTATTTAACGTGTCATGGTACATTAACATTGCTAAACAAACTTCTACAAACAATTTTAACTTGCTTAATTACCTTTGTTGAACCAAAGAAACAACAACCCCATACCGTAAACATTATGTACAAAGTATCTACAACAAGTACAAAACACGAATTAACATCAAAACGAATTAAAATAATCGAGTGAAAATCAAGCAAGACTCACATATGTTCTTGATGGTTTGATCGTTAAGATGCCATATCGATTTATGGGTGATGAGGTCTCTTTGGCCTTCCATGTGCTCAACTAAAACTGCCATTAGTGTCAAGTCTGGTAGAGCATTCAATCTACTCCTTTTGCTGTCTTCACCAATGGATTGCTGCATGTGTTCATATGAACATACATGATTCTATTATATTCGGTACTCTATCATAACTTTTAAAGTCAAACAAAACTACTAAAGTACTAAATCATATCTTCTTAAATAAGGTTCACATCAGTATAAAAAATTAAATCTTTTTTGCAACCCCATTATCAGAATATTCATATTTAATATGAATTGCAAGATGATGAGTAGAATCTAGTTACCAGATGGAAGTCATTGGTGAATCTTGAGCCTGAAAATTGCCTAAACTGAAAAATGAAAATAAATAAACATTATTAATATATAAGTTGGCTGCAAATAAAAACTAGATTAAACTAGGAATACTTACTGATTTGGATTCCAGTCTTGATGTGTGGAAACAAGGCTTATGATGGATGTGAGGGTTGATAACTTTAAAGCTCATAATAGCTTCTGCCATGGTGATGAATAGAAGGATAAAGATTGAGCTTCTAACTCTGCTGAGAGTTTTCTGTTTTCTTTTTATTTTTTTCCCTTTTTATTTTTTATTTTTAGTTTTGTTGGGTGGGGAAGACTTGAAGAGGATAAGGAGCCGATTTAAGCCACCCTTTTATTTTATCATAGAACCTCATCTATATATATGGTATTTTCTAAAACAAATTTAATTTGTGTTTTTCACAGTTTAAAAATGTTGCTATAATTAAAAGAGTTGTTATAAATTATGAATTCTTTTAAAAAGTATGATACTTACAGAAAACTCCTAACCTTAAAAAGAGAGAATACAGAAATCCATTTTGTAACAAAAATATACATCCTTTCAATCACTTTACCAAAAAAAATATATGTATAATATTTTTAGGTGAAAGATATCACCCTCTCTTCTCAACGTCAGCCTGTCGAGTTCCCTCCCTTATCATCCCAAGAACGAGCCTCTCTCAGACCATGGGGTGTGGTTCGGTAAAGTCAGGCGGGGGCCTGACGTGGCCCAAGTTGCCGACGGCAAACACTACACCGCCCCCCACCTCACTTTGGCAAAAGCGGCATCCTCTCCCGACCTCACCGTCCCTCTTCCCATAAATTTTTAAACGTTGCTTTTGATCCGTTTCATAATTTGACCGTTAGAAAAAAAAAACTTTTATATATATATAGTGTAAGTATATAGAGAAAACCCCCTAAAATGAAAAACTCTAGAAAACCCATCACTTGGCCCATGTTGTGCCACATCACCCATTGTATTATAATACTTTATAATATTCAAAGGGGCATAATAGACATTTCCACTATCCCTTTCTCTCTCTCCCTATATATATTGTTTCCCTCATTTCTCTCTCTTCATTTGGTATTTCAAATTCAAACCAGATTATACATCCTCTCTCTAGAACCACCACCACCACCATGACTCATCTCCTCCACTGAAACCACCACCACAACCCGTCTCCTCCTCCACTGAAACCACCACCCCAACCACCACCACAGAACAGCCACAACCACCATCATCGTCGAACAAGAACAAGAACAGCAAACCACCACAGAACACCCACAACCACCGTCACCGTCGAACAAGAACAGCCAGAACAACATAGCCTCTGTCATCGTCAAACAAGAACAACCGCCTCTGTTACCATTCACGACGACGATCACAACTGGCCTTTTGATTTGTCTTTATGGAACCACACTCCGGCAACCACACCTCCGGTCGACGGTAGTCTCTCTCTCTCTCTCTCTCTCTCTCTCTCTCTCTCTCTCTCTCTCTTCTTCTCTCTCTTTTCTAGATCTGGATCGACTATTCGAGTGTCTCGGGTAGATACGACAACGAGATCTGTTTTAAGACTTAAAATTTTCCAAAGTTACTAGAAAGAGTAGTCTACTAATATCATGTATATTTTTATAGCCTTTTTTTGTTTTATATTCAACAAGTTTTTTCATCTCAGAAGTTATAAAAAGTGACACTTCATTTTGTGAATTGTCATTATTATCTACAAATGAACAAAACGTTGACCCACTTATCAAGCCTTTCCTTCGAAGTATTATAAAAAAATGCTTTTCAAACTTGTTTCTGTAAGCGTTTTGATTTTTGTAAGCTTTTATGTTTTGGCTTTAGTGAAATAGGTTTTGTTAGAATAATAATAATAATAATAATAATAATAATAATAATAATAATAATAATAATAATAATAATAACATTTTTTGGGGATAGTTTTTGTTCGCATACCAAGTGTTTCGATCAAATGCTTGAATGAAAAAAAAAACTTATGTTAACCTTTTTTTTATTTTTTTTATTATTATTATTTTGTTTATGTTAGATATTTATTAGATTGGGGACATGAGGTTGATAGATCACATGTAATTGATGAATATATTTGTAGTCTTTTTTATGTTAGTATATGATAACACATGTTAGTGATGCCCTATTTATGTGTTTGAGGATCCCAAACTAACATGTGTATCTGTTCTAGTGTTGGTTTTCACGAGTAGGCTATAGGAAGAAGGTGGCGTTGATGATGTGGCTGTGGTAAGTGATTGTTTTGAGTTTTTTTTATAAAGATTATAAATTTTTATTTTTTTACGCAAGTGAAGGTGTTTATGAACTCGTCTAGGGTGCATGTCTATTTTTGCGGTCTGAGTCATGTATGCCCACACACGTAAGTAATGCTAACAAATGCTAGTATATGCCCAACTAACAGGTGTTAGGGGTCCATATGACATACGTTATTTTCAGTAAAACATATGTTTTAGAATATGCTAACACATGCTACTGATGTCTTTTATTATATTATATATTTCATGAATATGAGGATAATTTTTTGGTATATGGATTTGGATTGGTTCTGATTTGATTTTTTAAAATTTATTATTGTTGGATTTTAAACCCTATTTAATCGTATTATTATTATTATTATTGTATTCTGTTTAATATTTTTTTTTGGCAAGTGACAGTGTTATGAACTTGTCTAGGGTGAATGTCTATTTTTTGCGGTCTGAGTCTTGTATGCTCACACACGTTAGTGATGCTAACATATGCTAGTATATGCCCAACTAACAGGTGTTAGGGTCCATATGACATACGTTATTTTCAGTAAAACATATGTTTTAGAATATGCTAACACATGCTACTTATTACACATGTTAGTGATACTAACACATGCTAGTATGCCTAACTAACAGGTGTTAGGGTTCATATGACATGCGTTAGTATATGCCCAACTAACATGTGTTAGGGTTCATATGACATACGTTATTTCAGTAAAACATATGTTTTACAACACACTACACATGTCAGTGATGTCTCATTATGTGTTTTGGAGAGCCCAACTAACACGTGTTATCTTTTTTTTTTTGTAGGTGAAAAGATGTTTTTGTGTTAGAGATGCAGATGGGTATCAAGAACGAAGCATAGCTTGATCATTTTTATGTTGTTATGATAGTTTTTTTTCATTCGCAAATAACTATGTTTGTATGAAAAGTTTTTTGATACATTTTTAGTATTGATTGTAATAATCGTTTTTATCATTTCTTAATTAAATATACATTTTATGTGTTCTTTTTATTTTGTTCTTTTTAGTATATGTGTGTTAACACATGTTAGCGATGTGTCACACGAGGTCAGCATTTTTTTATCACAACACTAACGTACGTTAATATTGGTGCTGGAAAAGGGCCATAAAGTAGGAGAGAGTTGATTTGACAAGTGTCAAATCAACCTTTTTAAACCTAGGATTCAGAAAATTTAAGTGACCCACTTGCTTATTTAAGATTACCATATTACCCTTGATTTCAATTATGACCACACAATGCAAGTTGCTTTTGATTATTAAATACAATTAATTATGGACCATTGATCAAACTTGATCAATGGTCACTAGAGGGTTTTTAGAGTTTTTCCATTATTTGAGGTTTCCATATTATCCACTCCCTATATATATATATATATATATATATATATATAACCTCTCACTTTTTATACCATACCAAACCAAACTACACTCTATCTTTATACTTTACTCTCAAATTTTATAAAACCACACATAAATTCAAACCTTTTAACCCCTATAAAATTGTTACAATAATGAGTACGTCGTCAGAAGAGGCAAACGTTGTTAATTTTTTTGCGGGCGCGATGGTGGAAACGGCAAAAATATTGTTGGAGTTTGTAGACAGTGACGACGAAACAACTTCGGAACCAAGAACAAGGAGCGTCGCATTAAACAGGGATCGTGAAGGTATATTTTATTTCTTATACTTTTTAATTTTCTTAATGTTTTATGTTTCATGTGTTATATTTTTAATATTTATTTATGTTAT
The DNA here is from genome assembly GCA_030844895.1 of Ambrosia x helenae. Taxonomy (NCBI): domain Eukaryota; kingdom Viridiplantae; phylum Streptophyta; class Magnoliopsida; order Asterales; family Asteraceae; genus Ambrosia; species Ambrosia x helenae. The sequence goes on from CM061233.1 coordinate 13,217,400, forward strand.
GGTATTATATTTCTTATACTTTTTTTTAATTTAAGGTGCACATGATCATTTGGTTGCTGACTACTTCGCTGACGACTGCGTATACACAGACGAACTATTTAAGCATCGCTTTCGAATGAGTCGGCGATTGTTCCAACGAATTGCCAATGACATGGCTACTTATGATGAGTTTTTCACACTATGCTATGATGCTAGAGGAAAACGAGGTTTTACGACGCTACAAAAGTGCACTTCTGCACTTCGTCAGTTGGCGTACGGGACTGCTAGTGACTCATGGGATGAGTACTTAAGGATGTCTGCTAGAATGAGTCGGGAATGCTTGTATCGGTTTACCGAAAATGTCGTCAAGTTATATAGCAAAGTTTACTTGCGTAGGCCAACGAAGAACGAAGTCCAAAAGCTTTACGCACACCATGCAGAGAAACACGGCTTTCCTGACATGCTTGGAAGCATCGATTGCACGCTTTGGCCATGGTGTAATTGCCCCACTGCATGGAAAAGGCAGTTTACGCGGGGTGACATTGGAGAGCCGTCAATTATTCTAGAATCTGTTTGCTCACAAGACCTTTGGATTTGGCATGCATTCTTCAGAGTTGCTGGTTCATGTAACGATTTAAATGTTCTAGCAAGATCCATGATTTTCGACCCCATGATTAGAGGTACCGGTCCAGATGATTCGTTCGTTCTCAACGGGGTAGAATATAAGCACGGGTATTATCTAGCTGACGGTATATACCCAAGTTATACATCTCTTGTGAAAACGATACAAATTCCCACGGATGACAAAAGGAAAAAGTTTGCAAAGTGCCAAGAGTCGGCGAGAAAAGACGTCGAACGGTTATTCGGTGTTTTAAAGTCGAAATGGCTTGTAATTGGGCGACCCTCATGTGCATGGCATCCACAAAGCTTGAGATATATTATGTATGCTTGTACGATACTACATAATATGATAATCGAAGATGAAGGCCGTGCGATATGTGAGTATGGCCCGAATGACGTTAAAGAGAATATCGAGCCGGTTGACGCGACACAACAACAATCGAACAGGTGGGCATTAGAGGATAGTACTGTGCACGCCAACCTTTGCTCGTATTTAATCGACCATATTTGGAACAATTTCTGTGTCGATGATGTTGCTAACGAGTAGTTTGTATTTTTTTAGTGTTATTATGTTTGTTTTTTTTTTAGTTTCGTTTTTTTTTTTTAATTTTTTAGTGTTTTTTTATTTTACATGTAATTTGGTTTTTAATTTTAATGGAAAAAAAATTAATGAAATATAAAATGTACAAATAAATAAAAAAGAAAAATAATAAAAAAGGAAGGGGGAACCATTTCCCCTACAAGGGGGAGGGGAAGAGGGAAATGACGTGTGATGTGGACAAGGAGGAAGGAAGGGGGAAGGGTGACCACACCCCATAGCCTCACCTCCCCTCTCCCATTTCCCACATGTAGTCATCGATTCACTCATCTATCCTCGCCACATTCTTTACATATCTCGTCCTCTCTGTTACACATCGGCCCACAAATGTCGTTTGCGTTGATATGCTATTGATTTTGTTATATGTTTCAATGATGACTCATCGTCAGGACTCAGAAATTCAATGTCGATAGAAGTAAATGATCTAATCAGATATATCAAAAATCAATAATTAGTAATGATCATTGGGACTATGGGTATCAAAAGTGGCCCAAAACCCTTGGACCAAACCTAACCCTGATAATGTACAAAGGAAAAATTACAGAAATCGTTCTTTATGTTTACCTATTTTTTCAGTAGATGTCCTTTAACTTTAAAATTGACGAGAATCATCCTTTATGTTCTAAAATCTTTCAGGTCTCGTCCTTTAGCACTAACGTGGTTAGTTTTTTTGGTTAAGTTTGGTCATATGGCCCCACATGAGGGCAAAATGACAGTTATGCCCCTCATCTCTATCATCTTTATCACCACCACCACTTAGATTCTTCAATAACCACCACCACTAGGCCACACCACCACCTCTACCACCAACCTGCCACCACCACCACAACCTGCCATTAACCCTAGCACCACAACCTGCAATCAACAACCCTACACCACCACCACCTGCCACCATGGAACCCAATCACTTTCTCCCTCTAAACCCTGTTAATAATCTAAACGCCGACCACCACTACTCCGGCGACCACCATGGTCGTTGTCAATATTATCCCATTTTTTAACCAACCCCTCTTATACCTGACCTCCTCTTCTCCCTCTGATCAAGAAGAAATAACAAGTTGTTTGAACTCAAATCAAGTTCTTGAAGGTAGGCCAATCTACCTAAACTTGCAGGTAAAGAAGTCAACACATTATCGTGTAGATCAAGACAGAGTAAGCAAACAAGATCAGCTATAGATTCAGGGAGTTCCACAATCTTATGATGAAAGGTTTCCACAAATTTATTATCAAGATTAAGATCTTTCACCCTAATAAACCCCCAATTTCACAAACAATATTACACTCTCTTTCACTACTCTAGCGACCACCTGCTAATAGTCTACAATATTCCGGCGACCACCACTGTGACATCCGTCACCCTCGTCTTTTATCTAACTGACAATAATAGCCCTTCAAATATTTCCATTATAGTCCCTGGAAGTTTCGTCGTCTTCAAATTTAATTTTAAAGCAAATTAAAATTTTATCAATTATGTTTATACAAATGCGCGGGTGAAATGTATTCATAAAATATTTTATAAATATTTTTTTTAGTTTTATAAAGCTTTAAAAAACATTTTGGTTAATTGATATTAACTTGGTTAAGTTTTATAAAGGGAAAACTAACCAAATTATAAATAAACTAACTAGGTTAAACTCTAGGGACCAGTTCTGCCATGTATCCAAAGTTTGAAATCACTTCCTTCCCTCCCCTCACACCCACGTTTTTCCAGCCTCAATTCCGGCCAGTTTCCGGCCGGCGAACCAAATTCCGGCGAGAATAGATTAGGTGGTTTTAACGCGTTTTTCTTCGATTCAATGCTTGGGTAACGTTTCTCCATCCTAATAAATAGTTTTCCACCATTAATACTTGTTATAAATCGCCATAACTCAAGGTTGAATCGGTCAGTTTTGTAACCGGCGCTAACTTTCCGGCCGGAGACTTTAAACTTATTAAAAACTCGTTTTTAATCAAGCACTATATAAACCAATCGCTCCATATCATTTCTGCATCTACACACATCACAAACCCACATAAAATTCGTACCAAATCGTACCTGGAAGCTCGGTAATCGGTCTCAAGCTTCGGACCTGCACATCAAGGTTTCGGACCTCTAAACGCATTGTGAGTCTCACTTTTCATTGCCGTTTTGTTATTTAGATATCACTTTACGAAAGCCCTATGATTTCTTGGTCTCACTTTGTGGAAATCGGGTTATTGAATCTAAGGTTAGGGTTAGGGTTCTTGAGCTAGTATTTGGAGAAGAAGACTAGTTTATCATATTATATAAATTGTTATATATTTCATACAAGTTAACAATCTTAGTATGTGGTGTAGTGGTTGGTTGTGAGGCTTGTTGTCCAGAAGACCCGAGTTCGAATCCTTGCACCACCATTTTCCTTCCTTTTATTTTTTTTTTCAGCATTTCCTCCTTTATTTCCATTTATTTGATTATTTATATATAATACATAAATATCTTAGAATATTCATAATAAATTTGTTTTTGCTCCAAAAATTATAAAAATTTAGGAGTAGCTTCTTGACACCTCATAGAAAATTATGATATTTTTATTTTCTGAAAATAAATTATTTTCATATTTTTATTGATTTAAATTGTTTTAATCATAATTAATTAATAAAAAAATTATTTTTAATGATTTTAATCTCAAACTTTTTGTGAAATTATTTCTAATCATCATGAACTGAAATAAAAATTATTGGTTTAGAAAACATTTATTTTTATTAATTTTCCTATTTTTAATCATTTAAACATGATTTAATCTCATTAAATCAGTTTTAAATATAAATAAGTTTACAAAAATTATGGGAAAATTTTGTTCATTTATTTACATCAGGAATTACTTATTTTCTATAAAAATAGCATTTTTTTGGATCATGTCTTGTATTATTAGTCTTATTTATGTATAACTAGACATAATTAATCATATAATTATTTATACTACTTAACATCTATTTATAAATACATTTCTTATAAGATAGAAATATCCTTACGTTGGAAAGACTTAGTTAATATTTGTTGGATCATTGAGTAAATCATAATCATTTATTTATACATTTATAAATATTGTATTTATTTACAATAATTAGTTAATGTAATTAACTACATTATTTTGTCTTAGTTATTCGAACATAAGTTTTATCTAAATATTCAATTAGTAATAATTATATTACTTATACCACATTTATAAACTTTTCCATATCATTTTTGATATACAACTTCTATATTAATTTGGTCTATCATAAATACTCTAATTCCCCAAATCGACTTAGCAAACCCTAATGCCTTAGACCCTAGATACCTTAGACTTTTTAGACACTTCCTTATTAGTATCCTTACACATTATAGGTTGAATTCCTCGGAATTCCCATTACTTAGCTCACGACCGCTTAAGTGGATTTTGATCGCTTTCGCAAACTGTGAGTATATCTTTCCCCTTTTTACTGTTTTACTATTTTGGGGTGACTCATGTACTTACTATCAAGTTTCTATTTCTTTTACTAAATGCAATTCTCATGTGTGTTTGCTTTATGTTAATTGGTGTGTCTATGACTTGTCAAAATCATTAACCTTTGAGGGCCTGGCATTTCAATGAATAGTACTATGGTATATACCCTTGTGACTCTGTTGAGAGTCCTCGTCATTGCTATGTATTACATTACTACTAGCGCATACTATATATATATATATATCTGCTTTTCTTTACATAGGGTTGATTTTGAACGGATATTACTTATTACATAATTGCAAATGGTACCGCACATGAATTGCTAAACACTTTTCCTACTACTTTAATTCAAACAGGGTATGCTCACCAATACATTTTGTATTGACCAAAACGTTTTCGTACATGTTTCAGGTTGTTTTGAGATGCATTCTTTAAGCTTTCGGATTTATATCTAGATTTTGATTCATTGTATTTCAATTTAGTTGGCAGTTAGAATCGTTGTATTTTATTTCAATGTAATAAATTATTTAATCAATGTATTCAAAAATTTACACTTTAGTCCATGAGCTATTGAATAATCGTCACTACGTGACACCTCGATGTTTCCGCCATCGGTTGGGGTGTTACAGATTGGTATCAGAGCCATGGTTATAGGGAATTAGGTTATTAGAATGCCTTTTAGCCTAGTCTATAACTAAGCTTACTTTCACGAGTCCTCTCGTGTATATTTCTCTTATTTCTTATATTTTCTTTCAAGATATTTTTGTTATGATTCTTTCTCGTTATTCTTTCGATATTTTAATTGGAGAAGAAGACACTCGTATTTCACAAACGAAACGTTATCATCAAGTTAGGAGTGGTATCCATACCTTGGTGATTAGTTTCACTCCACTATATGTTATATATCTTAGGAATATATCTTTGAGATAGGAGTGACATCCACACCTCAAAGAGTATTTCCTTCAAAAAGGAACTTAACCACTAAGCTGGGAGTGATATCCTTAACTTAGTGATTGGTTTCATTCCACAATCGTTTTCAATTTTGAAATACATCTTTGAGTTAGGAGTGAAATCCACATCTCAAGGATCTATTTCTACATCTCGTTGATTATGAATTTTCTTAAATGTTGGTAATCTATTACATACTTTAATCTTATCATTCACGTCATTTTAAATCATGGTCTTTTAAAGCACATTAGAATTACACATAGTTCATGAAATGGTTTCATTTTGCATTTTACAAACTTGTACTGCATATTTTAAAGGACAAATGTAACCCTTTGTTTTCATATGACATAACCAATATATATTTTCGAGAGAAATTTGCAACTAATAATAAGCCTTATAATATTTTTCAAACTCGACTTCTCGTAAACACATGAAAATGTGTATTTACGAAGATTTTGCAAATGAACCTGTTTTGAATCTAAAACACACTTCGATTTCTAAAAATTTATTCTCATGCATCACTACTATTCTTTCAACAATATCACAAAGTCGAGTAAACTGCGAAAATTTACCTTTTACACTTATACTTTTTCGGTTGCAAAACTTTTGGTTTAACAAAACAATGGACATATCTTTTTATCAGAATGTTGCTAAATGTCTTTTATAGTATAACGCATATATGTAAAATTACTAGATTTTAACTCACATGCCAGTAGGCTATACACCCGTTCCGTGCACATTCATTTGCTGTAAATTTCATTATTTTATTCTTGCACCATTTTTATTCATAGTTATTTCTAACACGTTATTTGTGATTATTTTCACACTGCTTATTTGCAAGAGTTCAACTCGTTTACTTTCATTTTGCGCAATTGTGCGATTTACTCGATTTATATTCAAATCAAAATTTTATGCTATACTTATATATTTACATGAACGCATTTTTGGTATGCATATTTTTCCTGTTTTGAGCAAAACCTTGTTATACTTTACATTATTTTGTTCATCATCATGGCCAACGAACATACCAGTTGATAACTCGTATGAGACCTAAACCAGTGCCCACGTACGACTCGGATTAGAGTATTTCTTCAATCCGAGGGGAACGGTGTAAACCTCAGGGTCTATCAATATGAGTGTTTAGAGGCAACGATGTGAACAGAAACTTGCCGGTTAAGGGAAGCACCTCTAACCATGTCTATTACTTACATGTTATTCTCATTACGGTTAAAGGGAAAACCCGAGAGGGAAGGACCTCTAACCATCTCATGATTAAATTACAGTGGCTATTACATATTGGTTGCTAATGTGTTGGTGAAAACACCTTGTTAATATGTTAGTTTTGTATATATTTTAGTCTTTTATTGTGTACTTTTAGTCGCCATAGTTATTTATTAGTACGCATGTGTTTTGTAGGTGTTCGTGGATAATGAGCTCAAAACAAAAGAATTTTAATCGAGACACGAACAGTTAAGAGCCGGTGTTCATGGACGTTGGGGCGTAGACGAGAAATTTTAGTCGAGCGAAGAACACCCGAGTTGAATAATAATAATAATAATAATAATAATAATAATAATAATATTAGAATAATAATAAAAGAAAGAAACAAAACGTGAACTTTGGGTTCACATTTGCCAAAGCCCATAATGGCGCAAAGGGTTTTTTATTTCACGGGAGGATATTATTTTTGTGGGGAGGATATATATTAGAACTTGTGTGATTTGATACATGCCGAGGTTGTAGACTAGATATGCACATAGATGATAAAGGCAATTTAGTTTTTTCCTCTTTCTTTTTATACCCATTTATTTGTTATGTTTGACCCGTCTACCTAAAATCACCCTTAGTAGCCCATGTTGAGCCTATACCCTTTCATTTGATTAAACCTATTACCCAAATTGACCTGTTTACCTTTGTGTAATAAATTGATGACATCCATTGTGTTTATGTTTTGTTCAAGTGATTGAGTTATGTTTAAGTTGTGAAAAAAAGTGAAAAAAAAAAAGAAAAAAAATGAGAAAAAAAAAGAAAAAATAGAAGTATGTGTTATGGGTCAAATATGCCCAAAGTTGTGTGATTATTGTATTATGGTGCTTAGAGAATAAGGATGGTCATTCAAGCGTGTTGAAACCTTTGTTTTTAAACCAATTGTTAGCCAAATCTATCCTACCTTTACCCGAAGCCCAAAACCCGTAAGTCCTTTAGATATGTGCATTGTCTATAGTTGAGGTGTGATTGTTATACAAGCCTATGATAACAGAGTTACATACTTGGTTTTTTAGTGAATAATACTAGCGCATTACATGCTAGTCCAGATATTAAACCGAGTGAAGTGAAAAATTGTGAGGGGTGTGTTGCATGAGAATAAAAACCGAAAGCATGTTAGACTTAGTTGGGTGAGTTCTGTTTTCAAAATTATGCATCATGGTTGCCTGTTGAATTAACACATCTAATGATGATCTATGAATGGGGTATGACTTTGGATCCTAACTAGTGCTTGGCGGGGGCATTTGAGGTATTTGTTACTTGTTCGTGACAATGTCTTGAGCAGAGTGTAGATAAATTTTTTCGAGACGAAAAAAGATAAGTGTGGGGGTGTGATGTGTTGGTGAAAACACCTTGTTAATATGTTAGTTTTGTATATATTTTAGTCTTTTATTGTGTACTTTTAGTCGGCCTTAGTTATTTATTAGTACGCATGTGTTTTGTAGGTGTTCGTGGATAATGAGCTCAAAACAAAAGAATTTTAATCGAGACACGAACAGTTAAGAGCAGGTGTTCATGGACGTTGGGGCGTAGACGAGAAATTTTAGTCGAGCGAAGAACACCCGAGTTGAATAATAATAATAATAATAATAATAATAATAATAATAATAATAATATAATAATAATAAAAGAAAGAAACAAAACGTGAACGTTGGGTTCACATTTGCCAAAGCCCATAATGGCGCAAAGGGTTTTTTATTTCACGGGAGGATATTATTTTTGTGGGGAGGATATATATTAGAATATTGTGAGGATTATCAAAGGGGGGACAGCAGTAGCTCTTTGGGGTGCCTAGGTCGACATAATTTTCAGGGGATCGCACAGAGGAATATTATCATTCGAAAGGTTGTCGAGGTCGACGGACAGCATCACACGAAGAAAAGAAAAGAGGAAGCAACCGCGATGAACAAGATGCAAGGCTAATCTTTTCGCAGTTCTCTCCGGGTGAACGATTTGGGTATTTTATCATTTGTTTTATGTTTGCTACTCTTTATTTGGATCAGATTTTGTGAATACTTTAAAGTTCTTTGCGTCTGATTGTATGTTTGACTAATCTAGACAGTTTGGTTAATTAATATTATTGCATTTTGTTATTGTATCTTGGTTTTCTTGCACTAGGATTAATTTAACTTTGCAATTAATGTTATTATAGCTGAATTGGGTCGAACAACTTAAACAAAGTCATGTCTATGTGATTTCCTAGATAGGGTATTAACAGAATTCATTTGATAATTACCGAATCAGAAACCCGAAGTGACCGTTTTTTCATTATATTATTCTTTTTAATCGAACTTTAATCAATCTGTTTTTGCAAGCAAGCAGCAAATCAACTTCATAAAATTAATTTAGTTTAATCTATAAAATTGCTACTAACACTAACCACAAACTCCCTGAGGTTCGACAACCCTACTCCCTATACTGCAGTCCTTGTAGCTAAGGAGTTGTTTTTAAAATATTTTTTGATTAGCACTTCGACACGCGATCAAAATGGCGCCGTTGCCGGGGAGTTCGTGCGCTAAGTGTTTTTAGTTTAATTATTATTTTTTTTAATTTAAAAAAAACCAAAAAAAAAAATTCTTTTTCTCTTGTCTTGTATTTTTCTCCATTTTGTTCAGTATTACGCTGGGTATGTTAGTTTTGCAGGAAAATTGAATTCAAGATGAATTGGGTGGATTATGGTGCATGTGGGTGTTGCGAGAGCCCATATCATGTGATGCAGGATTGTCTAATTGCCCGTCAAAGAGTTAAAGCATATAATGCACGAAAAGATCGTATTATCTTTGGGCTAGAAAAAGATGAAGACTCATACTTATCATCCTCTTATTATTGGCCACAATATCAGAACTGTCAGCAAAGATACTACAAGCCAAACATTTATCAATCTAGGGAACAAACTGCAGATTACTACATGAATACTGATCCGATTGTTCATGGAGGCCAGAGTGTTGACTACGGTTATCAACAACAACAAAACAATGAAGAGGGAAGCAATGATCAGCTGAGTGAGATCTTAGAGGCCATAAAGTCTGTCCATGAAGATGTAAAGGCGATCCGAGAAGATTTTAAGAGAATTCGGAAGGATAATGAAGTTCGGGACCACACCGTTGAGGCATTGTTTAAGCAAGTTGGTCAACTGGCAGCAGATTTGGAACTTGAAGATTTGATTGTTGAACCGGATATGGTTAACGTTGACGTGGCTGAAAAAGTTGAAGAGGCACATGTGGACCAGGTTGTGATGGAGGAAGCCTTAGAAGAGGAAGCTACAAGCTTTAAAGTAGACGTGACTTCGTGCGTACAACCACTTGTAGACGCACTTGCTGAAGAACCTGTGAACCGGGTAACCTTGGTGTATCCTAACCTTCCTCCCATATTTATGAGGAAAATAGACAAAGTTGAAGATGATGGCTTGAATGGGCAAAAGAGGAAGGTGAGCATTGAAGACCTTGGACAAAGTATAGTGAAGTGGCCCAGCAATGATCCTGCAAACATGTCAAAGATAAGAAAGAAGATAAAGATTCGACATGTCAACTACCGAACATACATTGGGAATTCGGTAGGCAAATGTTCTTTGAGACCACCATGAATGAACGTCAGGTATGATTTTTGTATATTTTGTATATTTATTTGTTTTTATGTTGTTTTATTTCATTTTATTTTTATTTTGAGTGTGTTTGAGTCAGTTTTATTTTTATTTGAGTCATGGGATTGCTTGATATGATTTGAATAATCGATTGCCCTGCCCGTACTCAATCTCCATTCGGGCGGGGACGATCCGGCAACCACTAATGTTTGCAGGCATCCCAATTTGTTTGTTTGTTTTTTTTTCCTTTTTTGTTTCTTTGTTATAGGCTACGCAGTTTATCGACCGCGAATGAAATGCTATACGGTCATAGTGGGAGGAACTGAATGAGACTCATACGCGCACTGCATATATCCAGGGGAGTCTGTTCCTTTTTATTATTGTTGTACATTATTTTTATTTCTGCTTTATCTTATTCCCTAGTTCCCATTGAGGACAATGTGTCATTCAAGTGTGGGGGTGGGGAAACTTTTTTGTTTATTTAGTTTTGAGTCATTAAATAAAAAAAATAAAAAAAATTAAAAAAAAGTCCTGAAAGCGGTCTGATCGGGCATGAAAGCGACTATTTCAATGCTTTCTTTCTGTCGTTGCTTGTGGTGTGTGGGTCCTTAATCATGGTCTAATTCTTTAGAACAGACATATGAACCGTTTTCAGCAGGTGTTTTAGAGAAAATGTTTAGAATTTGCCCCATTAGGTGTAACGAGCTGTCGGTAATAAATGCATGCACACATCGGTAACCCATTTCCACACTTTGGTGAGATCTCGAGCCTACTAGATGATAGATTGATACATATATATTTTCATTTTTGAGTGTAGGCCAAATGTTTCTCTATTGCAGAACTTGTGTGATTTGATACATGCTGAGGTTGTAGACTAGATATGCACATAGATGATAAAGGCAATTTAGTTTTTTCCTCTTTCTTTTTATACCCATTTATTTGTTATGTTTGACCCGTCTACCTAAAATCACCCTTAGTAGCCCATGTTGAGCCTATACCCTTTCATTTGATTAAACCTATTACCCAAATTGACCTGTTTACCTTTGTGTAATAAATTGATGACATCCATTGTGTTTATGTTTTGTTCAAGTGATTGAGTTATGTTTAAGTTGTGAAAAAAAGTGAAAAAAAAAAAGAAAAAAAAATGAGAAAAAAAAAGAAAAAATAGAAGTATGTGTTATGGGTCAAATATGCCCAAAGTTGTGTGATTATTGTATTATGGTGCTTAGAGAATAAGGATGGTCATTCAAGCGTGTTGAAACCTTTGTTTTTAAACCAATTGTTAGCCAAATCTATCCTACCTTTACCCGAAGCCCAAAACCCGTAAGTCCTTTAGATATGTGCATTGTCTATAGTTGAGGTGTGATTGTTATACAAGCCTATGATAACAGAGTTACATACTTGGTTTTTTAGTGAATAATACTAGCGCATTACATGCTAGTCCAGATATTAAACCGAGTGAAGTGAAAAATTGTGAGGGGTGTGTTGCATGAGAATAAAAACCGAAAGCATGTTAGACTTAGTTGGGTGAGTTCTGTTTTCAAAATTATGCATCATGGTTGCCTGTTGAATTAACACATCTAATGATGATCTATGAATGGGGTATGACTTTGGATCCTAACTAGTGCTTGGCGGGGGCATTTGAGGTATTTGTTACTTGTTCGTGACAATGTCTTGAGCAGAGTGTAGATAAATTTTTTCGAGACGAAAAAAGATAAGTGTGGGGGTGTGATGTGTTGGTGAAAACACCTTGTTAATATGTTAGTTTTGTATATATTTTAGTCTTTTATTGTGTACTTTTAGTCGGCCTTAGTTATTTATTAGTACGCATGTGTTTTGTAGGTGTTCGTGGATAATGAGCTCAAAACAAAAGAATTTTAATCGAGACACGAACAGTTAAGAGCAGGTGTTCATGGACGTTGGGGCGTAGACGAGAAATTTTAGTCGAGCGAAGAACACCCGAGTTGAATAATAATAATAATAATAATAATAATAATAATAATAATAATATAATAATAAAAGAAAAAAACAAAACGTGAACGTTGGGTTCACATTTGCCAAAGCCCATAATGGCGCAAAGGGTTTTTTATTTCACGGGAGGATATTATTTTTGTGGGGAGGATATATATTAGAATATTGTGAGGATTATCAAAGGGGGGACGGCAGTAGCTCTTTGGGGTGCCTAGGTCGACATAATTTTCAGGGGATCGCACAGAGGAATATTATCATTCGAAAGGTTGTCGAGGTCGACGGACAGCATCACACGAAGAAAAGAAAAGAGGAAGCAACCGCGATGAACAAGATGCAAGGCTAATCTTTTCGCGGTTCTCTCCGGGTGAACGATTTGGGTATTTTATCATTTGTTTTATGTTTGCTACTCTTTATTTGGATCAGATTTTGTGAATACTTTAAAGTTCTTTGCGTCTGATTGTATGTTTGACTAATCTAGACAGTTTGGTTAATTAATATTATTGCATTTTGTTATTGTATCTTGGTTTTCTTGCACTAGGATTAATTTAACTTTGCAATTAATGTTATTATAGCTGAATTGGGTCGAACAACTTAAACAAAGTCATGTCTATGTGATTTCCTAGATAGGGTATTAACAGAATTCATTTGATAATTACCGAATCAGAAACCCGAAGTGACCGTTTTTTCATTATATTATTCTTTTTAATCGAACTTTAATCAATCTGTTTTTGCAAGCAAGCAGCAAATCAACTTCATAAAATTAATTTAGTTTAATCTATAAAATTGCTACTAACACTAACCACAAACTCCCTGAGGTTCGACAACCCTACTCCCTATACTGCAGTCCTTGTAGCTAAGGAGTTGTTTTTAAAATATTTTTTGATTAGCACTTCGACACGCGATCAAAATGGCGCCGTTGCCGGGGAGTTCGTGCGCTAAGTGTTTTTAGTTTAATTATTATTTTTTTTAATTTAAAAAAAACCAAAAAAAAAAATTCTTTTTCTCTTGTCTTGTATTTTTCTCCATTTTGTTCAGTATTACGCTGGGTATGTTAGTTTTGCAGGAAAATTGAATTCAAGATGAATTGGGTGGATTATGGTGCATGTGGGTGTTGCGAGAGCCCATATCATGTGATGCAGGATTGTCTAATTGCCCGTCAAAGAGTTAAAGCATATAATGCACGAAAAGATCGTATTATCTTTGGGCTAGAAAAAGATGAAGACTCATACTTATCATCCTCTTATTATTGGCCACAATATCAGAACTGTCAGCAAAGATACTACAAGCCAAACATTTATCAATCTAGGGAACAAACTGCAGATTACTACATGAATACTGATCCGATTGTTCATGGAGGCCAGAGTGTTGACTACGGTTATCAACAACAACAAAACAATGAAGAGGGAAGCAATGATCAGCTGAGTGAGATCTTAGAGGCCATAAAGTCTGTCCATGAAGATGTAAAGGCGATCCGAGAAGATTTTAAGAGAATTCGGAAGGATAATGAAGTTCGGGACCACACCGTTGAGGCATTGTTTAAGCAAGTTGGTCAACTGGCAGCAGATTTGGAACTTGAAGATTTGATTGTTGAACCGGATATGGTTAACGTTGACGTGGCTGAAAAAGTTGAAGAGGCACATGTGGACCAGGTTGTGATGGAGGAAGCCTTAGAAGAGGAAGCTACAAGCTTTAAAGTAGACGTGACTTCGTGCGTACAACCACTTGTAGACGCACTTGCTGAAGAACCTGTGAACCGGGTAACCTTGGTGTATCCTAACCTTCCTCCCATATTTATGAGGAAAATAGACAAAGTTGAAGATGATGGCTTGAATGGGCAAAAGAGGAAGGTGAGCATTGAAGACCTTGGACAAAGTATAGTGAAGTGGCCCAGCAATGATCCTGCAAACATGTCAAAGATAAGAAAGAAGATAAAGATTCGACATGTCAACTACCGAACATACATTGGGAATTCGGTAGGCAAATGTTCTTTGAGACCACCATGAATGAACGTCAGGTATGATTTTTGTATATTTTGTATATTTATTTGTTTTTATGTTGTTTTATTTCATTTTATTTTTATTTTGAGTGTGTTTGAGTCAGTTTTATTTTTATTTGAGTCATGGGATTGCTTGATATGATTTGAATAATCGATTGCCCTGCCCGTACTCAATCTCCATTCGGGCGGGGACGATCCGGCAACCACTAATGTTTGCAGGCATCCCAATTTGTTTGTTTGTTTTTTTTTCCTTTTTTGTTTCTTTGTTATAGGCTACGCAGTTTATCGACCGTGAATGAAATGCTATACGGTCATAGTGGGAGGAACTGAATGAGACTCATACGCGCACTGCATATATCCAGGGGAGTCTGTTCCTTTTTATTATTGTTGTACATTATTTTTATTTCTGCTTTATCTTATTCCCTAGTTCCCATTGAGGACAATGTGTCATTCAAGTGTGGGGGTGGGGAAACTTTTTTGTTTATTTAGTTTTGAGTCATTAAATAAAAAAAATAAAAAAAATTAAAAAAAAAGTCCTGAAAGCGGTCTGATCGGGCATGAAAGCGACTATTTCAATGCTTTCTTTCTGTCGTTGCTTGTGGTGTGTGGGTCCTTAATCATGGTCTAATTCTTTAGAACAGACATATGAACCGTTTTCAGCAGGTGTTTTAGAGAAAATGTTTAGAATTTGCCCCATTAGGTGTAACGAGCTGTCGGTAATAAATGCATGCACACATCGGTAACCCATTTCCACACTTTGGTGAGATCTCGAGCCTACTAGATGATAGATTGATACATATATATTTTCATTTTTGAGTGTAGGCCAAATGTTTCTCTATTGCAGAACTTGTGTGATTTGATACATGCCGAGGTTGTAGACTAGATATGCACATAGATGATAAAGGCAATTTAGTTTTTTCCTCTTTCTTTTTATACCCATTTATTTGTTATGTTTGACCCGTCTACCTAAAATCACCCTTAGTAGCCCATGTTGAGCCTATACCCTTTCATTTGATTAAACCTATTACCCAAATTGACCTGTTTACCTTTGTGTAATAAATTGATGACATCCATTGTGTTTATGTTTTGTTCAAGTGATTGAGTTATGTTTAAGTTGTGAAAAAAAGTGAAAAAAAAAAGAAAAAAAATGAGAAAAAAAAAGAAAAAATAGAAGTATGTGTTATGGGTCAAATATGCCCAAAGTTGTGTGATTATTGTATTATGGTGCTTAGAGAATAAGGATGGTCATTCAAGCGTGTTGAAACCTTTGTTTTTAAACCAATTGTTAGCCAAATCTATCCTACCTTTACCCGAAGCCCAAAACCCGTAAGTCCTTTAGATATGTGCATTGTCTATAGTTGAGGTGTGATTGTTATACAAGCCTATGATAACAGAGTTACATACTTGGTTTTTTAGTGAATAATACTAGCGCATTACATGCTAGTCCAGATATTAAACCGAGTGAAGTGAAAAATTGTGAGGGGTGTGTTGCATGAGAATAAAAACCGAAAGCATGTTAGACTTAGTTGGGTGAGTTCTGTTTTCAAAATTATGCATCATGGTTGCCTGTTGAATTAACACATCTAATGATGATCTATGAATGGGGTATGACTTTGGATCCTAACTAGTGCTTGGCGGGGGCATTTGAGGTATTTGTTACTTGTTCGTGACAATGTCTTGAGCAGAGTGTAGATAAATTTTTTCGAGACGAAAAAAGATAAGTGTGGGGGTGTGATGTGTTGGTGAAAACACCTTGTTAATATGTTAGTTTTGTATATATTTTAGTCTTTTATTGTGTACTTTTAGTCGGCCTTAGTTATTTATTAGTACGCATGTGTTTTGTAGGTGTTCGTGGATAATGAGCTCAAAACAAAAGAATTTTAATCGAGACACGAACAGTTAAGAGCAGGTGTTCATGGACGTTGGGGCGTAGACGAGAAATTTTAGTCGAGCGAAGAACACCCGAGTTGAATAATAATAATAATAATAATAATAATAATAATAATAATATAATAATAATAAAAGAAAGAAACAAAACGTGAACGTTGGGTTCACATTTGCCAAAGCCCATAATGGCGCAAAGGGTTTTTTATTTCACGGGAGGACATTATTTTTGTGGGGAGGATATATATTAGAATATTGTGAGGATTATCAAAGGGGGGACAGCAGTAGCTCTTTGGGGTGCCTAGGTCGACATAATTTTCAGGGGATCGCACAGAGGAATATTATCATTCGAAAGGTTGTCGAGGTCGACGGACAGCATCACACGAAGAAAAGAAAAGAGGAAGCAACCGCGATGAACAAGATGCAAGGCTAATCTTTTCGCAGTTCTCTCCGGGTGAACGATTTGGGTATTTTATCATTTGTTTTATGTTTGCTACTCTTTATTTGGATCAGATTTTGTGAATACTTTAAAGTTCTTTGCGTCTGATTGTATGTTTGACTAATCTAGACAGTTTGGTTAATTAATATTATTGCATTTTGTTATTGTATCTTGGTTTTCTTGCACTAGGATTAATTTAACTTTGCAATTAATGTTATTATAGCTGAATTGGGTCGAACAACTTAAACAAAGTCATGTCTATGTGATTTCCTAGATAGGGTATTAACAGAATTCATTTGATAATTACCGAATCAGAAACCCGAAGTGACCGTTTTTTCATTATATTATTCTTTTTAATCGAACTTTAATCAATCTGTTTTTGCAAGCAAGCAGCAAATCAACTTCATAAAATTAATTTAGTTTAATCTATAAAATTGCTACTAACACTAACCACAAACTCCCTGAGGTTCGACAACCCTACTCCCTATACTGCAGTCCTTGTAGCTAAGGAGTTGTTTTTAAAATATTTTTTGATTAGCACTTCGACACGCGATCAAAATGGCGCCGTTGCCGGGGAGTTCGTGCGCTAAGTGTTTTTAGTTTAATTATTATTTTTTTTAATTTAAAAAAAACCAAAAAAAAAAATTCTTTTTCTCTTGTCTTGTATTTTTCTCCATTTTGTTCAGTATTACGCTGGGTATGTTAGTTTTGCAGGAAAATTGAATTCAAGATGAATTGGGTGGATTATGGTGCATGTGGGTGTTGCGAGAGCCCATATCATGTGATGCAGGATTGTCTAATTGCCCGTCAAAGAGTTAAAGCATATAATGCACGAAAAGATCGTATTATCTTTGGGCTAGAAAAAGATGAAGACTCATACTTATCATCCTCTTATTATTGGCCACAATATCAGAACTGTCAGCAAAGATACTACAAGCCAAACATTTATCAATCTAGGGAACAAACTGCAGATTACTACATGAATACTGATCCGATTGTTCATGGAGGCCAGAGTGTTGACTACGGTTATCAACAACAACAAAACAATGAAGAGGGAAGCAATGATCAGCTGAGTGAGATCTTAGAGGCCATAAAGTCTGTCCATGAAGATGTAAAGGCGATCCGAGAAGATTTTAAGAGAATTCGGAAGGATAATGAAGTTCGGGACCACACCGTTGAGGCATTGTTTAAGCAAGTTGGTCAACTGGCAGCAGATTTGGAACTTGAAGATTTGATTGTTGAACCGGATATGGTTAACGTTGACGTGGCTGAAAAAGTTGAAGAGGCACATGTGGACCAGGTTGTGATGGAGGAAGCCTTAGAAGAGGAAGCTACAAGCTTTAAAGTAGACGTGACTTCGTGCGTACAACCACTTGTAGACGCACTTGCTGAAGAACCTGTGAACCGGGTAACCTTGGTGTATCCTAACCTTCCTCCCATATTTATGAGGAAAATAGACAAAGTTGAAGATGATGGCTTGAATGGGCAAAAGAGGAAGGTGAGCATTGAAGACCTTGGACAAAGTATAGTGAAGTGGCCCAGCAATGATCCTGCAAACATGTCAAAGATAAGAAAGAAGATAAAGATTCGACATGTCAACTACCGAACATACATTGGGAATTCGGTAGGCAAATGTTCTTTGAGACCACCATGAATGAACGTCAGGTATGATTTTTGTATATTTTGTATATTTATTTGTTTTTATGTTGTTTTATTTCATTTTATTTTTATTTTGAGTGTGTTTGAGTCAGTTTTATTTTTATTTGAGTCATGGGATTGCTTGATATGATTTGAATAATCGATTGCCCTGCCCGTACTCAATCTCCATTCGGGCGGGGACGATCCGGCAACCACTAATGTTTGCAGGCATCCCAATTTGTTTGTTTGTTTTTTTTTCCTTTTTTGTTTCTTTGTTATAGGCTACGCAGTTTATCGACCGTGAATGAAATGCTATACGGTCATAGTGGGAGGAACTGAATGAGACTCATACGCGCACTGCATATATCCAGGGGAGTCTGTTCCTTTTTATTATTGTTGTACATTATTTTTATTTCTGCTTTATCTTATTCCCTAGTTCCCATTGAGGACAATGTGTCATTCAAGTGTGGGGGTGGGGAAACTTTTTTGTTTATTTAGTTTTGAGTCATTAAATAAAAAAAATAAAAAAAATTAAAAAAAAGTCCTGAAAGCGGTCTGATCGGGCATGAAAGCGACTATTTCAATGCTTTCTTTCTGTCGTTGCTTGTGGTGTGTGGGTCCTTAATCATGGTCTAATTCTTTAGAACAGACATATGAACCGTTTTCAGCAGGTGTTTTAGAGAAAATGTTTAGAATTTGCCCCATTAGGTGTAACGAGCTGTCGGTAATAAATGCATGCACACATCGGTAACTCATTTCCACACTTTGGTGAGATCTCGAGCCTACTAGATGATAGATTGATACATATATATTTTCATTTGTTGAGTGTAGGCCAAATGTTTCTCTATTGCAGAACTTGTGTGATTTGATACATGCCGAGGTTGTAGACTAGATATGCACATAGATGATAAAGGCAATTTAGTTTTTTCCTCTTTCTTTTTATACCCATTTATTTGTTATGTTTGACCCGTCTACCTAAAATCACCCTTAGTAGCCCATGTTGAGCCTATACCCTTTCATTTGATTAAACCTATTACCCAAATTGACCTGTTTACCTTTGTGTAATAACTTGATGACATCCATTGTGTTTATGTTTTGTTCAAGTGATTGAGTTATGTTTAAGTTGTGAAAAAAAGTGAAAAAAAAAAAAGAAAAGAAAGAAAAAAAATGAGAAAAAAAAAAGAAAAAATAGAAGTATGTGTTATGGGTCAAATATGCCCAAAGTTGTGTGATTATTGTATTATGGTGCTTAGAGAATAAGGATGGTCATTCAAGCGTGTTGAAACCTTTGTTTTTAAACCAATTGTTAGCCAAATCTATCCTACCTTTACCCGAAGCCCAAAACCCGTAAGTCCTTTAGATATGTGCATTGTCTATAGTTGAGGTGTGATTGTTATACAAGCCTATGATAACAGAGTTACATACTTGGTTTTTGAGTGAATAATACTAGCGCATTACATGCTAGTCCAGATATTAAACCGAGTGAAGTGAAAAATTGTGAGGGGTGTGTTGCATGAGAATAAAAACCGAAAGCATGTTAGACTTAGTTGGGTGAGTTCTGTTTTCAAAATTATGCATCATGGTTGCCTGTTGAATTAACACATCTAATGATGATCTATGAATGGGGTATGACTTTGGATCCTAACTAGTGCTTGGCGGGGGCGTTTGAGGTATTTGTTACTTGTTCGTGACAATGTCTTGAGCAGAGTGTAGATAAATTTTTTCGAGACGAAAAAAGATAAGTGAGGGGGTGTGATGTGTTGGTGAAAACACCTTGTTAATATGTTAGTTTTGTATATATTTTAGTCTTTTATTGTGTACTTTTAATCGCCATAGTTATTTATTAGTACGCATGTGTTTTGTAGGTGTTCGTGGATAATGAGCTCAAAACAAAAGAATTTTAATCGAGACACGAACAGTTAAGAGCAGGTGTTCATGGACGTTGGGGCGTAGACGAGAAATTTTAGTCGAGCGAAGAACACCCGAGTTGAATAATAATAATAATAATAATATAATAATAAGAGAAAGAAACAAAACGTGAACGTTGGGTTCACATTTGCCAAAGCCCATAATGGCGCAAAGGGTTTTTTATTTCACGGGAGGATATTATTTTTGTGGGGAGGATATATATTAGAATATTGTGAGGATTATCAAAGGGGGGACGGCAGTAGCTCTTTGGGGTGCCTAGGTCGACATAATTTTCAGGGGATCGCACAGAGGAATATTATCATTCGAAAGGCTGTCGAGGTCGACGGACAGCATCACACGAAGAAAAGAAAAGAGGAAGCAACCGTGATGAACAAGATGCAAGGCTAATCTTTTCGCGGTTCTCTCCGGGTGAACGATTTGGGTATTTTATCATTTGTTTTATGTTTGCTACTCTTTATTTGGATCAGATTTTGTGAACACTTTAAAGTTCTTTGCGTCTGATTGTATGTTTGACTAATCTAGACAGTTTGGTTAATTAATATTATTGCATTTTGTTATCGTATCTTGGTTTTCTTGCACTAGGATTAATTTAACTTTGCAATTAATGTTATTATAGCTGAATTGGGTCGAACAACTTAAACAAAGTCATGTCTATGTGATTTCCTAGATAGGGTATTAACAGAATTCATTTGATAATTACCGAATCAGAAACCCGGAGTGACCGTTTTTTCATTATATTATTCTTTTTAATCGAACTTTAATCAATCTGTTTTTGCAAGCAAGCAGCAAATCAACTTCATAAAATTAATTTAGTTTAATCTATAAAATTGCTACTAACACTAACCACAAACTCCCTGAGGTTCGACAACCCTACTCCTTATACTGCAGTCCTTGTAGCTAAGGAGTTGTTTTTAAAATATTTTTTGATTAGCACTTCGACACGCGATCAGTTGCACGCATTTATTTCTTGCTAAGGTCATGGAAAAGCATAACACTTTATTGTAAGGTAAATCGGTGATTACGGTCCGGAACGCAATCATGGGTTTACAGGTACATGAGGGTGGTGTGTAA
Organism: Ambrosia x helenae; assembly: GCA_030844895.1. Taxonomy (NCBI): domain Eukaryota; kingdom Viridiplantae; phylum Streptophyta; class Magnoliopsida; order Asterales; family Asteraceae; genus Ambrosia; species Ambrosia x helenae. The sequence continues at coordinate 13,238,766 of CM061233.1, forward strand.
TTCTATTTAGGCTATTGGTAGACAATCAGTACGAGTCCAAAGTATTGGGAGTGTGGTGGGTTAGCTGCGGTACACCCTATATATAAGCATAAACGATACTGCGGGAACGGACTAGAGTTTGACCAAGAACCTATCCATTACTACCTCTTCATTAGATCATTGACTAATAGCTAGCATTTTCGATAGGAACATTTTTTTTACCTCTACTGAAAAACGTAAACCTTGTATACACTTACACTCTCTATCCTGTTGCATGTCCTTAGCAAAAAAATCGATCAGAAACCATTCTAAAGTAGGGGAGACTGCTTCAATAGTACCTCTTCCCTTACTAGTTACACATTCCCAAAGCCTTTTTCATTTAAACTCTTAACTTTCTAACTTCGAGTCAACTGTCAAAAGATTTTGAAACTCTTACTTTGAATATTAGACAACTATTTTAAACCTGGTCAAATCATAAATGATGAATATTTTTTTTTTACACACTTGACTTTTACAACGCCTTTTTGTTTCATAGTAACCTCCACTTGAAAGAAATTTCGAGACGAAATTTTCTAAAGTAGGGGAGACTGTGACATCCGTCACCCTCGTCTTTTATCTAACTGACAATAATAGCCCTTCAAATATTTCCATTATAGTCCCTGGAAGTTTCGTCGTCTTCAAATTTAATTTCAAAGCAAATTAAAATTTTATCAGTTATGTTTATACAAATGCGCGGGTGAAATGTATTCATAAAATATTTTATAAATATTTTTTTTAGTTTTATAAAGCTTTAAAAAACATTTTAGTTAATTGATATTAACTTGGTTAAGTTTTATAAAGAGAAAACTAACCAAATTATAAATAAACTAACTAGGTTAAACTCTAGGGACCAGTTCTGCCATGTATCCAAAGTTTGAAATCACTTCCTTCCCTCCCCTCACACCCACGTTTTTCCAGCCTCAATTCCGGCCAGTTTCCGGCCGGCGAACCAAATTCCGACGAGAATAGATTAGGTGGTTTTAACGCGTTTTTCTTCGATTCAATGCTTGGGTAACGTTTCTCCATCCTAATAAATAGTTTTCCACCATTAATACCTGTTATAAATCGCCATAACTCAAGGTTGAATCGGTCAATTTTGTAACCGGCGCTAACTTTCCGGCCGGAGACTTTAAACTTATTAAAAACTCGTTTTTAATCAAGCACTATATAAACCAATCGCTCCATATCATTTCTGCATCTACACACATCACAAACCCACATAAAATTCGTACCAAATCGTACCTGGAAGCTCGGTAATCGGTCTCAAGCTTCGGACCTGCACATCAAGGTTTCGGACCTCTAAACGCATTGTGAGTCTCACTTTTCATTGTCGTTTTGTTATTTAGATATCACTTTACGAAAGCCCTATGATTTCTTGGTCTCACTTTGTGGAAATCGGGTTATTGAATCTAAGGTTAGGGTTAGGGTTCTTGAGCTAGTATTTGGGGAAGAAGACTAGTTTATCATATTATATAAATAGTTATATATTTCATACAAGTTAACAATCTTAGTATGTGGTGTAGTGGTTGGTTGTGAGGCTTGTTGTCCAGAAGACCCGAGTTCGAATCCTTGCACCACCATTTTCCTTCCTTTTATTTTTTTTTTCAGCATTTCCTCCTTTATTTCCATTTATTTGATTATTTATATATAATACATAAATATCTTAGAATATTCATAATAAATTTGTTTTTGCTCCAAAAATTATAAAAATTTAGGAGTAGCTTCTTGACACCTCATAGAAAATTATGATATTTTTATTTTCTGAAAAATAAATTATTTTCATATTTTTATTGATTTAAATTGTTTTAATCATAATTAATTAATAAAAAAATTATTTTTAATGATTTTAATCTCAAACTTTTTGTGAAATTATTTCTAATCATCATGAACTGAAATAAAAATTATTGGTTTAGAAAACATTTATTTTTATTAATTTTCCTATTTTTAATCATTTAAACATGATTTAATCTCATTAAATCAGTTTTAAATATAAATAAGTTTACAAAAATTATGGGAAAATTTTGTTCATTTATTTACATCAGGAATTACTTATTTTCTATAAAAATAGCATTTTTTTGGATCATGTCTTGTATTATTAGTCTTATTTATGTATAACTAGACATAATTAATCATATAATTATTTATACTACTTAACATCTATTTATAAATACATTTCTTATAAGATAGAAATATCCTTACGTTGGAAAGACTTAGTTAATATTTGTTGGATCATTGAGTAAATCATAATCATTTATTTATACATTTATAAATATTGTATTTATTTACAATAATTAGTTAATGTAATTAACTACATTATTTTGTCTTAGTTATTCGAACATAAGTTTTATCTAAATATTCAATTACTAATAATTATATTACTTATACCACATTTATAAACTTTTCCATATCATGTTTGATATACAACTTCTATATTAATCTGGTCTATCATAAATACTCTAATTCCCTAAATCGACTTAGCAAACCCTAATGCCTTAGACCCTAGATACCTTAGACTTTTTAGACACTTCCTTATTAGTATCCTTACACATTATAGGTTGAATTCCTCGGAATTCCCATTACTTAGCTCACGACCGCTTAAGTGGATTTTGATCGCTTTCGCAAACTGTGAGTATATCTTTCCCCTTTTTACTATTTTACTATTTTGGGGTGACTCATGTACTTACTATCAAGTTTCTATTTCTTTTACTAAATGCAATTCTCATGTGTGTTTGCTTTATGTTAATTGGTGTGTCTATGACTTGTCAAAATCATTAACCTTTGAGGGCCTGGCATTTCAATGAATAGTACTATGGTATATACCCTTGTGACTCTGTTGAGAGTCCTCGTCATTGCTATGTATTACATTACTACTAGCGCATACTATATATATATATATATATATATATATATATATATATATATATCTGCTTTTCTTTACATAGGGTTGATTTTGAACGGATATTACTTATTACATAATTGCAAATGGTACCGCACATGAATTGCTAAACACTTTTCCTACTACTTTAATTCAAACAGGGTATGCTCACCAATACATTTTGTATTGACCAAAACGTTTTCGTACATGTTTCAGGTTGTTTTGAGATGCATTCTTTAAGCTTTCGGATTTATATCTAGATTTTGATTCATTGTATTTCAATTTAGTTGGCAGTTAGAATCGTTGTATTTTATTTCAATGTAATAAATTATTTAATCAATGTATTCAAAAATTTACACTTTAGTCCATGAGCTATTGAACAATCGTCACTACGTGACACCTCGATGTTTCCGCCATCGGTTGGGGTGTTACAACCACTACTCAGGCGACCACCTGCTAATAGTCTACAATATTCCAATCTCTTTCACCCTAATAAACCCCCGATTTCACAAACAAACCACCTTTCTTTCTATCTGTTTCCTTCAATCCACAAACCTTTAACAAATTCAGATCTATTTCTTCATAACTCCATCTGGATACCTCTTAATTTTGTGTGTTGATGATGAATTTTGGTGGGTATTTAACATGGCTACGGATCTGGTGATTGATGGATGATAGATCTGGTGTTGGTAATGTTGAGGAGAATGTGAGAGTGGGATAAGAATAAAGAGAGCACAGGTAGATGGTGGTGGTGGTGGCAGGTGGTGGTGAGAAATGGAGGATTGTTTAGGGCGGTGATGTGCATAGGTGGGTGAGAGAGAGAGAGAGAGAGAGAGAGAGAGAGAGAAAGATGAATGAGAGGTGAGAGGAGTCCATTCTATTTTTAAAGGATGGAGACATGCTAGTAAATGACTATTTTGCCCTCATGTGGAGTCCATGTGAACAAACCTAACAAAAAAAAACTAACCAGGTTAGGCCTAAAGGACGAGACCCGCAAGATTTTATAACATAAAAGACGATTCTCGTCAATTTTGAAGTTAAAGGACATCTACTAAAAAATAGGTAAACATAAAAGACGATTTCTATAATTTTTCCATATACAAATAAGTGGTCTTGAATGTAACAATAATATATTGAAAATGTTCTGGTCTCCGTAACATATTAAACAAATCCAGCTCAGAAGAGCAACTTTTTCTTAAAATATAGATATGTTCAGTTTTTTACATTAAAAAAAAGTTGATACATAAGTTGTTTTATTTGTTCTCTCTAATTTAATATATTCCAAGAACTATATCCTTAGTCAAGAACTATATCCTTAGTCTAGAAAGGATACTTGTATCGGCTTAACGGAATAAATTGATGCATGGTGCATGTCCTACATATTTATTCATGTAAAACAACATCTACCCTGATTTTAATCTTAATATAGTTAAATTCATGTAATCAAACGCACCTCGTATAAGAGTCGAACCTATTTAACACGTTGTAAACGGGTTTTTAATTAATGGGTTGTTAATAGATTCATGGATTAAACTCACATTATAGTTTATTTTATAAAAATTTAAGCAGATTAACAATACAATCAGTGTGCTAGCTACTTGCTAGCAAGTCATTGAATTTTTGGGTATGAATCAAATGCTTCTTTGCCGTTAAAAAAATAAAAAAATTAAACTGGTAACAAACACATTATATTTGTTTTAAACATGTTAAATATGTTAAAAATGTCAACTCCTACCTAAAAAAATTAAAGAATAAAACTGTACAAACATGAAAATACGTTAAATACATAATTTAATGTGATGGAATAAGTTCACCATATTTGTAAATGTTATCTATAATCTATAATACATTACTAGTGGGTTTACCCACGCGTTGCAGCGGGATCCAAAAACAAGTTGTGATACCTACCTTCAAAGTAAAGTTGTAACAAATTCATATTAACCTTCAAAGTAGGTTTCGCTAATTATTGATGCTATACACATGCAAACTTTCAATATAAAAAATACCAATCATATCAAATCTTAAGTAACACAACACAAACAACCAATGCCAGAAATAACTGCATATCATCAATCACAACATGAATTATATTCATACAAAACAATAAAAACAACTATCTTCAAAGGCAAAGACAATAAACAACTAATGAGCCTAATACACTACAAAAAGTAAAGCTTATACTTTCTTGAATTTATATTAGATAGTTTTCTCCAACTACACAAAATAATAACTACACCTTTTAAAAGAAGTTCCCTACTTTTAATTTGGGTCGATCTTGAAAGTTTTTGTAATATGAAGCTCTAAAAGATGAAAATCCACCACGTTTATGTATGCTTGAGTACTCCGGCACTAAGCGTTGACATTCATACACTCGAGTTCCAACACGTGGAGACACACAATGACGGTTTCGCTTAATAGATCATTGGTCACCCTCAATGATTTGTTAGATGAGTGAAAGGGTAGAAAGGTAAAGACACAGAGTGTAGGCACCAGAACTCTCCATAGTTAATTACAATATAGAGCAGCCCTTTTTCCCTTCTTTTTCATGAAAACATATATTAAAGCACCTATAAGTTTATAGTTTAAATTGGAATATTTCTATACAATAAATAGGTACTTACACTGTGTTCCAGAGTTTAATTTAAGAGGAGAAAGGGAAGGATTTGAGAGGAAATAAAAAAATTTGGTGTTCCAGAGTTTTTTTTTATGGAGAGAAGAGAAGGGGGGAGAAGAGAAGGGAGAGGATTTATAGTGTGTATCTCAATCTCTCCAAATTGGAAAGATTAGGAGAGAAAGGAAGAATGAATATCATGTTCTTGGTTTCATTCCAAATTTGCCCTCAAAAAAAATTGGCGGTATATCTCCATTCCATAACCCGCCATTTATCTCCCACACCCCTCCATACATTCGACCATGCTTCCATCATCTCACAGAAGCTGTTCGTAACCCTATCTCCATCATCGATCGATCTTCAGCTCATCTTCCAGGTAACACACTGTCACACTAACATTCAATTAATTTTTTTGTGGGTCTGTGTTCTTAATCGTGACCTTCTCCCAAAGCCTTCACTTTTTTTTTTATTGTTTCTAATGATTGGGTCTTGTGTTATTTTATTATATTATTGTTGATTTAATATTTAGGTTTAAGTTGTTTCTATTATTATGAACATTGTCATGTTGTCTTTTTTTATTTATTTAAGTTGTTTTGTGATTTTATGAAGTTTATGCATCTGGGTATTTACTGTGTTTGTTTTTTGTTGTGTAAAGTAGTTGCATTTATAATGTTATGAATATAAAAAATGTTTTTTTTTTAAGTTGTTTGATATGTAAATATAGATTAATGAAAATGTATGACCAAAATAGATATACCTGGAATTTTGGATTATGTATATAAATTTGTTGCATACTGATCCAGGTAAGTTATAATAGAATATAAGTTTAACGATAATCATGATCCTACATTTGTACACATGTAGCTTTATAAGTTTAGTGCTATGCTGAATTAGTGTGAAAGTATAAAGATATGAAATTATGATTCCTCAAATCTTGGTTATAAAATGTGCGCCACATGATGCAGTAGTGAAAGCGCATCGCGTGATGCAGTCTGAACAAACTTAATCATCGATTGAGCAATGGGTTTTGGTATTTTAATGTTTTTTTAATAAACGCCTTGACACGTGATGCGCACACTTCGTGTGTCACGCAGGGGCTTTTGGGATCAAATCGCATCGGATCGCTACGAGTATTACTTTCAATGCATCATTGCATCATTTTTTTTTTCAAGAATAATTGTTAGTTTTTAAATACAGGTTAAGTTTTAGGCTTTCGTATGCAATTCACACTTGTGGTATATAATTCTAAGACTATTCAAAAACCAAGAAGAAGCACAATGATGCTGTATGGATGGATGAATTAGCAATATATCCTATTCTGAGTTAGACAAACAACTGCTTCTCATCAAGTAATATTATGATTTTTTTGACTTGTTTTTAGAAGGAAGAAGCTAATTCTATTATGAAGAAGTTGTGTGATACAGTTTCGGAGCTTGCTTCGAGTATTTTGCAGGATAACAGTTGGCCCGAATTGTTGCCTTTTTATATTTGCGCGGTTGTCGCAGTGCAGCGCTCTTGTAAATATTGTGCTGCTTAATCATATGGCCGATTCCTGGTCATGGGTCGATAGTTCGGATGGCAAATGCAGCGCTCTTGTAAATAATGTGCTGCTGAATCATATGGCTGAATCATGTGTGCTGCAGGAAGCTTTTGATAAACATGCAGTCATGTTCATTCATTTTCAGTGGATCAGAGGAGTGCCAAAGACTTTACATTCTATACTCATTTGCTTTTTTTTTTTTTCATGTATACAAGGCAAGCTTTTAGTGGGGAAAACACATGAACATGACACTCATGTCCACTGATGATTCAATACTCTTTTCTCTTTCCAAGTCAACCTTCATTTTCTTTTTTCCATACCTTTAATGCTACTGTAAAACTCAAATATAAACAAGACCATGTGTTTTTTTTCAGCTTCTTTTGGACATATTAGGCCATTCGGCTGCTGTTTTGTTGGCTTTGGCAAAACATCCAGTCTCAACACAAAAGGAGTCGATGTTTTTATGAACATGAAAACAAGGTGGATTAATATTGGATAATGGGGGTATAATAGTAAAATTGTAATTTTCCTTTCTTTTCCTCTCAACTCGGGAACACACAAAATGTTTAATTTCCTTTCTTTTCCTTTCCTCTACATTAAACTCGGGAACACAAAATATTTTATTTCCTCTCCTTTCCTTTCCTTCCTAATTCCCATTCCTTTCTCTTCTTTCCTTTAATGAATCTCTGGAACACAGTGTTATAGTCTTACCTCTTTCAATATTTTTGATAAGCTGCTGAAGCACCAGGTCACCATAAGGATATCAACTGTAAATATGTTAGAACTTAGAAGAATGTATTCAGTTAGTTTTGGTCCAAGGTTTATAAAATTATGAATCGGTGATTACAACCCATTTGAATTATACTTTTAGTTAAACCTAGCTAACCCATTAGATACCAAAGAACCTAAATCTACCCATTCATATAATATTTAAATTAGAGCAATGAATACAATATTCATCAATATTTCATGTGGGTATCTGATGATACAGATATCGGCATTGATTGTACATGTATATGCACATAAAAACCACGTTTGACTTTTGTTGGTCAACACCAACAAAAACCATCAAGATTTTTGGCGGGTGTCTACTGACACAAATATAGGCATTGTAAGTACATAAAGTTTGATTTTGTTTCGTCAATGTAAAGAAATCCCAATAAGATTATGGTGGGTACCTCACAATACAGCCATCAGTGAAGAAGTAGAGTGGCGCATAGGGCGAGAATGTCATTTGGTTTAAAAATGATATGCATCCTATCTGCAACAAATCATGGTCAACAAATGTCAAAAGTTAATTTAAAAAAACACAATCATGTATTATATTAAGCCTAGCAATGTACTTTGGTAAGGTCGAAACAGGTGGATTTAAAAAAAGTATAGATTTTGATCTGGTCAAAATGGGTCTTGACAGGAAATGAAAGATGGTGATTGAGGTTGCTTGTTGCGGCAATACCGACCTGTAGTGGCATCGATTGGGAGCACCCTTGTCCCTTATGTTTGCGTTCTAAGTTAGCTAGTTTCTTATGAGTGACCTGTTGTATAATTTGAGTGGTTCAAATCAACCCCAATTATTAAACAAAGGGTCATAATTCATGGGCGTATATCATATAAATGAATTAAAAATGTTTGATTTGATTATTTTCATACAGATGCAGCAATAAGAGGTTAGACTGCTTCAACTTCAACTTCTCATATCAATACTTCAAAATTTTCTTTACCTACAAAAAAAAAAAAAAAAAAAAACAAAAAAAAAAAAAAAAAAAGAAAGAAAGAAAAGAAAGAAACAACTCTTCTTTTTAACATGATAAAAGGTGTATTCCACCTAATGAAAAGATAAAAGCAAATTAGTAGTAGCAAAATCTAGATATTAATCAATGAATGACAATTATATTAAAATCCACTAATGAATGAATCTTATCAGTCCAACATAAATAAAGGTGAGATTCTAGATGAAGAAATATATCCATACTTTTGGGTTAAAAAAAGGGAATAAACATATTTGTAGCTGTTTTTTTTTTTTAAGAAGGCTAAAGAAACCCCAAACATTAACGAACTGAACATGATCCAAATGTGTCGACTCATGTTTAGTAAACCTGGATATATTTCCACATCAACCCATGAATTTTAAAATACCTAACAATAATTCATGAACAACACCATATATTTCCACAAAACATATATTTCCACTAATTAAACTTATGTTGTGATACATAAAAAACTTTAAAAGTCTTAGAACATATAAACTGCCACATGCTATGGTGATATTTTTTGGTGCCATCTTTATATGTAGTGTTTTTTGGTTGTTTTGATAATATATTTTATAATACCCATGAATTTTATAATATATTTCCAGGTATTTTAAAATTCATGATATTTTATTATAAACATATATCATGAATTTATTATATGCAACAAACATATATGGAAATATATGTTGTGATAATTTATATATATTTCCACCAAACATATATGTTTATAATAAAGAGTAAATGGTCAAATTCGTCCCTGAGGTTTAGTCAATATTGCTATATCCATCCAAAATAAGAATTTTTGACAAATAAGCCACTAACGTTATAAATCTAGTGCTAAATCCGTCCAATTTACAAACTCTGTTAAATACTAACGTTAACTCGAGGGCATTTTGGTCATTTCCCATCATTTTTTAATCTATTAAATATTAAATTCTTTTATTTTTTTCTTTTTGTTCTCACCTGATTTCCTTCTTCTTTCTTTAACACACAGTCACACACTTGCAGACACATTTCCCATCATGTTCTAAACTAAAAAATGCACTCGGTATCTTTGGTCAACCTTTGACTCTCATCATTTAAACTTTCTGTCTATATATAAATATAGCCCATCCTTGGCTCCTTCATTTCATTACACTTTCTGCATCCTACTTCTATCTCCATAGCATAAACCTATTAAGAACTAGCTTTGACTTTGAAAGTCAACCCGCTTCAGCTAGTAACCTTTACATCTATAATTGTACCAAAAAAGATCAATATGGACATTGCTTGTTTTTATGAAGAGAAGACAGTGATCCATGAACTTACTCAAGGCCTACAAGTGGCAGAACAGCTAAGGATTAATCTGCATTCGCCTGAAGCAAGAGACTTCCTCATACAAATGATCTTATCTTCGCATAATAACGCTCTTTTCGTTCTCCAATCGGGCCACTCTGTTGGGCAACCTGAAGCACCTGCCTTTCCAGTACCAGTCTGCCCGAATCTTTATTGTCCTTTGGTACTCCACAAAGTGAAGAATTCGAGTTTGGCCGATCCTTTTCGCGTGAGTAGGGCAACACCATTGCATCTTCATTTTCCTTCCCTTCAACATCATTTGGACCCACAGAAGATATCAACCAACTTCGTCTTCCAAATTATTACGAAAACGAATTATCGCAAATCTATACGTCCCTGTTTATCACAACAATATTGGATTTCTCGATTGATCTGGAAAATATGGACCATGGTGACTGCTTGGTGAGTTGGTGTTGCGATTTGCGTCAATAAATTGTTTGCTCAAATGGCCGATTGCAACTTCCACCACTCACAACCGTCTTTAACACCCACAACACTGCCATTAAAAAACAGAAAAATAAAGAAATATAAATAAAACCAACCTCAAATCGTCGAGTGTGTGTTCGATTGTCGAGGGTGTGTTCGTTTGAGTGTTTTCATCGAGGGTTTTGAATTTTTTGAGATGAAAATGAAAGAGGGGAGTTGGGTGGGTGTGCGTGTCTGCAAGTGTGTGAGTGTGTGTGTTAAGAAGAAGTAGAAAAAAAAGATTTTAATATTTAAGGGATTAAAAATTGATGGGAAATGACCAAAATGCCCTCGAGTTAACGTTAGTGTTTAATAGAGTTTGTAAATTGGACGGATTTAGCACTAGATTTCTAACGTTAGTGGCTTATTTGTCAAAAATTCTTATTTTGGATGGATCTAGCAATATTGACTAAACCTCAGGGACGAATTTGACAATTTACTCTATAATAAAATATCATGAATTTTAAAATACCTCGAAATATATTATAAAATTCATGGGTATTATAAAATATATTATCAAAACAACCAAAAAAACACTACACCTCTTGTTTGACTCCGCTGATTCTAGATGAAGAAATATATCCATACTTTTGGGTTAAAAAAAGGGAATAAACATATTTAAAAAATTCATGGGTATATGATCGGGTATGTAGTTTGGGTATTTGGGTATGTTGTTTCGAGTAATCGGGTCGGGTATCACCTAATCCCAGACCCGACCCAAACGCACAATTTTTTTTAAACTAATCCCAAACCCGACACAATACCTGTCGGGTTACAAAAAAATAGTCATTTTTTTCTCCGATTTTTATATTGCACTATGGTACTCGTTGGAAAGATAATAAAACGCTCGTTAATTTGGTGTAATTTTTTTCTTTAAAAAATCTCATATATAAAAGATATTAACGTTTAAAAGTTATGGGAGGAAACACGAGAGATAAAATAATAAAGGTTTAATATTTAGATTTAGTAGATTAGTTATTTAATAGATTAGGTTAAAGATTATAATAGATTAGGTTAAATCATATCTATTTCTTTTTTTTAATTGGTTTAGAGTTGTCACATCACATCCTATGTGGCATCTCCCAAATGAGAGATTGCATAAGAGTATGACATGTAGGATTAATCTCTTTGCAATATATATATATATATATATATATATATATATATATATAGAGAGAGAGAGAGAGATTGCATAAGAGTATGACATGTAGGATTAATCCCTTTGCAATATATATATATATATATATATATATATATATATATAGGATAAGGATAAATTGGAAACTCCCTTGAGTTGGAGAAACTCAAGAAACCCTATATCAACCCTTGATCTACTAGATCAATGGTTCAGATTAATCAACTTATTTTATAATATTAAAATAGTTATCTTTTTTATTTTTTTAATTCAAAAGGGTATTTTTGGAAAGTTAAATTAGAAAATGACAAAATGCATTGAGAGTTGTGAAAATATATCTTCTCTCTCCTGACTTTCTCTCCTCTCTCCTCACTTTTTCCTTGCTTTTACATTTTTTTAATTTTTTAACCTTTTATATAGGTAACAATCAATCAGATTTGTCTGTAACACTTATGTGTTGCGTTGTAACGTGTTATACGTGTCATTTGTATGTATTTACACTTTTACATTTTAAAACATGTTACACTGTAAAAAGAGCAAAATTTATATATTTACATACGTATCGTAGTTTATGGTGCTTATGTAACCGAGACATGTTACATTTTTAAAACATGTTACACTGTAATTGTTGATCGATTAACTAAGTCCGCATATTGTTACATTCTTACCACACTGTAAAAAAAGCAATTTTACATATTTACATAAGTATCATAGTTAATGGTGCTTATGTAACTATCTAAACCAGTAAAATAGATTTGTAATTTTATTTCATAAACAACAACAAAACACAAATCAAATAATTAAATTAAAATCAAACAAAAATGACAACCAAACAATAAAATAGATTTGTAATTTTATTTCATAAACATCTTCAAACTTGTACACACACAAATCGTACCGAATCTTCAAACTTGTATACATCTTCAAACCCGGATCGACCTGAAAGAACCTGGATCGACCAAAAGTTATGTGCAAGCCATTAATGAAAACCAGATCTGACCCCACGAACTAAAACCAAAAGATATTATACCCTTCAAAATCTCTAGATTTGAAAACAACAACAATATCAATAATAATAATAATAATAATAATAATAATAATAATAATAATAATAATAATAATAATAATAACAACAGTAGAACAACAAACTTACAAAGCATGAATTCGACCACCGTCTTCAGCCTGCCACGACCTCCGTCACCGCAGATCCACCATCCTCAACCCTCAACCACCACAGATCCATCACCCTCAGCCACCACCTCCGCCCTCAAAAACAACAACATTTCACCCGACCTGAACCAAACCCCCAAAACCCAGAACTCGGGTCTACCCGCTACCCAATAAAAGAAAGCAAACATAACAATAACAACCTACCTGAGACCGAACCACCATCTTCATCATTTCCACCATCCGCGTCACCCTAAACAACCACCACTGTGACCATCCCCAAAAGCCACCATCGAGGCCAAACAACCACTACCGGCCATCACCAACCACCATAGAAACCCCAACGAAACCCTAACCGATCATAACCGCCTTCACAATCTCCTCCCCCTCCCCCCTTACACGAGCCTGAAACAGCGTCGCCGCCCCAAGGTAGTGGTGGTCCGCCGTTCATTCTGCAACAATAGAGTGGGAACGAGGTGTTAGAGAAGGAGATGGAGTATAGAGAGACAGATCTGGTTTTCTTGTTTGATTTAGAGAGAGAGAGAGAGAGAGAGAGAGAGAGAGAGAGAGAGAGATAGAGAGAGAATGAAAAGTGATTTGAAAAAAAATCAGATCTTGTTACTCTTTATTGGGGATTGGGTTGGGGTGGGGTGGGTTGAAGTTACCATCTTACCCTTCATGCCAAAAGTAAGATGATATATGTGGAGAGATGGTGACCCTAGGATGAGTTTCAAGGGTTTCTCCAACTCAACATGGTTTCCAATGGATACATAGCCTATATATATATATATATATATATATATAGATAGGCTAAAGGGATTCTAGAAACCCTTCAAAATGAGTAAACTCCACAAACCCAACAAGTGGTCCTCATTGCTCCACATCACCCATTAATAGATATATTATTTTATGTCTTCAAGGGTATATTAGTCATTTTGTTTTCCCCCATTTCATAATTTGAATCTTTTTTATCTTCCCTCCTATATAAACAACTCCCTCTCTCTCTCTCTCTTCACCTCTCTTCCATTATCTTCAAGATTAATCCCACCACCACCACCCCCACCGCCACCTCCACTGCCACCGCCACCACCACCACCACCTCCACCTCCACCACCACGTATATACAATAATACCATTTTTATCCTGCTACATTCCTTTTGCTTTGCTCAGGAATCGGAATCCAAACACTCTCACTCCCAATCGCCTTCGTCTACCTAGGCTGGTAATATTCCTTTTGCTTTATTCATCTCCTGTTTCCCAATCAACTAACCATCCATAATATTAATATTATTATTAATTAATAGCGATTCTTACCTAGTTACCTGAACTGTTGCAGTGAAGGTACTGAAACAAATTGGAGAGAAATTAGGTTTAGCAGGGACAAAGGTATGGGATCTGAACAAGGATCCATGTACAGGTGAAGGAAACTGGGGCGTCGGTGAGTACAGAAAAAGATTGATTATGTTAAACATTTTTTTTTTAGCATCCCTTTTTTTTTTGGTTGGGGGGTTAGATGGTTTAATATTTTTTTTTGGGGTGATTGATTATGTTAAACATTGAAAAAGATTTTTTGGTTGGGGGGTTAGATGGTTTAATATTTTTTTTTGGTTGGGGGGTTAGATGGTTTAATATTTTTTTGGTTGGGTGATTGATTATGTTAAACATTGAAAAAGATTTTTTGGTTGGGGGGTTAGATGGTTTAATATTTTTTTTTTGGTTGGGGGGTTAGATGGTTTAATATTTTTTTGGTTGGGTGATTGATTATGTTAAACATTGAAAAAGATTTTTTGGTTGGGGGGTTAGATGGTTTAATATTTTTTTTTTGGTTGGGGGGTTAGATGGTTTAATATTTTTTTGGTTGGGTGATTGATTATGTTAAACATTGAAAAAGATTTTTTGGTTGGGGGGTTAGATGGTTTAATATTTTTTTTTTTTGGTTGGGGGGTTAGATGGTTTAATATTTTTTTGGTGGGTGATTGATTATGTTAAACATTGAAAAAGATTTTTTGGTTGGGGGGTTAGATGGTTTAATATTTTTTTTTGGTTGGGGGGTTAGATGGTTTAATATTTTTTTGGTTGGGTGATTGATTATGTTAAACATTGAAAAAGATTTTTCGTTTTGTGTTTTATGTTCGTAGTATCTTTATGTTTAGTTTGGGTGTTTTTATCGTCTATATTTTTGTATGATCTTTGTGTTTAGTTAGGCTGTTACATGTGCAGCACATCTGTTTTTATCGTCTATATTTTTCTTATATAGGATTACGAATCAGAGGATGATGGGCTTGGAGGTGGTTTAATATATATCTTTTTTTTGTGTTTCTAGTTTTTTTTTTTTGGTGGGGGGGGGGGGGGAGGGTTGGGGGGTTAGGTGGTTTAATATTTTATTTTTTTTAAGTTGGAAATAATTGTTGTTTTTTTGTGTGTTACTAGCATCTCTTTTTTTGGGTGATTTATTATGTTAAACCATCTAAAATGATTTTTTGTTTTGTGTTTTATGTTCGTAGTATATTTGTGTTTAGTTAGGGTGTTTTTATCGTCTATATTTTCGTATAATCTTTTGTGTTTAGTTAGCCTGTTACGTGTGTAGCATATCTATTTTTTGCAGTCAAATTATGTTTTCTGTTTTCTAGCATATCAAATTCTGTTCTATGTTTACTGCAGACTACATAAGTGTTGTCTGTGTTTTTCCTGTTACACATGTAAATAATTGTTGTTTTCTTGTAAATAATTGTTGTTTCACATGTACATAAGTATTGTCTGTATTATGTTAAACATCGAAAATGATTTTTCGTTTTGGGTTTTTATGTTTGTAGTATCTTGTTGTTTAGTTAGGGTGTTTTTATCGTCTATATTTTCATATAATCTTTGTGTTATGTTAGACTGTTTACGTGTGTAGCATATATGTTTTTTGCAGTCAGATTATTTTCTATGCAACAATATGTCTGCTTTTGTTTAATATGTTTTTTTAATCAAAATTGGTGAATTTTAATGTCTGTTAACATATGCAACAATATGTCTGCTTTTGTTTTTTACCAGTATGTGCATGTTTGTATGAGTATTATAATGTGTGGAATGTATGTTTGCATCTGTTTCCTATATTTTTGCACATGTTTCGTATGTAACAACAAAACTATGGTATAAATTAGTTTCTGTTTCGTATGTAACAGCAGAACTAAGTTGTTATAAATTAGCTTCTGATTTTTTTACCATATATTGATTAAAACAAAAGTCACTAATCATTGGATCAAATCTATGTTTGCGTCTGTTTCGTATGTAACAGCAGAACTAAGTTGCTATCAGTTTCGTATGTTTGATAATCTTTGATAACTAAATGTATAAAACAATGTTTTTTTGTATCAGTTTCGTATGTTTTTTTGTAATCCAGTTGGTTAACATACGTTAAGCGGGGGGGGGGGGTCTTTTACATGTAAATTGATGATTTTTGTTTTATTTTTGCAGGTGAGCATATTTTTTTGCATTAAAGATGAAGATGATTATCAAGAATGAAGTGTAGACATTTTTTTTATTTATGATACTTTTTTTAGCATTTGTTGATTTGTAATGACGTTTTGTTTGTTTTTTAGCATTTTGTAAGAAACAATTCTTGTGTACATTTGAATGTTTTTTGATCAATAAAGTTTTTAGCACTTTGTAATGACCGTTTTGTTTGGTTTTAGCACTTTGTAAGTAACAAAATGCCTATAACCATATTAATTCTCGTTACGTATGCAACAATTCTGGTGCTGGTACAATAAAACGAAAAAAAAAAACATGGTATAATAAAAAAAAATAATAAATCAGCATTTTTTAAATAATATACACTGGCAACTCAGTTTTAACCTACGTAACACAACACATGTTACATATGTAACACGGGTATCTGGCAGATTTAGGACAATGGTCACAAAAGTATGAGAGAGATGATGTGACATGTGTGGGGTCCACTTGTCATATCTGCTTTTTCAGAAAAATGGCATTTGACCATTGTGCCCTTTTTTGTCCTTTACCTTAATAAATATATTAAAATAATATAGAATGAATCTAGACCATTGATCACTTTAGATCAATGGCTACAAATGGGTTTACATGGTTTACTCATTTTGGAGGGTTTTTATTATAACCATCCCCTATATAGATATATAGATATATAGATATATAGATATAGATGTGAGACCTTTCAACCCCCCATCTATATTATTTTATATACTTCATTATTGTGACACCCGGCAAATTCCGATTAACAACGTTGTCTAAATTAAAAGTCTACCTTAGCGAGTCACGCGTATATTATACTTAACTGTGTTAGTTGAGTCGTGTTACGGTTCGGGAACTGTTAGTTTGGTATAGAGGATCATTAGATGTTAGTCCAGAGGCTCATTAGATGTCAGTCCTTAACCAAGTGTACAAAGGGTGACGATTCGTAGAATCGTCAGAACATAGGGAACATACAAGTCTCGAGTCCCGGGAATTGGTGAACGAGTGTGAATATGTTTGTTTGCAAGTATTATGTGTTTACAATCATTATGTGACTTGTCGGTATGTGAAAATGTGTTAACATATGTTAACATATGTGAAAATGAGTAGGGAGGCCTAATCGCCTATAGGGGGCGAATAGGATGTATGTAGGGGCGAATAGAAGGCTAATCGCCTATAGGGTAGGCGATTAGCAACCCTATTCGCCTGATGCTGCTGCGTAATCGCCTATAACGTGCTGGACGACTAAAAACGCCTATAAATACAATACTTGACCTCCTAAACTTCATTATAACAACCCTAGTCGTCCCACAACTCGTCCCAACACACACACAACCTCTGGAACACGATTTTGGATCAAAACACAAGATTTCAAGCCTATTACATCAATCTATCATAAATCTAAGGTGTGGTTTTCATTCATGCAATCTTTAATAATGTTTTTATTAAATCCCTAATGGTCCAGACCTGTTTATAAACGTAAATGTCTTCTGAAATTCGTTAATAATCGTTGTTAATTGGATTCTAACTATTATGCTTGTTGTATGTGGGTTTATGATTAAAAGATAGGGTTTTATGGTTCAAGAAGGATTGGTAACATGATGTTAAGGTAGTTACAGATTAATAATGATAGCATGTTGATGAAATCTGAGTAATTGTTCATTAGGGTTCGGGTTATGCATGTTAATGTGATATTTCATGCTATATGTATTGTTTTTGGGATACATGGTTGCATGCAGGGCTGATGGAACGAGGTTAAACGAAGGATTTTGATTAAAATATGTTTGATATGGTTGTTTGATTGATATTTGATGTTTACACACGTTCTGGATCTGATTTGGAGTGTTAAACGCGCGAAAAACTGGAACAGCTGGGCTAAAGGCGAATAGGGATCCTATTCGCCTATGCTATAGGCGAATAGGAGGCTATTCGCCTGATAAGTGTTCCTATTCGCCTATAGTATAGGGGAATAGGGCCTAATTGCCTTTACTTCATGCATTTACGATCCTAAATGCTAGTTAAGCCCTGAATTGCATGCTTTACGACGTAATCGCCTATAAACTCATAAATTGTATACCATATAGCCCTAATCGCCTATAGTATAGGCGATTAGCATTCCTAAATGCCTGTTGACCCACGTAATCACTAGTTGACTTTTCCTAATCGCCTGTACTGCTGCTGTAAGTGTAATTTAGCATTTCGGGACCCGATTTGACACCTAGGAACATGCTAGGAACCCCGTAACATATCTAATAACTTGGTAACATGTGCTCGGACTTATTTATGAGATACTTGAACTACGTGCTATAACTTGTTGGACTTTAACGTATGTTAAGTGTGATTTCATGATTGTATGTTTGTGAGTGCAAGTATAACACGGGGAGTCTCGGGTCACCAATGGGATGTCGAGTCTTGTACATTGGGTTAATTTAACAGTCACGGTGTTTTCAAACGAACTTGGTTATGGTCTGGACATCTAGGGACTAACTAACCTACGGGTTATTAGTCTAATTACTTGTAACTGTCATATGTTAGGTCGCCGCCTTACGGGGCTAACATAGCGTGCTGATTTTATTCGTATTACAAAGTAACGCAACCTAAGGTGAGTTTACGGCCCCTCTTTTAACTGGTTTCACTTTTTGGGGGAGAAAACATGTGTTAAACTTATGTTTTGGTAACAACTGTCATACTATGGGTTTCTATGGTTTACTATACGATCTTTGGAAGTCCCGGGGGAAACCATGAATGTGCGGGTTAGCACAACGGGGAAATGTGAATAGATCTATTGGGAATGACCAACCCCGCTCGTCGGCTTGGAGGGCCGGGCGAGTGCATATTGTCTCAAACAGGAACAGGTTTACTATTCGGGCACAACATCTGGTTTGCGAGTTAGTAATGGTTTTCCAATCGTAGATGTAACAAAACATACGCCTAGCTAGCGTACTTTGGTTTGCAAATTGTTATAGTATGGACAGGTTGAACTTGGTACTTTGATTACAAAACCTGTGAACTCACCAGCATTTTTGTGCTGACGTAAACTCTTACATGTTTTCTCAGGTCGCTAAGGTAGCACTACGGAACTAGGGCGCACGCGTCTGCACGGCGTCTAGTTAGGATTGCATGGTTTTCAAACATTGAATAATTTGGTTTACTTTTGGATTATGTTTTTGAGAATAAGCTTCCGCTGTAATTGGGGATTTAAACTATGTTTTTGAAATTGCATATGTTCATTTAGACTTGTTTATTGTGATCGTTGACTTGGATCCTGGTTTGTCATGCGCCTCGCGGTAAAACTCCGCAAGTGGATTTTGAGGG